>JAEQBH010001823.1:0-450360 GCA_016808115.1 Tetrastigma voinierianum
CTTAGAACCTGATAATAAACAGGATCTGGATGATTCCTCCTTAGACATATACACCTAAGAGGATCATACCAACCATCAGGAACTGAGGCTGCCTGCTGTATCTTACTAAGGTCCCTATTATGAGATCTCTTTTTCAATTCACGGAGGGTAACTGGACCACTGAATTCTGTTCTCTGTTTCTTTAAAGATGAACCCAGCTAACCTTGTACGGCGTGTTACATCACCATGTAGTCTATATCTGAAATTTCTGGTTTGCCACAAATTATCTTGGATAGTGATTATTTTTTGGGTTTGTATTTGATTGTTTTTGTGTTGTGATGATCTCATAGAAGTTTCATGTCACAAGACTCAACTAACAGAAACTAACTATACTTTTGGAGGGAGAATTAGACCTGCCTATCAAGATTTATCAGTACACAAAACTAATCCAAGATCCAATTTCAGGGATTTAACTTTTAACATAGCTCTGAATAGATTGCCTCAAGGAAAACAGTTAGGATGTTCATAACAGATGCATCACAAAAGAATATACAATGTTGACCATGCAGATTCCAGCCATAAGACAATGTATTATAGTTTGATCATGGTAGAGTATCAGTTAGAAAGCTAGAAGCCTAGAACATTTTGGAATATTGTTCAGAACAAAGAAACGAAACTCAAATTCCAAAGACCTGAGAGGAATAAAACTGCAGGCCACCCCCAGTATTCCTTCTTGGCAGTATCCTCGCAGTCCACAGAAGATGTCAGTCACCACCACCACCTTATATGAGAGTTCATGCATCTATGAGAGGCTAAGGGTTTAAGTCTGACACGTAAAATATAGAAGATAGCATAGACGAGGTGTATTTCAGTTAGTCTAAGCCGCTGGGTGTGAGGTCTATTATTGATGCCCAGTTTCTTCGTAATTACTTTCCAGGATCACCTTTGAGATTAGTCGAGAATGCGTATAAGCTAGTCTGAACATTCTGATTATCAAATATATATATATATATATATATATATATATATATATATATATATATATATATATATATATATATATAAGACAATATGAGAGTAAGGGAAGAGGATATTACTCGGTCCATGCCAGACATTGTCAAGAACCATTTCTTCCAAAACCCACCCAAGGACACATCAAAAGAAAGAAATCAAAAGCCATTCAATGTGAAATTGACTTGAATTTATACATTCCTGGTTTCTCTTTTTTAAGGTTTGTGTTGGCAATTATGATGCTAAATAGACAGATATCTTAGTATCAAATTCGGAATTGGTTTTAATAACATTTGTGACAACTCACTCTCACCCAAGTAAATATCATCCACTTCAGCTCCAACATACCCTCATGGATTCAAAAACAAAAAACAAAACCAGCCATGGTCACTCATTCAACCCAGAGAAGTTAGGAATTTTTTAGAAGGAAAAAAAAAAGTTGTGGATAACTGGTAATGAGTGTTCCTCAAGCAAAGTTTCTCTTTTCACATATTTAATATTTCCCTTCACTTTAAGACATTATAAAATTATAGAACAGGAATCTTTGTAACTGCTGTCATCCCAAAAACAGGTAGACCCTGCAAAGATTATATCATCACCACTTAGGAAAAACAGTTTCACAAAAAGGTCCAACAGAGAAATGTCAGAACCTGTTTCTATATGTTTAAAGGAGGGGAAGATAATTAATAATTTCAATTTCTAAGCATTAAAATTCAAATTAGGTAATTCTACTATCCAATCAATACCTTTCCCACCACCTCTTACATATTATATATTATAGATGAAAGAACAATGAATATTGATTCTTTTCTCCCATTACTGTTATTTGTCCTTTCATCTTGTGGTTGCAGTCGAGACTAGTCACCCCCTTACTCTTACCTTTTAGCAATATATTCCTCCACTTGACTCCACCCCTTCACCTTTTCCTCCCTATATATATATAAGCAAACACCCATTACAATAACATTTAACTTAGTCTACTCTACTCTCTTGACTAGAAGAAGTTAACTCTTTTTCAAGATTTCAACTACTCTGTTTCTTTTTCCTTTATTCTTCTTATCTCTCTGTTTTGTTATATCTTCAGTGAGTTATGGCATCAGGGTCTCTCAGAACTCACAATGTGGACATGAAACAGAACAAGCTGTTCGAAAAGGAAGCACAGCGCATGATAGGACACTCCAGACCGATGGCAGAATGTAGCCAAGGCTGTGGGAGGGAAGTCTGCTGAGGAAGTGAAGAGACATTGCAGAGATTCTTCTTGAGGATCTCAGAGACATCGAGTAGGCCATGTTCGATCCCGAATTACAAGTCTAATGGAAGCAATTTGGTGATCAAGAACAGAGGTATTACTTTTACCACATTACTCTGTTTTTTCCTTCCTTGTACATCTCATGCATGCCCCACTCCGTTTGGAATAATTAATGATTTTGGAAGTGAAATTAATAAATGTTAGATGTAGATAAAAGTATGTATTAAATGATGTTGGAGCTTCTTATCCTGTTCCTAATCCAAAATGAAAACCCACATGAGATCTAATCCTGGTGGGTGAAGATCACATGCAAGTAGTCTATAGAGCATCAACCTCCATAAAATACAATGTAAAAGTCTTGGGTCCCAACCAAGATCCCCCAAGTATACACCCTACACTCATTCACTATCAATCTCTCTACTTGATATTATTCTTCAGAGGTCTCTTGGCACTGTCATGAAAGTTCCAGACTTCGAAATTCAAAACCCCATAAATTGAAGTGTGTGAGTTAAGAGAGAGAGATGCAGAGAGGGGCAGGGGGGCGGCAGTGAGTAGGCAGAGTTTGTCTTGTTCATATGCTAAAATTAGTTGTCTCTTTTTGATATCTTTACAGGCTGCTGAAGTATCTAAAGCTGCAGTAATGGTCCAAGACTTGGCATGACTGAGTTTTATCTTTGAGAAAAGTAGATGCAGACCTTATCCAGAAAAAGAAAAAAAAAAACCTCTCTTTCTTTGCCCCCCTATAATGCCTGTAACTTAATTCTGGTAGCAAGCATGCTTTAATGGAGTATCTATCAATGTTATCATAAAGCATATTTCTGCAGTACCATTTTCATCCATGGATGATTTTATGATTCCTGAGAAAAAAGAACAAGAAATATGCGCATCCAGGGAATCGAACCCTGGTCAGTACCGTGGGAGGGTACTATGATACCACTACACTAGATGCGCCTTGTAATTTACGGCTGATTTTATTTAAACATAAGGAAAATAATAATTTGATGAAAATAAATAAAGATCATGAACTTGCAGAAGAGAGAAAAGTATAAGCATAAACATATGCTTGTTAGGTTCAGGTTCTTGAAAATTGTTCAAAAAAATAGTTTTTGAAAACATAGAAAACCAAAAATATGTTTTCTAGAAATAGAAGAGGTTTTAGAAAATACCTCAAAATGTGAGGGCTCCTTTTTAGCGAAACAAGTTTTTCAACTTTTAGTAGTTTTTAACGAAACAAAAAGCTGTTCTTGAAAATAGTAATAACAATTTGTAGGTGAGACAGGGAAGGACCTTCAAAGTGGAGTGAAGGTCCTCTCAATATCCTAAACACCAAATATCCGGCTTTGAATCTATGAATTAGGGGCAAATTTCTTCAAAGCATTTATGTTAACAACATAAATTAAAACGATTTTTTTATTCAAAATAACATGTTGATCATTTGGAAACAAAAATGAATCTAAAAATTAGGGGCAAATTTCTTCTAAGCATTTATGTTAACAACATAAATTAAAACAATTTTTTTTATTCAAAATAACATGTTGATCATTTGGAAACAAAAAAGCATTTTTGTTTCCAACACAATGTCTCCTCGAAATACTTTTTTTTTTTTTTAGGTTTTTTTAATTATTTTTGTAGTGATTAGTGAAAATATTTTAAAAACTTTGCAGTGATACACATATAATAACACAAAAAATAAATCGAAAAGCTAGTTTTTAAGTATTAGGATAAATGTAAATTCTTTTTTAAATGAAAATAATTTTATTGATTAATTCTGATAAATCGATAGATTCGAGATATAAATTTCTAAATATAAAAATAAAATAATATATATAGGTTAATAGCATGTAATTTAATTCTGATCTACAAATTTGATAATATAATAATTAGAATATCTACGACTTCAATTTTTCTTCAATATACTAACGTCTATAATATGATATTTTCAATCGATCGAATTTGTTTTGTTTATGCGAATCGACGAACAAATGAAATGTTGTATGAGATAATGAAAAATATCACATACTCGCCTTGAATCGACGACAAATCAAACGTCATAATAGGGCGATAACACGAAAAACAAAATAAGACCTAAATTTTTATAAAAGAACCACTTTATTGAGAAAAAAAGAAAATAAATAGATACATAAAGGTGATTTCATACCGAGTATAGCAAAAAAAACCCTCTAATCCTTACTTGGAAAAAAGGGACTGTAAGAGAACAAGATAATAGAAAATGAGGAAAGAGTCGGCTAAAATACTTTCGGGTTCTCAATGTAATTTAAAACGATAATAATAAGTGAAAGTTTTTCAATATACTGATTTTAGGCATTATTTTATATCTTCACACAGATAAAAATAAAATCTATTTCCATCCCGATCCAACTTTGTATGGATTTTCAACAATTTAATTACAACATATGATTGTAATTATTAAAGTGATTCACCCCAGCTCATGTTTTAAATATTATTTCAAAGTTCTTGATTTGTTAAGTATAGATTCTAGAAATCAATCATATATATATTTAGGTAATCCATACTTATCTTGGGTTTTACAAATCTACTAATGAGATTCAATAGAGCATATAATAGGGATTGAGCTATACTTTTTGTTGGGGTGAACCTAACTCAAACTAACTTCCTTGTCCTATTAAACAAAATTAACTTAAAATATACATTTAGCAATTTAAGTTTTAATCTGAGTCCCTAAAAAAATAGATTTTTAAGTGGGTAATTATAATTGAACATAGGGATTGGAGAAGCCAAGGTGTATAGTGCAAACTTGGATTGAACTCAAACTTCACAACTACCAAGACCTAACCATCTAGAAATAGAATTACACCCCCTAGTTTACTATAGCCAAGGGCCAGCTAAACCCAAAATCTGCCCAACCATATCTCACAGATATGTAAGTGCAACACTGTTGACTGGTGACTAGTACATTTTCTGTTTTTTTACACTTCTTTTTTAGAAAAACTCACATGGCAAATTGACAACTGATACTAAAAGTAATTAATAAGAAAGATGTACTAAATATATGGGTAGAAAATTGTAATTAAGTATTTGGTTGTAGTTTTTAGCTTGTTTATTATTTTCAAATGCAAGAGAATAAGAAAAACAAAAAAACACGTTTAGTTTGTTTTTTTTTTTAAAAACCGCAGACTACGTAGAGGCTTCTTGGTGAATATGAGAAGCAGTTTTGGAAGAGCTTATTTATTTTGGTATTCTACATGTTTAAAATTGTTTCCAATAACTCTTTTTCCAAAAGCCGTTCTTAAGAATTGTTTTAAAAAACGAGGAATCAAACGAGGATAAATCTTATAATACTGAGGAACGATGTAATAATCATTGGGAGCAAATCTAGATTGAATCCCTTTGAGCTACTCATAAAGGTTTTTTTTTCGTAGCGAAGTGGATGTTCAATGAACTGCGATGTGACCGACTAGTCTGAAGTCTTGAAGTTAACGAGTCGGATAAACTCCGATAATATAAGAGGGCTGGCCCGATGACCATTTTGGTTAAACCCTCAGACCGATGACCAATGAGTTAAACCCCATGGCCTTAAACCAACTAGGCTACCCCTTAGGGTTATACCAAAGTTATAGAATTACCTTACATATCGACCTCGGCTTCTTAAGCATCGAGATGTTCCCCACTAACTTCAAGGATCAGCTGACAGGGCTCCTCGCTCTCCAAGTGAAAATAGAAATGGATGCCTAACAATGTGCGTCGATCAGTTTGCAAGTGTTTAGTATTTGCAGTCAATTGCTTGATGATGGTTTAGACACAAGATATAAACGATTTACTGTTTGGTGTGATAAATATATCCCAAGATGGAATTTAGTGGTAAGAAGGAGAAAAAGAGCCGACATGGGAGGCAAACTAGACCTATCAGTTGAACATATTAACTAGCCATTGTCAATGAGGAATCCCAAATGCCTGAATCTATTTATCAGCATGGGCCTATTCAGTTGATGCGTCAACTGATTTCAGCAATGTCTAGAGACGTGAAGCCAGAAAACCAGTTGGCATGAAAAGCTGCACAAGGCTCAAGCAATCCACCATAAGAATTCGAGCTTGTTGGTCCAAGACAGACATATATTTTGCAGTTTTACAGTAAAAACAGCAGTGAATTTTTGGAATCATAATCATCACTTGGAAATTGAAAAGCATTTTAAGGAGAATTTGATCATGACATTACATGGAGTCCAACAGGATTACATTTCTAGAAGTTTTTCCAGCTTCCAGCATCTGATGGAAATGAACCAAAAACTTCCAACAAACTTTTGACCCTTATTGAAAGAATATGAAGTGAGGTATTTCAAAGCCTAAGATCCAAGCTTAGGTCAATAATATAATCTCACTCGTGCACAAGGATGCTAGCTTACAGCCTAGATCTGAGATTTAATAAAAGTAATACCATTACCTATAAAAAAACAAATAAATAAATAAAATTTAATAAAAGTAATACCATTACCTATAAAAAAACAAATAAATAAATAAAAGTAATGCCATCATGAGCACTTCTTTCAATTTTGGGCCATAACATCTTCATGAGTACTTGCCCTCTTCCATTTGATTTCACTTATCACACTTGAGAGACAAAGATCTAATAAAAAAATAAATAATAAAAGTAATGCCATCATGAGCACTTCTTTCAATTTTAGGCCATAACATCTTCATGAGTACTTGCCCTCTTCCATTTGATTCCACTTATCACACTTGAGAGACAAAGATCTAATACAAAACCATTGTTATTATCGAGTTTGGATTTATGAGAGCCTTAGAGGCCTAAAAATAACAATCCACAATATTGAAGTACATATACCACAACTTCCATTCTTTCGACGGAGGCTCATATTGCGCTGTCCGCTTATGAGCAGTGTCCATGGCGTGCTCAAGAACAACCAAAGGTCCTCTGTCGTGCAGTATTTGCGTGCATTGTCTTGTAGCTATCGCGCACACTAACTGCCACTCCAACTGCGTTCACGACCAAAGAATTCCCTATTAGGTAGCCGGCTACGTCACGATCTAGGATTTCTCTGTTGCGACAAAAGCCTACGCGACGACGAAACCTTTATCGTGACATGCAAACAATGCAGCCAGCGGGAAAATCTGCCCGCTAGCGGCTTCTTTGTTCGCGACATGAAAATCAACGTCACGGCGAAGTTCCGATCCTTAGTTAGTCTACATTCGCGGCGGAAGAATTATCATCGCCAACGCCGATCCCTTTCCTCGGTGAAACTCAGTTTGCAACATAAAATTATTTGTCTGACGAACTCCTGCGGTCGCACCCATGCCGCGTCGTACCGCCGGCTGTTATTGCACCGCAGGCCCCCTCCTCCCGAGCGAAACTGCTCGCGACAAGCTTCGGCCCGGCCTAAAATCTGTCGCGACACATAATTTACGTCGCGACCCACGGGGCTGGAATGATCTCACGGCCAGCGGCGACCTGTCATGACGAACCACCCGGCTAAAGCAGGAACAATGTCATGACATGAGATCCTGTCACGGACCGCAAAGAACCAAAAGCACCATGTGCGTGCATCAGTCGCGGCGCATACTTGTCATGCGCTCGGTACGGGTCGTCGTTTGACTCGAGGACGTGTCAGCGACACGAAAAGCCATGTCGCGACGAGTGTACGAAAAACCTTATCGCGATACTCATCGCCTTGAACTGGAATTGGGCGGTAGCCCGCAATTTCCTTCCCTGCACTTCGAGCTTCTTCAAGCATTTAATTCCATTACTCTTTGCCTGCGCAGTTCTGGCGATTAAGTTAAGGAACTCTATTCTGTACCTATATGAAGTGCAAAAACAAGTTTTTATTACAAAACTTCTCATTTACATAATCAAAACTTGATGTTCAATCCAGAATATTACAAAACCAGAAAACAAGCCATAATCTGGCCTTTTCCTCACTAAGACCTCAGATATCTCCACCTCTGGGTGTACCTTCAGCACCTAAAAATATTTTTCCACGACAGGGTGAATAATGCCCAATAGAGAAAATCTCCTCTGAATCTTCTCAACAAGATGTAGCGTCTGATACCATGTTCACACATCGCTTCTAGCGTTGATAAACGTCGCATTTAAATGAATAGTACATGTCATGCCCGTATCTCAGTCGCCAATGGCTCCCTCAGTGCAAATGCATTTTTAATTGTATGTAATCACATTTTGAAAACAAAGGTGCATTTTGAAACCCATTGGACATTCTCCGATATCAAAATATATTAGACAACCCTCCGAAATATAGTTTAGTGGACATGCTCCGAGAAATATTGTTGGACAACCCTTCGATATATAGTTTAGTGGACATGCTTCGAGAAATATTGTTGGACAACCCTTAGAAATAATCTACTCGTTGAAAGCCATTTCATGCACTCACATCGATTACGATGTCAGTGCACAGTGCAATGCTAATCTTGAATTCTTGTGGGTTACATATTACATGCTTACAAAGAAACTACATGAAATATTTGAAAATCATGCTTCATACCAAGCATGATGGGCAACTACATCTACTACATGTAATTCCTACCCATACATAATCCGTATTCATATTTCAAACACACATATATCATCATGTTATTCATCGAACCAATCCAACGCCTGGCCCGGATTTTTCGATCTGACCCAGAAAAACAACATACACAACCTATTTTCCAGTATGTGCAAGCTACTTCCAACCCATTTTTTCCAGCACACACGAACTATATTTAGTCCATATTTTCCAGTAACTATAACTGTTCGATCTTTGTATTTCTAGACCTGAAGAGAGCGAAAAACCGGTTCGACCACGGCAGTTGATCAAAGCTGTTTTAGACGGCTTAACTCCACTAGGGCTATAGCTTCATGTGAATGGCTCTCAACGGGGCCCAACCATGGTAGGGAAGCCTGCACTTGTTGGAAGCGCGAGCCAGCCCCAGCCCGGCTGAAGTCACCTTACGACTCCTCCTTCCTCCTTTCTTTTCCTTTCTCTACATCTTTTCTTTTCTTTCCTTTCTTTTCGCCTTTCTTCTTCTTCTCTCTTATTTCTCTTTTCTCTCACTCTCACTCTTTCATGTCTCTCCCCATTCCTTTAGGCCCGATTTGGTGTGATGGAGAATTCCCTCTCGAACCATTTTGACACTGTCTCTTCCATACCAAGTGTCACCCATTGCCCACTTGTCCACAGCTATCCTCACATGCTTAATGAGCATGACACTTGGCTCCCAGTGGCAGAGTGTCCTCTCCTCCCCAGTGCCACGTGGCTGCGCTCAATCTTAAAGTGTCGGCTTTATGATTTCTTGAATTCGTCTCGAAATAAGTGAAATTCCCGGTACATTTGAGTCGATCAGGTGACTATGTTCCTTTCTTTTCACCCTTTTCGGGTCGGCGTCTCTTAAGCATCACCTTCTCAGGGTGTCTAATCGAATCACGGGCCAGAGTGATGGAAACTCTCTCCTTTCTGTCAACCAAATAGGTGATGGCGTGGCTCCCCATCCTGGCGCCGTAGGAGTCTTATCTGGCTATCTTGTCTGTAAGCGTATTATTGTAGTAGAATTCCACTAAGGGTAAGTGCTCATCCCAGCTACCCTTATGATCGGGATGTGCTCGCAGCATGTCCTCTAAAATATGTATGGTCCTCTTCGACTAGCCATTTATCTGCGGGATGAAATCGATTACTTTCATGAGTGTTGTGTTCCCATGACTTTTGGAGCTGCCCGAAAGTGGGTCGTAAATGCAGGTCTTTATTGATACTTATGGACAACGACACTCCGTGTAATAGGATAATCTCCCAAAATCTCCTAGCCGTGAGAATTCGCCGAATCATGAAGGTCGTCATTGCGACTAGGGAAATGTCTTGAAACTTTTTGTCGATACAGTCCTCTTATTATGCTGCAGGTGTAAATGCACTCCTCGGATTATGTGAGTGGGTCCACAAAGTCCATTGTAACGTGCTCCCACTTCCACTCAGCCACCTCTAGTGGCTGGAGTAGCCCTGCATGCTTTTGGTGCTCAGCCTTAACCTGTTGGCACATGAAGCATCGTCGAATAAAATCTCCAACGTGCCGCTTCATCCCGCTCCAGTAATACTGGCGACGAAGATCATGGTACATTTTCGTGCCACTTGGATGCACAGCAAATCGGGAGCAGTGAAACTCCTTAAGGATCTCTTCTCTCAAATCTGTCAACTAGGGAACCACTACCCGTCCTCTATACCGAAGACTACCATCTGTGTGGATGGTTCAACCTTCGTCACCTATACCTGACTGTACCCGGTCCTTGATGGACACTATCTTTGTGTCTTGCCCTTGGGACTCGATCACTCTGCTCAATAAGGACGATGTAACTACCAGACTCCCCAATGTACCTTGAGTCTGCTCACTGTACTGTAGTCCGAACTATCCCTCAGTCTCGAGCATGCGCTTGGCTCCCAGCTACGCTCTAAGTGACTTGTAGAAGTGCGTCGGTAGCGCGTTTGCGCTTCTTGGGATGGTAGTGCGAGTGGAAGTCGTAATCACTCAGGATCTTTCGTCAGTCTGCGGCACCTCATGTTGAGATCTTTCTTTGTCTAAGATGTCTTAGACTTTTGTGGTGCGAAAATACCTCAGTGCTCATTGTATAGGTAGTGGCGCGAATCTTTCGAGGCGAAATGATATGGCGTGATTATATCATCAATGGGAGTAACTCATTCGTGATTCTTTAGCTGTCGAGAAACCAATAAGCTCTGCGTGGATGCATTAGAATGCATCCCGGTCCATCGCCGAGGGCATCCTGATACTGCTGTGTACCTCTGTCCCTTTTCCGGGACTATCAAAATAGAAGCTAAAGTAAGCTTCCTTTTCAATTATAGAATGCCTTAAAGCCAGGTCACCAGCTCCAGGCTCCGACCTCCTTAGAGATTGACTTGGTGTGGAAGTCTTTACCTAATCGGAGAGAAATCCTCGATAAGCCGCTGTAATACCATACCAATCCCGAGCTATGTATCTTGAAGGCCGACCTCGGTCTCCCGATACTTGACACTTAACCTTCGGGATCTGCGGCGTACTGGCCAGGCCACGGCGTGTCCCGAGATTTCACTTGCCGATGACAAAAACTCACGCCTGAGACTTGGCAAACACGGAGAACGACCCTCGGATGGTCGCCATTGCTCATACCGGATGCGGAATTGGTCGAGATGTAGATCGGCGAAGCTACGACAAATTGTCCAAATAGGGTTGGAATACCATGCATGAGATCCATGAATCTTGATGGTGCATTCATGTCAAAGAGAGAAGAGGCGTCATCGTGGCTTCCAATCGTATCGCGTCACTAACGGTGTCTTAAGGATGTCGAGAACCCCATAGCTACTGGTTGATGGTAGCCGTGCGGAGATCATCTTGGAGTAGACTCGGCGCCTCTATTGATTAAATAGTGTGTCCCAGCCCAGTAGGGATGTCGATTTTGATCGTATACTGTTCGGTGTCGGTAGTGATGCGCGGTCAGAATTAACTGTTCTTTTTTTGCAAGCGAGGCAGGCGTCCCATGGTGGTGCTCGGTCTAACAAGAGCAGCACATCCAGCGGCTCCATGTCACAGACCTTGGGTTCACGCAGCTGGCCGTGCCATCACATGCGTAGTCGTAGAAATGGGCGATGTCTGGGGTGTCTTTCGATGCGTGAAGTCTACATCCCTCACAACGAGTGTCGTTATTCGTTCGGGAAAAACATCATCGTACTTGCAAACCACCTGAGGTAGACTTAAATCCAGCCTCACCTCATCCTCCAGGGTAAGGCTTGCCAGCCAACCTGTTTGTGCCACCTAGAATCGTACACGACCCGGGGTAGAGCATTATGTTTATCCCCACGAATATAACCTGAAACCTTCCGTGATTGTATGGGAAGTAATCCTCTACGATCACAATCAATGACGACCGATATGTCGTCGACCCGGTCTATCTTAGAATGACATCAAAGTGCGACATGTCCCAGCGGCCGCCGAATTCGTAGTAAGTAGAATACCGGAGATCTTTTCTTTCATGTCACGGCAATATCGATCGATCGCCATGCCAACGCAGGGAGAGCCGCGTGTAATGGCCTTCCCGAGGTTTAACCTTTAAGCTAAAACATTCACAGATGTATGATAAATGAATGAGGGCGTGCGAGAATCAAACAATACTCTTACCCATAGGCGAGTAAGAACATACCCGGGATAATAGAGCAGTGCGCCATTTAGGTGTGGTGTAACGATAAACACGCACGATTAAGAGTCGGCTGGCGTAAGGCCTTGCCCTCGGCCTCGACCTATGCTCACGGCCTCTCTGGCACACTTTGTGACATGGTAGGTGCTGTATCTTTGCACCACGAGGTTGATACTGTTCCCACTGGCACGTATTGGGGTGAAGGAACATCTTTGCGTGCGTGCCGTCACGATGGTTGGGATTGGCGGTGTCCGGCAGCCTTGGGATCCACTACCTCTGCAGGCGATCTGCGTCTCGTATGTCGGGCGTGGCCCGGTGGCATCATTTGGCCTCGACTAGCTAGGAGCCTTGATATGGCCTTGGCCTTGATAGCATTGACCTTGTCCTTAAAACCCTCGTGAATTGGAAGCGCCGAACTAACCGCGGCTGAAAAGTGACTCTCGCCACACATTGTCCCTTGCTTTTTGTATCTCGGATACTCAGTGCATTTAATACATCTCTTTCTCACATGTATAGCCATCATGACCATAAAGTCCATGTCCTATAGGAGAAACCTTGCAACCTTGCTCCGGGATGGACGGTTTTCAGCTGCCATCCTGAGCCTCGCCTTGGCGTATGCGTGTGCGTAATCATCCGAAATGTGCTAATTCGGTGAACTTAGCTACGTATTTGAGTACAGTCATACTTCCTTGTTTCAACTCAAGGAACTCTTGGGCTTTTGCATGCCTTGCAGATGCCGGGAAAAACTTGCTCATGAAGAGCTCTCGGAACTCTCACCAAGTCATGGTCTCTAGATCTCTTGAGACTTTAATAAATCCAGCCGTATTTGGGTTCCTCCCTCTCATTAAGCGTGGCCCAGCACGATCGCCGTGGTATCGAGTAACCTTTATGGCACCAAAATCCTCGACTTGCTGGAGACAATGGTCGGTACACCATTGGATCCCCTCCTCCCCGAATCTTTGGAGGGTGGTGTGTCGCTAAACCTTTGGAGGTTATTCGAGGTCCTCACGACCCCCAGCACTAGCACGACGATGGTAGAGGCCCCGACACCCATAACCTCCATGAGCCTGCGGTAAAAAACAGAGTGGTGTGCCTCGTGGTAATATAACGTCATTTACCGACTTCTTGATCTACATATGTCAAATAGCAAAACAATTGAAATTTCTTTCTTTTGGTCCAATCAGTAGTGCATGTGCCACCATAGATTTATATCTCACTTATTTCCCATTTACTATTTACCAACATATAACACAATATTATGTAGTACATAGCACACATTAAATCATCAAAATGCCTGATGGATGCATGATCTAAAGCATCTTGTCCAGTCGCAGGTATTCGTATGCTAGCTCACGATGTCTGATAGTGGCGCCCCACGAATCCAGGGTCCCTTTTTATTATTATTATTATTATTTTTGAAAACATTTGTGAACAGTGTCCATAAGCAGTGCTCAAGAACAACCCAGGTCCTCTATTCTTGCCTTGTTGGGCGCTTGTCGTAGGAATTCTGCACGCCATTACTTGTGTGCGCGTTAAGCCTAATGGCCATTTCTGTCGCGACCAAAAAATTCTCTATTGTGTGACTCTGGTTGCAACCTAGGATTTCTCTGGCGCGAAGCCCTCACAGAGCGACCCAAGCCATTGACCATGATAGGAAAATCCTACGCCGACCCGACTCTGTAGCGACATGAAAAGCTCTGTCGCGCGAGTTCTAATACTTAGCGATCTGTTCGCGATGGAAAATTTTGTCCGCAAACACGATCCTTTCCTTGGTGAAACTCCATCAGCGACATAGAATTCTGCATCCCCGTGAACTCTCGGTCGCCTGCTGCGCCCTGTCGTGTGCGCCCGTAGCTTATTAGTGCGCGTGCCCGAGCACATTGTCTGTATGAGGCCTCCTCTCATGCGGCCTGCATGCGACCCGAGCTCGACCCGGCCGAGCCACGTAAATGACGCAAAAATTTATATCGCTGACATAGAATTTTTGTCGCGACAAATTGAAACGATCTGTTGCGTGAGAAAGCCTAAATCGCGACCAACCACCCGGCTTTCGCTAGGAACAATGTCATGACATGGAGATCCACGCAATCACGACGGAACCCGAGAAAGCTGTGCGCGCGTGTGCTGTGCAGCGCATCCTAGGCTAGCAGCGTGCAGTAATACGTGCGTGCGCTCAAGCGGGTTTATGCGACCTAAGGACCATGTCGCGTCACGGGAAAGCCGTATGCGTGACACGGTGTTTGAAAAAACCACTGTCGTGGCGAGAGAATGCTTATCGCGGCCCGAGCGCAGGTGGGCGTTAGTCCACCCATTTCCTTCCTGCTACCCGAGCTTCTTTGAAGCATTTTAATTCCATGCCCTACGCGCCAGCATATTCCTTGGCTTGATTAAGTTCAGGAACTCTGTTACCTTTACACTAAACAAGTGCAAAAAGTTTTTATTACAAAACTTCTCATTTACATAATCAAAACTTGAATGTTACGTCGAATATTACAAAGCCCAGAAAGCGAAGCCATAATCACGGCCTTTCCTCACTAAGACCTCGAGATATCTTCACCTCGGTTGTCTGCCAGAAGTATTTTGAAAATATTTTTAAGCGGCGGAGATTGACGATGCGAGTGAAAATCTCCTATGAGCACTCATGCAAGTGCGCGTGCGATCTTGTATTCGCGCATTCTGGCGTTCAGTAAGCGTGCGCATTTTACATAAATGACTACATGTAAATGCGCATCTGAGTCGCTTCTGGAGGCTACTCGCGCGTGCATTTCGAAAATTGTATGAAATTTGTTTTAATGAAAATATTTTGTTTTGAAACTCATTGAACATTCTCTGATATCAAAATATATTAGACAATCCTCCGAAATATAGTTCAGTGGACATGCTTCGAGAAATATTGTTGGACAATCTTCCGATATATAGTTTAGTGGACATGCTCCGAAAAATATTGTTGGGCCGACCCTCGGATAAATACCTTTAATTCAAAGCCATTTCATGCTAGTATCCAGGTCGCACGATGTCGGGTGCCTTTGTCTGATATACAATGCCCTTTGCATAGAGTTTACATATTACATGCATCTGAAGGAAGCTACGTGGAATGTTACAAAAAGCATGCTTCATACCAGCATCATAAACCATTCATCTGCTAACGTATGAATTCCTACTTGCATACATATCCAGGTATTCATATTTCAAACACAAATATATCGGCATATTCATCAATGATCAACATACCATTGGTTACTGGTCTCGACCTAAGAAAAACAACTTACCTGACCTATTTTCCGATAAGTAAAAATTTACTTATTGTATTTTATGGCATCCTGGCCCATATTTAGTCCATATTTTCCGGCAACTATAACTGTTCAGGCGTATTTATGGACATAGAAGAGAACAGAAAACGGTCCTCGGCCCACGGCAGTTGATGGCTTGTTTTTGAACCAGCCTTTTCCATTGGGAATATCTCTTCATGTGAATGGCTCTCCAAGCGAGGAAGTATATGGTAGGGAGAAGGCCCTCGTGTTGGGCGCAAACCCGAGACCCACCCGCCCGAAGCTGAAGTCACCTTGCTTTACTCCTCCTTATAAATTTCTTTCCTTTCTCTCTATCTTTTCTTTTCTTTCCTTTCCTTTCCTTTTCTCCCTTTTTCTTCTTCTTTCTTTCTTCCTTTCTCTTTTCTCTCCTCTCCCTCTTTCCTTTTCTCTCCTATTCCACCGAACTGATTTGGTCTTGGTGGAGAATTCCCTCTCAAACCATTTTGACACCTAGCATCTCTTCCATACCAAGTGTCACCCCATGTGCCTGCAATCGCGCTATCCTCCCCATGCATGACAAAGAGCATGACACTTGGCTTCCCATGTGCGAGTGTCCTCCTCTAGTGCCATATGGCACCACACTATCATGCCAAGTGTCCAACTTTATGATTTGTCGGTCGTTTGAAATACGTGAAATTCATTTGTTTCGAGATTTGTGAAAGTCATTATCACCTAGATTTCGTGAGGGCGAAGCTGTGGCGTGTCCAGCGTCGTAATTAGTCTAAAAAATTTTTCACGGACATTAGTGCGTGCTTGTAATGGTAACCTATCGTTTCGCATTACCTGGGTTTTCACACATATGCCTCTAGTCTCCAACCATTTGTCTATATTCTACAAGGCTGGAGCACAAAAAGGTGTGCAGACTCTATAACTTCTTGAAGGGAAAATTTTGAGGAATCCAAAAATTTTGGTGTGAGAAATGTCAAATCTTTAAGATGAGGAACTTACTATTCAAAGTTTATTTTCTCTTCTTTGAGTAATGTTCTTCTCTCATTTCACAGGAACATGTATTGAACCCAAACATTGCCTTTCCCCATCCCAAGCGTTGCCTCTAGGGCAGGTTTTTATATCAATCAATTGCAATCAGTCTTCATGAAATAAATCAAGAGTAAGCAATGCCATACGAGGGCATAAAAAAGCTTATTTATGTGATCTACTTAGTAGGAAAGTAGGAAACCCAAGAGTGCGAATGCCACTTCCCTAAGCTGCAAAAGAGAGAATTCATGATAATTCAAATTTACTTGATAAAATTCCAGACAACCAAAATGAAAGAGATTCTTTATCAACTCCATGCCAATAAATATAAAAGCCCCTAAAAAAACCATGGCGTCTTTCCAAAAGATTGAAGAATGCAACATTTTCTATAAAGAAAAGGAGCTCCTGCAGAATCAAGTTTTCAAAAAGGAGTCCCCCCCCAAATTGTATCATTTGAAAATTATTATTGCATAACACAAATGCTTCATCTACTGAGATTCAACCACAATTGTTTAAAAATCATTCTTTTGTGAACAACACAAAGTTAAAGGCCACTAAAAATTCTATTGTGTTTATTATGCTTTCAATGGTCAGAGTAATTTCCTTTTCTGTTTTGGTTCTTCTTTAGCTGGAAAGTATTCTCTAAATACGTTCTCCCAATTCAAGCATAGGCAAAAATTTCTTTCTGGTCCCACCCTGCAAAACAAGTCCATGTGATTAGTAATAGATGAGGAATTTCTATGGTTTTTCTGATTTTCATATCAATGTCACATTTCTTTCCCCCAAACCATATGGTTTTGAAAACAAACTCTTCGAAAAAAGGAAAGAACTAAATATTTAAGGTGTAGTTGAAACTGCATCCTGCCATACTCATACTCCAAGATCCACTAATTCAACTTCGACCACACACTCTGCCCAAAAATTCTTGTCCACTGACAGATCACAATATGGGCCCTTAAAAGAGGCACAAAGAACAAGTCTTCTGGGAAAAGGGCCACATTCAAATAACTGATCATTTAATTGGCTTGATTTAGTCCCAATGTAGGCAAATTTTAACCCTATTTACCACATTCTATTAGAAAAGACAACCCCAAAATACTCAAATTAGCATTCACACACTAATTCACTGATCATATCTGCAATGCAATGAAGAACAACTACATTATATATATCACCATTGGAATTGAATGGTAAACTTGAGTGATAGGCAAAACTGAGCATTGTTTTTGAGAGAACTTTAATCTAACATGTAATGATCACAACAAGTGCGAAAAGAACAAAAAAAGGAAATACAATTACTTCTAAATGTAGTGAATCATCAAGAACGATTGAAATAACATGAAAAGAATCACAAAAAGAAAAGAAGAACAAAAAGAAAAGAAGAACGATAAAGATGTTGGTTAGTAACTCCTCCTAAATGGGGCCGAGAGCGAAGAAGGTAGTGAAATGACAAGTTCAGGTCACCATTTTTTTCCTTAGTAGGATTGTAAAGGATAGAGAAAGGTAATCTGTCGTCAGTCCTGCCTGTGATCAAAATGAGATGGGGTCTGAGGAATATTCATCAGATTTTAATCAAAAGCTTCCCATTGATCAACATAACAAAATTTTATTCACACTATACATCATATGTAACATTGTGGTTAAATTAAGTACCTAGTCTATAAGCACCATTAGCAAGTTTCATATTGAAGAAAGCTAAAGGCCTACTACACTACACTGAATCATTCAGCATTATACAGGGAAGCACAAAACACCAGCACTAACAATAATCAAGAGGAACAATGAAGCCCACAAGAATATCAATTACCCAGAATTCGCGAAGCCAATTTATTGCCATTTCCAGCCACACCCTCAAGTAATTGCAGGTCCCTTAGGCGATCCAGCAGCGGTTTCTCCGGATTCAGCCTTGCCCTGAACTCCATTAGCCTCAATTAGTCTCCATATATACCAAGAAGCAACAGACCTATAAGGCCTCCACCGCTGGCAGAGCTTCTCCATCTGCGAAGGCCGCGGCAATTCTTCAAGACCGTAGAGTATTTGAACCCCTTTCCGGAGATTCGCGTCGCCCACCGGAAGCACATCGGGGCGGTGAAGAGAGAAGATCATGAACATGTGTACGGACAACACACCAAAACCCTTTACCATCGCTATCAACGAAACCAAAGCCCTATCTTCCATGGCCAAAATCTTCGAATCCGATAAAATTCCGGTCCGGTACTTGTTGGCAAGGTCGTGCAAGAAGCTCACTTTCCGAGCCGAAACCCCAATTTGGAGAAGCTGCGGAGGGGTCAGCGCCAGAACCGAGATTGGACAAACCCTACTCTCCCCGCCACATAGCGAGACAAAACGATTGTAGATAGTGGTGCCGGCCTTGTGCGTAATTTGCTGGTACAAAATGCTCTTCGCTAAAGCCAGAAACGGAGTGTCCGAATTCTCGAATTTCGGCGGCTCGCTACGCGTCATAACCGGAGCAAGAACCGGGTCGGAGAGATTCTCAGGTGATGGAGAGCAGCGCTTGACGACATCATCAGAGACAACAAGCTCGTAATTGGAAGCAACACGGCCGTCACATGTGGAGAAGAGTGGGAGGAGAGCTTCCGAGACTTCGCCGGAGACGGATTCTCCGGCTGGTAAGAAGGGGGAAGAGGCTGTGTTCGGGTTTGCTCACCCATCAAAGAACCTGAAACTGAGACCGAATCTGAGCTGAGAGAGAAACCAGACTCATCTCTCTCTCTCTCTCTCTCTCTCTCTCTAACGACTGGTTCGTGATGGCAGTCACTCTCTCTCTAACGACGAGTCTGTGTCTGGTTGACCGCCGTGGCAAGAACATCGACCCACCAAAAAAGCGTCCAATGAAGTCGCCGGTAACTCAAGGCCACCAATGGAGAGCTGACATGTGGCTGCTTGCCGGGCATTCCCAGTTGATTGCTGCTCCCTCCGTCCCTCCGCCACGTGGCTAGAAGTTGGCGCTTAAAGCTCTATAATTTTTCATCATAAAAGTCCATTTTGGCCCAAAAATTCAAATTAAAAATTTAATTTTAGTTATGTTTTCAAATTTATGTTTATAATAACTTTATTTGCCTACAATGCCTAAAAACAGGCATTATAAGCATAAAGAGGGGCCAACGTTGGGAGTTTTACTACTTGACACTAAAATGGATTCAGAAATAAGAAAACTCTTTACTATTGTATTTGAATTGTATCCTCACTCTCAACTTTTTCTACTTTACATTTAATTTTAAAAATATTAAAGTAAAATTATTCTTTGAAATTTAAATTTATTATTTAATACAAAATATCATACATTTTTACTAAACTTAAAATATTCAAGTTTTAATTCAAAAGATCTAAGTTTAATCTACTAAAATAAATTAATAAAATAGTGATAAATTACTATTTTATTTATCAATAAAATAATAATCTTTAAATAATAAAGTTAATGGCATCAATAAAACAAAATTAAAAATAAGATAATAAAAATGTAACATATTAGTTAAACCCAAATACAAACCCTGCAGCCAAAACTCACGAAAATTAAGTGAACGGTTGCATTGACTCAAGTTTTAAACCCGATTACGCGACATTTAGGTTCGAATCTTTGGAAAAATAAGGTACTACAATGTAATATATGAATTGAATATATGTTAAAAAAAAAAAAAGATTGCAAATACAGTTTCAATTTTGAATTTTTTTTTGTGCTATGTGGTTCCATGGACCAGGTCTATACACATACGAAAGACTCTTTTAAGTCATACCACACCTAAACTAATAACTATTCGAAATGAGGAGGATTATACAATCATAAAACTCTAACAAAATATCACGCATTCATGTACTTCAATCCCTAAGCTTCCCCAAATTTTAAATTAAAGTAATTTTAAAATTTACTTATTTATTTATTCATATATCTATTAATTTAAAATATTTATAAAAAATTTAAAATTAATTTATTGATAATTTGTAAATTTTAATTTTAGATTTAGTTTACTAATATTAATTAAAAGTTCAATAGCGAAGTTGCGTTTCGGAATTGATACTTCAATTCAAAAATAAAATCATATATGACACCCAGCCTCGCCTGCTAAAGATAATAATAATAAATAGGGATCTCTAAAAGTACACCTAGATTCTAGTGAGTTGGTGCTTAATCGTAAGCTAATTTTTTAGAAGGATCAGACCTCAGGCTTCATTTTAGAGCCAAGTCGTGAGTCGATTAATGCGGTAACTTATTATGATTATAAAAAGTTTGCTAAAGTAAATTTGGAATGAGAGTATAAATGAGCCGTATCAAATTGCATGGATATAAATAAAATTGTAAATAAATAACAAGATTAAAATTATATAGATAACATTATATGATATTTGGTATCTCTGGTTGAAATACTGAAAATTTTTAATTTTATATCATAAAATGATATAGCAAAAAATTCATATAAAAAGTACAACTAAAATATAAAAGTATGCGAATGATTTGAAGTAAAATTTAAATTACAAAATATTATGCTAATGAGCACTGGCAGAGCCAGAAAAATAGGGCAGTGGGGTAAGTTTATAATTTTTTATTTCAATGGGGGCAATATAATAAAAAAAAAATTTAAAAATAATTTTTAATTATAAAACTACAGTAAAATTTAAGAGTTAGTGGGCCAAATGCTCATAATACCGTGATATACCCGATCTCGCTAACGCTTAATTATACTTAATTAACGACAGTTATTCAAGAGATATAAATAAAAGAATCCAAAATTGAGTCTTCATAAAAACATAATATTATAATGCAAGTTGAATAAATATCAAAAGAAAAAGAAAAGTAACGAAATATCTAAAATAATATTTAAGATTAAAATATTATTTCAAAACTACTAATTTTTATTTTCATTTAATAGATTTAAAATAATTTGAATATTTTTTAAATAAATTTTGAAATGTTTATTTAATAGATTTGAAAAGTGGAAATAAAATTTTAAGAAAAAATTAAGATTTAAAAAATGAATTTTAAAAACTATGCCTTATGGGTGTTGGGTTGGTGAGGGTTATAGAGGATAAATAATAGAAGAAAGAAGAAAGATAAGGAAAGAGAGATGATACTGGGTCTCATGGTGCCATATGGAGGTCACGTCAATAAATAACTATCATTTTAGATTTTGGATTTTTTAACATTGTTTAGGCTCACACGTTACTGAAGCTTCACTTTCACAAGGGACTTAAATGGACTATTAATTTTAAAAAAGTTTGAGTTTGTAAATAAGATATTTTGACAAATACAATGAGGTTTTTTGCAAATTTTGACGCCCTATCCTGCATCCTGGGCTGACAATCATTAATCCTTAAACTGTGAATATCAGTAGACTCCGATATTATAATCACATGTCTCATATATGGAGACCCACATCGTATTTTTCTTACAAATAACTAATTTTATAATATTTACAAGAAATGACGACAACTCTTTTTGACATTTATACGCCAAAATATATTAAAACTAGATTATTCTAATATATTTTAAGGTAAACGATTCTCATGGTCAACCCACTTCTTCGACTCCATGGCCTCGAAGGAGCAATCGCCTTCTCGTGTACCCGAAAGGGGTCCCACGACGGGTGAGGAAACCCAGAGTCGATAATCTCTCCTACAGGCCACATTCCCACCCGTCATCACGCACTACGACGTAAACACACATCCGTGTTAAATGCCCATAATTAATACCATATTACGTATGAAATGTCATCACGCCTATTATCCTCGCTGGCCATCCACCCACTCACACCACCCACGCTTGGAAAGTGCTTAACTATCATTATCTTCCATTTATAACCGTAGATTTTTCTTAATCTTTAACATTTTCATTTACAACCATACGCCTTTTCAGGGGTAATGATTTTCCGTGTCGCACTACCGTGCTCCATAAACCCGCACACTTTTATGGCATTTCTCACCGCTGACTAAGGCCCTAATTACACTGACGTCTTTTCACCTGGGACCATCCCAACTCATTTGATACCCTAAGACATAATTATCTTACCATTTCCTTATCCAAAGGCGACCTATTTGGACTTGTCCCAATAACCGAGCCCACTTAATCAACACCATGCCAGTGTTGATCCACAACCGTGTACCCATGACACTCCATCGAACACCTAACACAATGTCGATCCCAACCATGCACTCACACCCATGTCATGCGATGTTTTCGTGCACGTGCAATGCGATTATGTCAATGCATTTTTCTTCATGTTACATGTATATATATGAGTGCTACATGCAACATCAACATACCATGAATAATTATAATTAATACATATAATTCTCCTCCATGCAACCCATAAGCACATCATACAAATGGCTACATTACTACGTCATATTCATAATTTACGTTATTCATATACACAACACACAACAAGGTCTCAATCTGACTCCATCCAATAGGTACCTCACGGCCCCTTCACAATCAGCTTAACCAAATGTTCCAATCATCCATACAACATCAAACACCATAAAACCTAAACTTAGTTTCCAGCCTAAACCCCAACCCACCATGCCTTTAATCAAACCGGTCATAGAAATCCTCTATCCTTCAATCCTAAGTTTTTGGAACTAAATCATATGGCCTCTCATGGCCTCCCATAGATAGCCCATACTATATCTAATACAAGAATGTTAATATTTACATAATGGTCAAGTGTCATATCCCGGCTATTACCTTACATAACCATGCAACCCGTACACTCTGTGCAAAAACATGGGTTTTCAAAGAAGGTTATGATCACCACCGCCTCCACAGCACATGGGATGCGACCACTCAATGGAATTTCCATAAACAAGAACACCAACGGCTCGACTTAAGAAAGCCGCGACCTTTACAAGCTGGAGGTCACACATGAGTAGCCACCATTCAGCTTAACTTACCCGACCGTCTCGACGCATCTGACCTTGTTGGCTAGCCCCAGCACCCACTACCATCCACAAGAACATGGCTGAAATCTTGACTGAATGTTCTTTCCATAGAGTACAAGAACACCCAAAACTGGTTCTGACAGTGTTAAGGCGACCTTCCAAAGCTTGAGCACACACGTGAGTCAAACCCAACCTGGTCGACCGACTTTACCAGTCACCACCTCCCGAGCCTCGACCGACACCCACTGTCCTCAGGCATGAATGGAATCTTAACTCAATGGGCTTCCATAGAGTCCAAAGATAATCAAACGGATTTCGGGATTTAAGAAGCATGATCTTCTCGAGGTCAGAGTCACACGTAGTCAAACCCGTACCGAAATGATCGCGACTCACGAGCTGACTTCGATTCTTACCCGAGCTCAGCCTGACAACGCATCGTCCTCCATGCATATGAATGGAATCTTGACTAATGGGCTTTTCATAGAGTCTAAGAACACCCTAAACGGAGCTTGATTTAAGAAGTTGCGGACTTCAAGTCGGAGGTCATATCGGTCGTCCCACCGAAATGACCGACCCGACTACCGAGGGCGTCCCGACTCCGTCCGAGCCGAGCTGGATTCGACCGGTTCACCCACTGCCCTCCAAGGGTACATGGTCAATCTTACTCAACGGGCTTTCCATAGATTCTAAGAATAACCAACTGACGGACAAATGAGCTATGACTTCCTAAATCGAGGTCACACGAGTCAAACCCAAATTAACCGACCCGACTTGGCCGAGCCGACCGAATCAGCCAGTCAGCCGACTCCGGCCGAACACCGCCGAGCTGACTCAGAATATCCGAAATATACCCTAGTCGCTTTCATGTTTAGGGTATTTTGTAAGATAATTTGAATGTTTCGGGAGTTAAATGCTAAACATGGAAACGAGACCCATCAATAATAAAGCTAAGGGTAAATATGTAATTTACTACTTGAGGACTCAGTGGTCATAAAAGGAAAAGACTAGGGGTTAATATATGAGTTTAAAAATGAATGTAAATAGAAGAAGTTAGGGATTCAAGGCAATTATAGTATGGAATAGAAATAATAAAGAATGGAAGGGCTATGCAAAAATGAGAAAATTGTTGAAATGCAAAGGCCAAACATACTTAACTTGAATGGATTTAAGACTAAATTTGGTCTCATTTTGGAGAACCAAAAACCGTGAGAAGAGAAGGGAGGAGGGAAAAGAGAGCAGAAGAAGAGGGAAGAGGAAGAGGTGCTGGGCAGAGAAGAAGAGGAAGCAAGATAAAAAGGTATGGAAACTAACCTTGAGTATGGAAATCATGACAATTAGTATGGATCTATGGATTTATAAGGTTTTGTATGGTTAATAGCTTGTCTCCAAATCTAGGGTTTTGGTAGAATTTCATCATAACCTTAGATTTCTTGAGATTAGGGTTGGTAAACCCCATATAACAAGATGAATACAAACTTTCAAGGGGCTGGATTCATTGCTAACGACAAGTAATCGAAAGCTGTGGTTTAGAATAAATCCTAACAAATCCTTGTTTGGTTTGTGTATGGGTTGTGACCCATATTAGAGTTGTTTTCGGGAGTAAACTATAAGATTTTGAAGAAAGATATGTAATGAAAGATGATTTGAGTAAAAATAGATTTCAAGCATTTAATCGGAGCGGTTTGATCGTGTTTATGGAGTATCAAGTTGATTTGGGTATCAACATATGGAAAAATGGAAGAAAAACACACATTCCGCATTTTCTGGGACCTGTACTGGTAGCCACCTTGACCTCAGATCGGCATAAATTCTCCAGAACTCGAACCCGCACTGACACAAAGGGAACAGTGCGGTACACTCGCTTCATTTTGATGAGTGTTCGTGATTTTAGCCATAACTTGGTCATTTCTTATCCGATTGAGGATCTGGGCTACTTAATTAAACTAGACTTCAAGGAGAACTAAACAGCCAGAAATAGTCATCGCCAAATTTAATTTAAGTGGCCCGTAAATTCACTCAGCTAAGCAAGGGTAAGCTACAATTCCCGACGCTTGATCATAGAGTAGTCCCAGTTGTTTGTAACATGAACTGAGTTTCGTGCTCGATTTGGGTGGGATTCAGTTGGAGAAGAACCCTAGCACCTTAGCTTCTTTAAATGAGTACAAAGAACAAGGCCGCTATGGAGAAGACTGAAATGTGAGGCCATAAACTGGTCCCCGTGCACATTCCAGAATTGACTAGTTTGGCAAGGAAATGCCATAACTTAGTTCTGGCGATCCAATCAACAATCTCCACTTAAGTAAAATAAACGGCTGTGAGGGACAAGAATATTTGAATGATGTGTGAATAGTATCATACTGCATATATATGAATGCCATGGAATAGGTAAATAAACTCAATACGATATTAAACTCCGAAACGAATCAAATACGTAATACGAACATGAAAAGCCATGTGCCAATAATGTGATAAAGATAGGTTATCACTCAAAGATATATGATAGCATGACTACCTAAGGACTAAAGAATGAATGAGCTGGATTCCCTCGATTAGTGCTCCAAGACTTTCGAATAGTACTTCTACTCCTGATTAGTGCTCCTGGTGACTTAATTAATACTGATATTTCAAGGTGCTAATGGCACCTCGCATCAGATTGTGTTGCATCTCTACTCATTTCTTAAAGTGATCGTCGTGTGGTCAAACAATTATATGATAAGACTCAATAGCAATAAGAGTAAAGATCAATGTACTGTGATTTGTTCAAAAGAGGGTACCTACTGCACTCCCGTATCGATAAAATAAGATGAGTCCAGTAGTACCTACTGCATCCCTTTATCTGTGAAATAAGTAAAATCCAGAGTACTTACTTCGCACCAGATCGACAAATCAAAGATAAGTCCAAGAGTACTCACGGGTAATCCCAGATCGTAAAATACAAGACTCAGAGTACCTTACGCAATTCCGTGATCGATAAAATAAGTATAAGTCCGGGGTGAGGTACCTCCGGTACTTCCGTGATTCAGAAAATAAGTATATCGAACTCCTGCGGTAGTACCCACGGGTACTTTTACAAGAATAAGCTCAAACTCACGTGGGAGATCCAATAAGCATAAGCCCGCGAGGCATAAGAAATTGTATAAGTCTAAAGATGATTCCGATATAAAACCGACAACTCGTTTGTTTCTGGGGATATGTCTCAATCCAAACCTCGTATATGTATTTGATGATCTCAGACTACTACTTTGACTAACGTTCGATTCGCATACAAGTCTGATATGACTCAGAGTTGATATGATTCTGATCTATTCCGACTTATTGTACCTACCGGTACCTTCGCACAAGTATAAGATCCGTAAGACAAGTATATGCTCCATAAGACAAGTATAAGATTTGAAATACATGTATATGTCTCCAGAAGATGTTTATAAGATCTCAAATACATGTATAAGTTCCAGAATACAAGTATAAGAGTCGATATACAAGAATAAGTTCCGTGAATACAAGTAAAAGTTCGTGAAGACTGTGATATACTCTCGTGAGTATTAAGTATAAGATACGGCACCAAGATAAGTTCAGAGTACTTACGTACTTCGTATAAGGATAAGTTCCTCAATACCAAGATAATGCCTAATATCTTTGTAGTACCTACGGTACCCGAACAAGTGTAAACTCCGTAGTAAGTATAAGCCTTGTAATACCTAAGAGTACTTCTGTATAAGCATAAGTTCTGTAAAATCCTCTACTGAGATCCGCCAGATAGATATAAGTACCAAGACGCAGATAAGTACCTCAGATGAGCATAAGTTCCGTGAACTCACACGAGATCAAACAAGTATAAGCTTGAGATAAGTATAAATATATGTATAAGATCAGTACTGGATACGAGGAAATTTATATAAGTATGTTTGCAAATTTGTTATATGATAACAATTATATGTATTAAGCAGGTTATATGAATTCTCAAGATCTCGATATCTACATGCCTTTATGTTATTTGTGATTCAAGATGTGCATGTGTTTCTTTTATAAGATATGTTTCCCTACTAAGCTTAAAGCTTAGCACGGGTTTTTAATCCGTAGGTATGTGAGAAGAGACCAAAACCTCCCAGGCACAAAAGACACTAGTAGTCACATGAGGTCTGTGGCTCGATTTCCAGAATGGAAAGACGCTTGTATTTGTAAATAGACCTTGTGAATGCGAGGATTTACTGACACCACCCATTTAGCTGACATGAGTACGATGAGCCTTGATTTCAGAGTAAGTATGGGCCATACCTACGTACAAGTTCGCTTTAAAAAATCGCAAAGAGGTCCTGACTTGGCCCTCGCACTGGTAAACCTGGGTCTAACCTAGGGAACACTCATTTAATCATGGATGTAGACTTTAGTACACTCTTCACAGCCGACCTCTACAGTTGACCTTTACTGGCCGACCTCGCTGACATTAGACTATTTAGAGTAAAAAGACCATAACTTGGTCTACAGAGCCTGACCAGAATTAAAAAGTTCTAACATCAAGTTCACTAATGCATGTAATTTTTCCGTAATAACTCACTTCAAATTTCTTTATTCCTCACCTAAAAACTTATCCGATTAATGTGTGATTTCATCACAGGCAGCCTTGTCTAAACAAGAAACTAAACATTTCTTACAGTAATACATAATCACCCACACAACCCCAGCAGAAGTAAACAAAGTAGGAGGAAGACCCTTACCTCTTGAGTTTGTCGAAACTCCCTCGATTCCGGTCTCACAAGTCCCGCTGAGGGATGAACTTTCCTTTACACAATGAACCGCCGGGTCCGATTCGCCAGGAAATTTAGAGAGATGCGGAGAGTCTCTCTCTCTCTAAAACCTCACCTTCAAATCCTGGGTTTGCCTTTCTTCCCTCTCCCAACCGGCCTGAGAAGATGTCGCCGAGGCGTCCCTCTCACTCTGCCACTGCTAAACTTTTGAAAGGGCTCCTGTGATTATACATTATCCTCTTATCCATTTACTACGGATTTCCTCAATGACAGCGATGCCATGTCACCTATGGCCCACACATGGTTCATTATTTGACTTATCCACTTGATACGTGTCTCATCTCAATACTCAAATGTGCCAAGCGCCTACACTACTACGCTTCGAAAACGGAAATTTTGATAGTCTTTGACCAAATGACGTGGTAGCTAGATTTCCGCATCATTCTAACTGAAGTCCGCTTTGTCATCCGAGATCTAGAAAATTTTTGATTTCATCGTACTACTGCTTACCTTTATTCGAAAATTTGGATTTTCAAGGGTTTCACAATTTTTAGACCTTTACCTTTTTTCTAAAAGTTAAAACTGATAGTCCACGATTTCTAGCTCAAGCACAATTGGTAAAAGTTAAAAAAAAAATGTTTCAATTGTAACAAAGCGCTTAGTTGTCTAAAACAAATGTTGAAACTTGGTTTGGATATGTATATAAAGTAAAGAGTGTATAATTATATTATTCTCCGAAAGTAAAGTATGAACTTATTCTTTTAAGTTATGAGCAAGTTCCAATTGTAATAACTTGTCATCATCACCCCATACCCGATGTAGGGAAAAGTGTGTTTGTTTTTATTAATATGTAAATATTATAAAAATCGGAATGGAGAATTTAAATTGCATTACTCACTATATTATGCCAAAAAGTAATTGTTATTTGGTAACAAAAGTGATGATTGCAAAAAAGTTACCCCAAACTACCCCTATGGCTAGTTAACCCAACGGTAAAATCATTTTGCTATCTTCTCCCCTCCCCCCGACTCTTCATCTTCTTCTCCTCTTCTCTAATTGATTGACAACCCATTACTCCCCTCACACTGTAAAAGATTTTTTTTTTCAATTTTCACAATTTTCACCTCTCAATACAACGAAGATAAAGGAGAAGGAAGTTTTTTTTTTTTTTTTTCACATTTTCTGTTGTTTTCCGATATTTCCCCTCGCTCGACACAAAGAAGTAAGGAAAGTATGCTAACAGTTTTTCGGCGAATCTCTGTGTTATCTCGATTTGATTGTGAGTTTGTGTTGTAAAGTTTTACTATAGCTTCGTTTTGCCATTTTCGATTGTTCTTTCTTCGATTTTGTAAATATAGCTTCAGTTTGGTATTTTTGGCTGTTCTTTTTTTGTTTGTGTAAATATAGCTTCGTTTTGGCATTTTTGGCTGTACTTTGCTCGTTTTTGTAAATATAACTTTATTTTGGCATTTTCGACTATTATTTCTTGGTTTTTGTAAATAAAGGTATTACATTTATTAGTAATCAACCATGTTTTTAGCGAAATGGGTAAATATGATGGCAAGCTGTAAGTCCTACCTGAAATAGTCAATCCTTTAGCTTGATCAAGACCGCATCACGGGTTTAGGTGGCTACCTTTAATTACGAAGTAAGCCCATAGTGCTAAGGGGGGTACCCCCAATATGATCTTAAATATTATGTGGATTATTACATCCTAGTGGTACTGTTGGGACTATCATAATATACTAGAAATTTCCACCATAAAGGTATTTAAAAGCTAACATCTTAAGATTAATTTGCTAATAAAACATTAGTGAAAATAATTAGTCATTTAGCTTCTTTGAAGTCAATTTATTTGTATCTAAGTTTTCATTCTATTAAGGATAGAGTCACTCAATTGTAATGAATTAGATAGTTTACTAGCATCGTATTTCAATTTTTGGTAGTACCTAATCAGTCAACCAATTCGTGCGGATTAGTCATATAAGCTTTAAGATAACATACTGTAGGTACTAATACTCGTATTTGGGCGCACTACCCGGTACTACCATAATAAAACTTTATGTTAGAACCACTCTAGTTGTGGTCTTCGTTGCACGGTATTTAGACAACCATAATAGAATATTGGTACCACCATAACACACATAAATATTAAATAAATGTAGCTAATGAATTATGTCATTGAAATTGTGTGAAACTAAATCTATAGATTAGACGAAGATGGAGAACAAGATGTTTGTTTATGTATGCTACGATGGGGAAATTGTAACACTCTAAATCCAGGGGGTCTTTTTTTTTTTTTTTTTTTTTTTACTATCCTGGGTCCCATTGGACTGGAAACCAAAATTTGGAAATCCTATGTGAATAGTATCTATGAACAGTGTCCATGAACAATTGCTCAAATAGTGAACAAACACGCAGCAATTATTGGTCCATCAGGAGAAGCTCACGCTGGCGAGAATCCTCTATTGCGACAGAACAACTCTATTGCACACGCGGTCGCGGCGAAGCGCCCAGCGTCATTGTGCGCCCAGCTGTTGCGCAAGCAGCCCTATCGAGACAGTTTACGCCGCTGCCAGTTGCACGCTTCCCGTCGTGGACACCGGCGAACCCGTCGCAACATGGGATCTCCTTACCATGACTGAACTTTGTCGTAACCTAAAATTTTCATGTCGCGACCTAGTTTCCATAGCCTACGCACCTCTCTGCCACGACAAGGAAAAGTCTTGCCATGACATAAAGTTCCTTGACCCCAATTTACAAACAATTCTTCCAAATATCCCCAAATCCATCATGAGGCAATTTCAATAAACAATTAGGTAAAGATATCAACTAATTTATTTACTACTCAACATAAATCACTATGATTTAGAAATCAATCCCAAAGAACACATTCAAGAAGAAAATCCATCAAATACTAGGATTTTTAATACAAGAAAAGGGATTTCATGGGTATTCAACCCTAACTTTGTTCAAACATGTAATCTTTGCAAAAAGACTAAGAGAGAATGATTTCCTATCGTAAATATATAAACACATAGCTCAAAATATACATATATAAATACCTTAGCCTCAATGTGTAAGTGAATGAGAGAAAACTCCTTATCTTAAATCCTACTTAGGCGAAGATTCAGCTTTGATATCGACTTACCTTTAAATCTCTTGTTTCTAGTTCCTTTCCTTTTTCTTCTCTAATGATTTCTAGGGTTCCAAGTGAGGTGTGGTGAGAGGAAAGAAATGAGGGAAAATGGAGTGAAAATGAGCTTAAACACAACAAATTCTTGTTTTTACTGTTTCCATGGGTCGCTTGGTTTTCTCCCAAAAAATTATCATTTTTACCACTAAAATCTCCAATTTGATCTATGATGACTACCCTAAGGTTTTTCGACGTTCGACCATTATTAAATGTTGGTTTAACCTTTAAAAAAATTTACTTATGATTTATTTCAAAAACTAAAAAATAAATAAATTTACAACAAACATTAAAATTACTACCTAAGGTACACCGTAGTACATATTTTCGTCAACTTCGGAGAATAACCGATTTGACTAAGGTATTTCTAGTACGTGTGACCTATATGGTTGGAAAGGTATACAAGTTGGGTGGTTCTAATGTAAATAACGGTGCATCATTTGGACTTTCCAATAAGGAGTTATGATCAATTGCAGCAGGTCACGGATCGCTATTCTTTTCTATGCTTATTATTCTTTTAATTTGATTTAGGATGTAAATGGAGACGTTAAATGCAAAACGAAGCTAATTGGGTGATGGTTGATAGTTTAGACATGCGGGGGCTTACAAAAATAGTGAATTCCAATGGGTCAATTGAATACAAGGGTGGCCGAGTCATCGCAAAAATCATGAACGTGCATATTTCATATATCGAATTTATTACAATAGTTTGTGATAGGTTGAAGGTTGAATCAACTGCATTGAAAATGTACTACACATGTAAATTTGATCCATTAATGTTGGTACTATTAGAAGACGATGTAGAAATGAGGAAAATGTTTAAATTCAATGACAATTATTGTTATGTGTACACGAGTTCGAATACCTATGTCTCGATTGAGGTCATCTGACCACCTCCAAGGTATGTTAAGTTTAGTTTAAAATGTGATTATAATACAACTTCACATAATATTTTCCGAAACATGGATTCATTAATTGGGCATATGTCGTGTTAATAGTGATCCTCCAACGCCTACTGTTGCTTCCAATTCTGGACACGTACAAAGAAATGTAGCGTTGAATCTGAGTTCGTCTATGGACGTATCAACAAATGCCTCACAATTTGTTGAGTCTCATGTGGCGGAAGTGGTTCAACATAATTCAAGGCGATTCCAAAATGAAATTATGGGTAGTAGACAAATGTCTCAAATGTAGATGCTTTTCATGATGTTGTGTACTTGATGTTTATAGCAGGGAGATTTCGATACTATGACAAGAAAAACTGCTTTAAACACATGACTGTTATATGCACGGTAAATGATTGCCCATGGAAGATAACTTGTCGTGCTGTGAGTGCTTTGCATCTTGTACAAGTGCACACGTTCGTAAATGAGCATAGGCATATTGTTTATGATCTAGTTTATGCTCAACCATTATTTAGATGTAATTGAGCCTCAAAGGTTATTGCTGATGTCATTCAATGTACACCCAAATACATGCCACAAAAAATTTGTAAAGACTTCGTTTGGGAGCATGGGATGTGTTTGACTTATGTACAAGCTTGGCGTATTAAGGAGGAGGCTAAGGAGAGAATATATGGTCAACTGAAGAATTTCTATAAATTGTTGCCTTGGATGTGGATGTGTGAGCGAATAAAAAAAGTAACTGATCGCTTTATAGAGTTGATTAATCCGGGTGATGGTCATTTTCAACAACTCTTTATTGCCTATGAAGTGTCCATTATGTGGTTTTTGAGCCTGATGTTAGCTACCATTGTTATCGACTATCCCACATGAGAGCGGGCCACAATGATGGTGCCCTTTTTTTAGCAACATCTTATGATGCCAATGACAACATGTTCTTGATAGCGTATGGTGTGATGAGCTTTGAGAATTATGAGGATTAGAATTGGTTCTTACAAAACTAGACACAAATCAATAAGAGGAAAAATAGCAAAGGATGCAGTGACACCACCAACCTCAATGACTCCCCTACATCACCAAATAAAGGGGTGAATGTGGATAATAGTGTGAGAGACGGTTCACCACAACAAATGGTTGAGGATGTCATTGTATTTTCCATTAGGCCATTTTAGGGAAAATGTGTTTGAATGCTAAAGGGATGGTCAGGGTGGCTAAAGAAAACTTGCGACACGTTGAGACATTACGACATATGAAACCTAGTAGACACAAATCAATCGAAGGGAAAAGAGCAAAGGATGTAGTGACACCACTGACCTACAATGACTCCCTTACATCACCAAATCAAGGGGTGAATGTGGATAATAGCGTGAGAGACGGTTCACCATAGTAGATGGCTAAGGATGTTATCAGGTCAGCATCCACATCCAATACATGTTGTTACATGACTTCCTCTCCAAAAACTCCATGGTGAAGAGGATGGCAACAAAAAAAGGCTTAAGTCAAGAGAACTCTAAATACAAGTCGCAATTTGTTGAAGGATGCGCTTGCTACTGAGAGAATTACAAAGCCACAAAGATTGATAGTTGACTACGCACTTGATGTAAATGGCATTGAGAGGTATTTTGGGTCATAAATTGTAATTCTTTTTAAACTTATTTTGGTTTTTTCTTGTGAACAATTTTTTTTTTTTTATTTCAAAGTGAGATACTAGTCTCCATGTTTGGGTTCCACATAAAACGGGGGGAGATGAAAGCTTAACAGGAAAACAATGGGTCAATAGTGTGGTAATGTAACTTTGTTATAAATATATGTATTCAGAACACTGAGTTTCTATTTTTCTTTTTTTTTTTAAATTGGCATGTGTATGGATTGACACCATAGGTAATGTGCCGTGTGCTAAATGAAAACCGAGGGATTGACTGCACGACACACTATTTCGATCCACATTTTACAGTATAATAATGCTTGGTTGACTATATTCATCAGCCTTGATAAGCTTTAAGGCTCATGTAATAATTGTCTTCACTTCTAACCTCTTTGTTACAGCTTGCACTGACCAAATTAGACACAAAGCCAAAAAGGAGTGAAATAAAGGATAAGGACCTCAAAATCTTTATCAACCTTAATATGTTGAATCTGATCTACAAAGTAAAGATAAGGCATATACCAATCATCCTACCATGAGTTATTTTCAGTATATCTTTTATTAGGTTACAATTGGTATACTAATGATGATTTGAATAATGTTGTAGTTATACTATCGGTATGTGATGAAAAACATTGGCAGCTCCACGTCATAAACATTGAGTCCGAACGTGTTGAGATATTATCATCCACATCATTTGGCGTTGGAATAGTGTACCCAAGGATTCACTAGAACTAACAATTGCTCTATGACACTGTGTGGAAGCTTGGAGGCTGAAATTTAATGTGGATTTTACTCAATTTGATCATGTCTTCCTTGATGTATCCAAACAAAATAATGGGTAAAATATCTACCTCTCATCCATCACTACAAAATTTGATTTTTTTTAATTTGAAAACATATTGAACCTTTTGTTTATAGATATGATTGTGGAGTATTTGTCATAAAATTCATGGAGTACTGAATAGGGACTCGCTTTAACACATGCCATTGATGCGTATGTTTGCCCATGCTATTTTCAAAGTTATCGATCGTATCGCTTTAGTCTATATTCATGATATAATTGTTGGTTGTTAGCTGTTAAGGTTAATTCCTTTTTTCTTTTCATGTCAGAGACAAATGAAATATCATAGGATAAGGACAGTTTGCACCTTGATCATGAATAAAGACAATACATAATGTAAGCGAATTTCAAAGGCTTTCAAACAGATCTTGTTAAGTTCATATTGTGGATAAACGGACATTATGTGACGTTCAAAACTTCAATTGTATATGTTTAATAGTGTTATTTGATGTGATTGTGTCTTTTATAAATGCATGTCAGTTAAACATGTTTTATATAATCAGATCTTTTATAAAATCATATACTAGGCGGATCTCCGACATGTACATACTATGACATAGTTTTTACCTAAAGTGTATATTTCTGAATAGCATATATGAAAACTATGTTCGATAGTTCATTTGTGAAACCGCGAGAAAATTCAATTTTTTCTGAAAAAGGGCAAAATCGTAATTTTGGTAAAAATCCAAAATTTTTCTAGATCTCGGATGACGAAACGGACTTCACCATTGGAATCATCTTGAGAAATTCAAATTACCATCGCCAGACACAAATCTCAGATAGCCTGAATTTCATGTTTTTCGAGGCACCGAGTATCGGGTACCGTAAAATGGGTTTGAGAGACATGTGATGGGAAAAAAATCACCCACTACATGTACTCAGACACATGCTGCAAGATTAGAGAGACGATTTAAAATCTGACGGCCCAGATAGCAAAGTGTCAAAAATCTAGAAGAAGGGACATGGATGATATTAATTGAATGTTAATGAAGAAGAGACAAAAGATGAACGGTGTTCATCTCCCTCAAAAAGACCAAAATCGTGCAGTGCTGGAAATGGAGATGCAGTGGGTTAGGGTTTTTGAAATCTAGAGAGAGAAAGTGTGCCTTTTCTCTAGATTTTCGGTTAATCAGACCGTCGATTCTCGACCGAGCAAGAAGGAAAGTTGTTCTACGCGGCGAGGGCTATGCGTGGGTGGCTCGGGTTTCGGGAGCCACAAACTCCATGGAAGTAAGGGTTTTTATCCTACTTGCTTTACCTCCTTTGTTTAAGTGTTTTTGTTGATGGTCGAGTATGATTGGAGGCCGTGAGAGCTTGATCGGTCCCAAAACTTGGGACCGAATTATGGGAAATTATTGGAGCCGTTTTGGACAGTCCACGGACTGTTTGGGTTGCTTGTGTTGGAATTTATTCAATAAATTAGGTTGTGGTGTGCATAAGGCCGGAAATGGTCATGGATTTCGGGTTCACAAAGTGGAACCGATGTTGGGTGAGTGGGCTGCCCATGGACAGCCCACTGTTATGTTTTGGGACTGTTAAAATAGTCCCGGGTTTGTGTGAATTGACCAAAAAAATCGTCCATGTGTTGTGTGCTTGAATTGTGTGGAAATTGTGTTTAGCTCATGAAGTAAATTCGATGTTAGTTGATTAAAATAGAGTAAATATGTTTTGTTATTTTTAATTTATGTCAATATATGCATGATGATGTATTGGCATGTGTTGTATAAATTGTGTTGAAATGACATAATGCATTTCATATGCACCAGGGTAACCTAGAAATTAGGTATGTGTGCATGACATGAAAGAAAAATAAAAACGAACATGGTTGCGAAAGAAATTTCAATGGATTCCCGAGAATGGTGCTGGGGAGAGCTGGTCCTACACCACACGTCGGAGGAGCCCATGTATTGTTTTGGAAGGTTCTTCAACACATTCGCCTCAGAGGGTAGTCCTATATTTTTACCGAAATTCGGTAGTGTGTTTTCGAGAACAACAGGTTTTGTTTTGAAAATGGTGTTTTTCACATGGCTTTTGTGCAAGTGTGAGGGAGTCAGTGAAGACTCGAGACATGGGTTTTAGGCATGTAGACATTCAAGTAGGATCACGTATTTACTTGAGTGTGTGTTTACATTGAATCATTGCATATGCACTTAGCGGGAGTAAATCTATTTAGGGTAATTCCACTTATCAAGCAACAAGCTCATCCTATCATGAATATTATTTCAGCATAGAGCGTTGAGAAGACTATTTCATCTAGAGGTCGATTTTTGAAGAAAAAGCCTGGTTGTGGCTTTGATGTTTTTTTTTATAACATGTAATAGAATTGTTATAATTTCTTAATATGTGTTTGTTTTAAGAGAATGTAATAACTCTGAACTATTGGAATATAGTCGGGTGTATTTCTTTGATGAGTATCGGGTGTAAAGGCCTAAGTGGCTATTTTTACTGTGTATGGGTCTCACACAAGACGATAGATTTTTCCTCTCGCGGTTGATTCAGTAGTCAACTGACACCCGCGTAGCGACTTCTCGAGCCCGACCGCATCTCGGACAATGACCGAACTCAAACCCTGGGGACGCCTGCTTAAATTCTTTTAGTTACCGCTTTATTAAATTTCTTTTCAGCAGTCGCGACCGAATCCCGACTGATCTGACATGGATCCAAGCCTGGAGCCCTACATTCGACATTTTTAATTATCTCCTCAAAACATTTTGTTTATGTTAATTTATTTTAGACCTTTTAATTAAGCGGAAGCATCTCATTTTGGGCAAGCCCATATACATTTACAATTTCAAAAGACTCAGAACATTTACATTAGAAAAATGCATTTTTACAAAAATAATGATTCAGGGTTCAAACTATTTTACAAAATGTCAATGTTCGAAAGAAATGGAGTAATGCATATGACGGAGCATACTCCGCACTCCCTCTATGACTCGAGCCTCGATCTGGGTCTTGCTTCAATGTCTATCACTCGGTACTGCGCATTGATAAAATACGCTACATTTTCATGCTTAGTGGTTCTATACGCTTTGTATTCCATTTTGCTCCATTATAAATCATGCATTTATCAAAATAATGCCTTTATACAATATCTCAGGCAATGTAAAAAGATACTTATACAAATACACTTTTAATAATCGCTGAGTTTCGCTTTTCGATTTGTGATTTCACATATGGCTATAGAATTCGATATCCACGACAGATTCAATTGGTGAATCATGTCTTGTTTGTCATTCAGTAGCAATGTGGTTTCACACTCTCATTACCATTTCACATACATGGCATAATTCACATTCACCATTGCATCCAAATGGTGAATCCCTTGGCCCCTCGTTTCTCATTCGCGAGTAAACGCGGGTTTCCATTTACACCACTTAAGCTTTCACATATGGTTATAGAATTCGACATTCAATACAGATTCAGTTGCGAATCCCGTCCCGCTTGTCATTCAAGAGCAATGTGGTTTCCATTTAACAATATTGCCACTTCTATGACTAATTCAACAGGAATCCCACATGTTGGTCATTCAATAATACGCTCTAAATCAATTTACCTTATGCACACTTCGCTTGTAGTTCAAATACATGAATACATGCGATATTTGTCGTAAACATTTCAAATACTAATCATTCGAATCGATATATATGTATATTTCAAGAAATAGAGAGTAATATGAGAATAAAGAACGTAGAGAACAATAAACTAGAATAAAGAACAAGTATAGAACAAACCACCATTATTGATTCCTTTTTCCTTTTTCGATATCAATCCTAGGTCGTGTCATTGCCTTCACCGCTTAATTTAGTAAAATAATACAAAATTTTCACTCTAGTTGTTGGTGCAAATAATCGCACTAAAACAATCGATATTTAATACGGGATACTTAATACGTGACTTAATCTGCGTAAAAACACAAGATTCGGCATTTTGGGCTCACATGTATCAGATACCTCGTGGGACCTGTACGTACAAGTTGTACTCGTGCCAATTGCACGTGCAGACAAGTCGACTCCGCACGGCATATGTTGGCCTCGTGGGTGTATCGGTACACCTGCACTGCATCGTACATGTTCGGGAAATTGTCCAGATTTGCTTATTTTGCCACTTTTGATACCAATTCCTTATATAACTTCCATTCCTAATTCCTCAAAAATCATCATGGAAATCATCCAAAACAACTTCAAAATACTTGTATTGGTGGTTTGGAACCTCATACCACTAAACCCTAGGTGAAAATCCAAGAACTTTTATGAACTTAACCCAAAGTCCACCAATTCTTCTAAAATCCATATAAATATGATGATTCCATGTTTATTTTACACCAATCAGTTTTACCCAAGATATCTCAACAACCTGGGGTGGTTCAGGTCTCTTCCATTAAAACCCTAGACAAAGTGAGCAACTATTCTCCCAACCAAAAGCCTTAGGAATTCAAATTGCTCTTTTTTTTACTTTCAAGACAAAACATACTGGGGTTTTGGTCTTCCTCTCCTTCTCCTTCCTCTCTTCTTCCTCTTGTTTTCTCCTCCTTCTTTCTCATACTGCTGCCTCTAGCAAAAATGAGACAAATGAATTTTGGTTTGTCCTTCAACACTCCTTTTATACTCCCAATTCTCCATATTGCAATTAAGTCCTTCTCACTCTTTAATTTTGCAAAATCAACTCTGTTTTATTTCTATTGTGGCCCATCTCTACTCCTTTTATGATTTTTATATCCCTTATGGCAATTACAATTTTATCCTTGTTCTAGTGCCACAATTTCCGGGTTCATTAAATTTACATTTCACAATTTGTCAATTTACCAATTTTCTCAGAAAAACCCAAGTTTGACTCAATTAATACCCATAATATATAATAAAATTATTATAAAAATTTAGGTATTTTTTTGGGCTACACCGGGATGAAGGCCACAGCTTGTATCGAGCTTAGGTACACGAGTACTAGGCTCGGGGGACTCAGCTTAGCCACTAGCCTTAGAGTGTAGAGCTTAGATAAATGAAAACCTAGGGATTGAGGGACTTGGGCTTAGGCCATGGTCATGAGGTATAAGAACATCACCACTTGGTGGCTTGATGTAGGGTTAGGTATGTGATTACCTAGACAATCACGGGACAGGATTAGAACACTACATGCACTGTGTTTTATGTGACTGTGTGATTGTTGCGATGGATGTATGAATGGCGTGTATAGCATGTTGATTGTTATGAATTGTGTGATTTTTATGCTTGGTGAATAACATAGGAATGTTGTTGAACACTAGGGTTTAGTGTAAGAACAAGTGTTCGATAAATTTTGGGATAAAATTGGTCCAATTAAATGAAAAAATGGATAAAATAAATTTCAATAAATTTATTTGGGTTATTGGAAAGTGAAAAAAATGATGTGAAGAAATATTTTTCTAAGGTTTTTACAGTGTGTGAAACCGAAGAAATGAATAAAATAAATTCTTACTAAATTTATTCGTGTATTGAAATGAAAAAAAAAAAAAAATATATATATATATATATATATATATATATATATATATATATATATATATATATATATATATATATATATTTTTTTGGGTAGTTTTTTTTCAAAGAGTTGGTAATGAAAAAAATGAATGGAAAAAAAAAAGAAGGGTAGAAGAAACGAAGCAGAACCTGAAATGGGCTACTGATTAGTACCCAAAAAGTGCTATTTTGAACCCTATATTAGATAGGTTTTGAGTGCTTTTTGCGCACTAATCATGTCATTTATGCCAATTGAAGTGTTCAAGTCTTCTTAGTATCACTATGCCGTTAGGAGGTTATTTTTGTTGTTTTTATGGTGCTTTTTGCGTGACATTTGAGTTCAATATCATCGAGATATAAGATGAATCATGAAGATTGAACCCATTCATCAGCCATCACAAAACTATAAATCAAAGAGAGAATGAAGGCAAAGTGAAGAAAAATAATGCAAGAGGATGTGAAGCAATGCAAAGGATTTAATCAAGAACCTGTGAATTTCGCTTAAGATTGCTGTACTCCTCACTGGGATTAAGTAAAATTTCAGAACCTTAGCTTAAAATTGCAATCTTAAATAAATTTACCAATTTTCGTTAGCACCGAATTCCTCGCAGTTAACTGCTCCTAGCTTTCTAAATTTTGCATTTTCGCTTACTTACATAAATTTGTTAGCTTAAATCATTAATAGCTTAAATCACCACTGCCTAGCAAAATTTTGCATTTTCGCTATCTCTTGAAAATTTCATAAGGCTAAAATTCTCAAGAAGAAGTAAATTTCGGCTGCCTAGCCGAAATTTTTGAGCCTTAGCGAAATTGACGCCTTGTCATGTTTTTGTACTCACGCAAACTGACTTCCACTCTTTGGTGTATTACTTTCTCATTCCTAAATTAGCCAAATTGTTAGGCTTGCGGGTATTTTCATACATTGGGTGGCCTATATAAGCCCCCTCCCATTTTAGGAATCCTAAGCAAAAATTGAGGAAGCAATCTTTTTGGCAAGTTTTTATTTTATGTAAATATCTTCGTAGCTTTAGTTAGGGTTTTGCTTTTCTTCTTCTCTCTCCTCTTTCCTATTTTCTTCGTTGCCAACACCCTGAGGATGACAACTCAAGAGATGCTTGGCGTTTCCTTTCTTGAAGAGAAAAAGGAAGCTAGCTTGTGGGGCATATGTGCTGTCCTCTTGTATTAAAAGTTACAGCACCGCATTTATGGCCTCATTTTCTCAAAATATGGCTGAATAGCATTGAATGTTATTAATTGGGGCTAATACTTACCATAAGTGTGATACAAGCATACTTAGTTGCTAGATGTTAATCGTGGTTTTTTAGATGGTCTTTACGAGCCACTGAAATGATGTTTAATGTTAGGGTTTCAAACTGTAAAGGGGCAATAGATGCATGTTATCTGTGTTAACTCAAATAGGAGTTGATTTTAGGGTGAGGTTTGCTAGTTAAACATAGATCCGGTTGTGGCTTGGACTATAGGTTGCTTGTCATAACGCGAGGATAAAACCCGAGGACAATTTTTGTTTGCCCTAAGTTACCAAGTTAGTGACCTAAATCTTCGTGCTAACTTTTCACACTTCATTTTCGCCTCTTTACAGTTTATTCGCTTTCAAACTACTCACTGCTTTTGAAAAAACTAAAAAGTCCAACAGAAAGTCTTACCTTCTGCAGAATTTATGCAATCATTTTTGTGGATGAAAACCCATCCCCGTGTTCGACCTTAGACCACTATACTGCAAGAGCTTGACCACGGCAAAGAGAGAGGAACTTAGGTGTATATAAATTTTGTTGATTTTAGTTCACCTTTACCGTGGCACGACCAAAATGGCGCCGCTAAGCCGATGGTGCCAACTACTAATGATGAGTTGTTGAAGTGTACTTGTGATCAACATCACAAGTGAAGGTAATCTTTTAACTTTTTTGAAACCCGCTTTGCGTGAATCGTAAGTTTTCATCACTTTGCAAAGAATCTTTAACGTTTTTTGTTTTTCTTTTTTTTATATACGCGCTTATTTCCTGCAAGTTGGTTTGTGCCTTTGTTGTGTCTCAGTTTCAGGTAACAGCCAGGCGCAAAGGTTGGGACAGGAACTTCAGAAGATCGCATAGAATCGGGTGACACAACGTGACCCACAAGGCCAAGGTCACATCGATACCATGGATCCACTACTCAAGAACAGAGCTCACTGGAACCCCAATGCCGAACTAACAACCTTATAGAACCATGAGGGATCACATCCACCCTCCTAGAGTTAACCGCCCCATCCTCAGATCATTCCTCCCGTCAAGATGTAGCAAGGAGGCCATATTCGTACCCCTACTCCCCACATATCATGGTATGGAAAATGAAAAATCCATACACTCATATTAGATTTGAGGAGGTTTGCACTACCTTTTAAGGAAGGCATGATGGACATGGATTTGGTCAAGCTAAAGCATTTCCACTCGACCTTAAAAAGACAAGGCCAAGATTCGCTAAACTCACTAAGGCCTAACCATAAGAAATTGGGTCGAGCCAGCAGTGCACTTCAAGAAGTTCTTCAAAGGTTTCGCAAGACTAATAATTTGGAAAGACAAATTTATACCTTGCACTTTTACGATGGTGAGAGGTTTTATCGCGTCGGGAGAGATTTATGGAGACCATCGCTGGCAAGCTCCACATCATGGGTTCGACATGATGCCAAACCACTTCTATGGTGGTATGTCTCTCGCCATGAGGCAGTTTTGAAACCATGTGTGGAGGAGACTCTCTCAGTAAGCATCCCGACTGCCGGATTTTTTAAATTATTAATAAACTTCTATGGGTTTGATGAGCCAACCCTAGGGAAATGGAAACAATGAGGCCTTCATCCAACCTTGGGAGGAGGATTTTATACACCGCCAAAGGATATAGAAATGAAAGCCAGGATTTCAACCTGGCCAGGAAGCGCGGAGGAGCCATGAAAAAGGCTCCATGAAGTACATGCAAGGATCAATCCCGTGACACACCAATCTCAGACTAATTTCCAATCCCCGTACATCCAAAGAGAACAATGTCCTATGGTTCCTACAAAGGAAGGGATTTGATGTCTAATGTGCAAATACCAGAGGCTAATATAGTTTCACCACAACCCAATGCCTCATATGGAAATACCTACAATTCCAATCGAGGAATCAATTCTAACCTTTCCGAAGCCCACCCCCTACTTATGTACTTCAGGTGCCAAACCACAGTTTGTCTCTAATTTTCAATCAGCAACCACCACCATCCTCATTCCTGTGAATAAGCCATTTTTAAATTTGAGTAAGGTGGTAGGCAACTTTTGAAGAACAAAGGGAATCAACGTACAATCAAAGGATTGATATCAGAGAAAGACTCAATAAGAGAATAGATGGGCTTGAGAGCAATCTAAACCAAAAAATTGATAACCTACAGTATTCCATCACCAAGATCAACAAGTTGCTGGAGGTACAAGAAGGAGGAAGGTTTCCTTCCCAAACAAGCTAAACCCAAAGGGGAATTCATAGAGGTAGATCATCCAACAATTCAAAGAATGGACATAAAGGCCATAATCACCCCGAGGAGTGGAAAAGAGGTTGATCAACCCATGCCAAAGCCTGTCAAGAATCCAAGAAGTGAGAGAATTGAAAATATGGTGATATTCTCCTAAAGGAAGATTCAATGAAATACCACATACCACTTCCATTTCCACAAGCACTTAGAGGTAAGAAGAAGGCATCTCAAGAAGGTGCATTTTAGAAGTCCTATATAAGTGAAGGTTAACATACCCTATTGACATAATCAAACAAGTCCCTCAATGTTGCAAAATTTTGAAAGATCTTTGCACAATTACAGTGATTGTGCATCGAGAAGAAGGCATTTCTCACCGAGCAAGTCAGTGCCATAATCCAAAGCAAATACCTCATCACCACAAGGATCCGTGACTCACACTCAGTCAATATTGGTGGGAAGTGCATGACAAATCATTGCTGATTTAGGAGCCGCAGTGAACCTAATGCCGCATTCAAGATACAAGAAGCTAGGTTTAGTGAACTTAACCGACCAACATCACACTTTCACTGGGCCGATAGATCACTAAAATCTCCTAAGGATAGTTGAGGATGTCTTAGTGAAGATAGACAAATTCTACTACCCAGTAGATTTTGTGGTGCTTGACACTGAGCCAATTGCAAGTGAACCCAATCATGTACCAATCATCTTAGGAAGACCATTTCTGGCCACAGCCAATGCAATAATAAATTGCCGGAATGGAGTCATGCAACTTACCTTTGGTAACATGACCTTGGAGTTAAACATCTTTCATTTGAACAACAAGCAAAAGTTGCTAGAACATGAAAATCAAATAACTGATGAAGTTGTTTCAAATGGTCAGCGATGTGGAAGCACAAAGGTCCGTAGAATTGCAAGGAGTAATCAGCCGTTGAGATGGAAGAGATATCAGGGTCTTGCTATCAATATCCAACGGCAGCCAATTGGGTTCAATTCAAAAGCCGTCGCTGAGGATCATCAACAATTGGACACCCAACACCATGGAGTCACCCTGTGCCATCACGGTCGGGAGGAGATCATTCTCTCTTTGATCCTCCTCGAGTAATGTTTCTATATGGAACTGGTTCGCGTTCCCCAAAACCGACTTTTGTGCCCCACTGCGGTATCCAATTTTTTGTTTTCAATTGACAATTGAACGTTTCCAATCGGTATCACCGCCAATCGAACAATCAATTACTACAATCGACAATTGAATCGCCTTTTGTGCTGGAAAAATTGAATCATTGTTTGTCACCTTTATGTTAGAACAAATTCCATGCTTGAAACAGTTTTTGGTCAATTGCAGTTCCAGCATGCTCAACTTGAAAATTTCCTTATGCTAATTCATTAAACAGATCTGCATTGTTCCAATAGGTTGTGAATTGTTTACTTCCCTTTCGCTTGCATAATGGGCCCAAGCATGTTGGCAGCCTCTGTGATAGGGTTTGTGTTACCCATACTTGAAGACCAATGTTGTCTTCAAAAGGAAAAGAAAAGAAAAGCAAAAGAAAAAAAGAAAAGAAAAAGAGAAAAAGAAAAATAAAGTCTGAAGCCTCGTTCTGAAACCCCGAGCACCTGGCCCGAGGGGTGTATGGCGAAAAGCCTTTCAAGCCCGATGCCCTGTTTTTCCTAATTGGCTGGTCATCATTTAGTGTTCGCTACATGGGTGGATAGGTAGAGTCTAACGACGGTTGGTGCTTGATTTTCGGTTACCCGTAGTCCTGGTGAAGCTCGTAGCCAGGGTCGTTGATCCTTCGCTTCGATGCCCTAAACCCACTGCTGGGAGTCATCGGTGGACCTCGCTACACGGACTTTGGTGAAGTCGGATTTTAAGCGTTGCACCCTACTACCAGTTGAATAAAGAAAGAAGTGCGCAACTATCCCATTATCTAGGTTGTTCAACAAATCTTAAGGCCATGATGTTGTTAGTTTGGGGAGGGACAAATTTTGCAATTTATCGTTTAATCAAGTATATAAAGAACCATTAGACTTAGGTGGAAATTCAAGTTGAGAATCATGGAATCAATATTGACCTAAAAAAATTTTGTTCTTGTATGGTTTTGGCTCTTTCTTAAGGTCGGTTTTCAAACTCGTGTCCATTTCGCCTTTAAGGGCAATGTTTATATGTACATACACACTCAATCATAAACTTTTTGAAAATCACCTATTGTCTCCTTTTAGTTTTTACTGCTGGTGGACTAGCAACGCTTCGTTAGGGGTGTATTTGTGCAATTCAAAAGTGCTATTTTGAACCCTATATTAGATAGGTTTTGAGTGCTTTTTGCGCACTAATCATGTCATTTATGCCAATTGAAGTGTTCAAGTCTTCTTAGTATCACTTATGCCGTTTAGAGGTTATTTTTGGTTGTTTTGCAGGTTTTTGCGTACATTTTGAGTTCAATATCGAGATATAAGATGAATCATGAAGATTGAACCCATTCACGCATCAAGCAAACTATAAATCAAAAGAGAGAATGAAGGCAAAGGAAGAGCACCAATGCAAAGGGTTACGTGAAGCAATGCAGCGATGAATCAAATAGTTCAGAATTAGCTTAAGATTATAAAATTTCATTGGATTGCGAAATTTCGCAATCTCCAGCTTAAAATTTCGCAAATCTTAGCGAATTACTACAATTTTCGCTATAGACTTCAGAATTTCGCTAGTAATCGCTCCTAGCTTAGTTCTTTGCATTGCTACATTACATAATTTCGCTATTAGCGAAATTTCGCTAGCTAGCGAAATCACCACTGCCTAGCAAAATTTTGCATTTTCGCTATCTCTTGAAAATTTCATACGAATAGTACTCGCTAGTTACGAAATTTCACGCCTAGCGAAATTTTCGAGCCTTAACAAATTCACTGCCTTGTCATGTTTTTGTACTAATGTAACCGACTTCAATTTTTTGGTGTATTACTCCTCTTGTCCCTAAAATTAGCCAAATTGTTAGGGCTTTTATGGTATTCATACATTGCGGCCTATATGTTTCATTTTAGACCCTACAAAATCAGGAAGCAATCTTATGTTTATTTTATGTAAATATCTTTCGTAGTTTTTAGTTAGGTTTTGCTTTTCTCTCTTCTCTCTCCTCTTTCCCCTTATTTTCGTTGCCAACACCCTCTTTGAGGATGACAACTCAAGAGATAAGCCAAGGTTTCTTTTTCAAGAAAGGGAAGCTAGCTTTGGGTGCGGCATATGAGGTTGTCCTCTTGTATTAAAAGTTGGCTGTGTACCCGTGTTTATGGCCCTATCTTCTCAAAATATGGTTTAATAGCATCGAATGTTATTAATTTGGCTAATACTTACTATGCTTAGGATACAGTATTACTTATTGCTGGGGATGTGAACGGTTTTTAGATGGTCTTTACGAGCCACCGAAATGATGTTTAATGTTAGGGTTTCAAACTGTAAAGGGCAATAGATGCATGTTATCTCGTGTTAACCCAAATAGGAGCTGGATTTTAGGTGAGGTTTTGCTAGTTAAACATAGATCCCGCTGTGGCTCGACTATAGGTCGCTTTGTTTAACGCGAGGATAAACCCGAGGACACTCGCTTCGCTCTGTCTGGGCAGTGACCTAAATCTTCAAAGTTAACTTTTCACACTTCATTTTCGCCTTACGCTTATTCAAGCCAAAATTACCTAACAAGCTTGAAAAAATCCAAAAGTCCAAATAGAAAGTCTTACCTTCGTGCACTTATGCAAATCATTTCTAGATGAAAACCCATCCTCAGAAATCGACTCCTAGACCACTATACTACAAAGAGTCGATCACGTAGTAGGAACTTAGGTGTATATAAATTTTGTTGATTTTAGCTCAGCTTACTGTGGCACGAATCAGCTATCGCTTCATCCTGTGTCACGATACAATGGAAATTAATGCATATGCGTCTAATGTGCAAGGTCAGGAGGCGTCACGATACACCTCTGATTGTATCGCCAGACAAAGTGTGGTCGACTGGTAGTATACCGAGGAATTGTATCGCAACATCAAGCCGCCGGGTCCAAGTATCGCAGAATATACGCGTGTCGAGGACCGTTGTATCGTATCGACTAGTTTGTACCGCGAATCCCAGATAATGACCGCGCATCTCGGTCGCGCTGAAGACAAATGCGCTCCCAGTCAGAATACGCATGACGTAGATACAGATGAAGCGCGCCGGCATTGTACACACGATATCGTCACTGGCTCATCTGTGGCACTTGATCGTGCCAGTTCGACATGACCGATCGCCACGAAGACCGCATCAAGGCTACCATGACACGGGCGCATCGCGCCAGCGCCGTGTTTAGGCACAAGAATTCTGGTCTAACACAAGGAAATTAGGTCACTGGTAGTGCAATAATCGTAGACTGGACCATATTTAATTTAGTGCACCTGTTCATTTAACGTTTGAGACACCGTTCATGATCAATTGCTCACAAAATTTTTCAAAAAATAAAAATAAAAAATAAAATAAAATAAAATAAAATGAGATGTAATTTTTTAAACGTGAAAATTTTAAAATAAAATTTTCGATGTCGAATATGATTTACAAATGAAACTACGCCTGCATTACTCAGAAATGCATGAACATAGTATATAAAGTATTTTTTTTGTATATGAATAGTGTGTCTCAAATGTGGTTTTGAGCTTCAGAGATATCAAGGCGAATTTAACTTGTCATTTGAACTGTGTAGATGGTTAGTCGAGGACGAGGACGTAGAGGGCGTGCCCACTGCAATCGGGTCGCACCACCGTATTTGATCAATGCACTTTGTCGAGGCCGAGGCATAGCTATGCCGGCCAAGCATGCACGTGCTAGTGGCAGGTAGTCGTGGAGGTGGTCCGAGTAACCTCCAGAGGTTCGGAAAGGCACATCATCCTCCGATCATTCACAGGAGGAGATCCGATGGTAGCATCATTGGTTTATGCAGATCGTATAAGTGCGTAGGCTATGGAGATTACCTTTGACACGCACTCAGATTAGACTAGTCAGACTCACAGAGGTGAGGCCCAAGTATGGTGAATTAGTGCAAAAGACCTCTAGGAGATCTGTGAGGCAATGACTTCGGGGCGTAGTTCCACATGATCTTTCGCCGGGCAAGTATTTTCCGGATACTGCGAGACATGCAAAGGCTCAGGAGTTCCTAGAGCTGAAGCAGGGGACGAGGATGGTGATTGAGTACGTGGCTAGATTCACATAGCTAGCCTCGCTTTGTTGATTTAACACTGGCGTGGCTACCTTTATTACGGCCAAAGTCGAGATTCGGTGAACGGGCTGGAAGTTGTTTATTCACAGGATTGCAGGTTTTACTTTGATAGATACTTAGACTCCATGGTCGGACTCGCACCATTGAGAGAGAGAGATCGAGGATGCCCTGAGCACTCAATATGCTACAAGTGTTAAGAGGAAGGAAGAATCAATTCTTCCAACCTTAAAAGAAGCATAAGACTTTTTTGTTTCAATAAGGCGATCTTTGCCAAGATGTACAAGGTTATTAGACCGCGCCGTGATGGGACATTTATTCAGCAAATAAGTGTATGATGTGTTACTTCGCCGACAACCCGACACTTTCGACTGACGCCCACGGAGGCGTAAATCCCAAGGTTATGGGACACCCCAATCCTAATCACGCAAGTGAGACGAGCTAGGGCTGCTTTCGGGCCAGATGGGCAGCTGTGTGCTACCATTGCCAGCAGCCTGGACACATGAGGAGGGATCATTTCTAGAGACAGTGGATCCTGTGGTTTTGGGACAAAGGCGCTCCCATTCACAAGAGAACAAAGAGAGGACACACTTGTTCCCTTTCACCCCTAGTATGGGTAAGGGGAACCAAGACGCCTCTGGGGGAAAGCATACCAAGCACCCAAGACTTCAGAGATCGGGCTCACACAAAGCTGTGGCTAGTGCGTAGGTCGGTCGAAAGCACAGGTTCGCAGCCGAGAGTTCAAGCTAGGGTCAGAGGATGCTTACTACCGCCGCAGCCCCACATATGAGGTGCGAGATCAGTTCCAGAGCAGAGGTCTCAAGGTACTGTGGTCGAAAGCATACGAGCAAAATTGGATATACAGTGGCACGTTTTACCTCGCCTTGTCGCCGTGAGTAGCTTGAACTGCATGCATCATGTTCATTCATTAATGATCTCAGGTGATAGATTCGGGGCTAGAGGTTTAGCCCTTAGAGAGACGATGGGAAATTCTCTCAAATGTGTCGAGATCGTGGAGTCGTGGATCTTAGTGTTTCGTCACGTGTGGACCTTAAGGTAGACATATCGGGTGTTGATGTCATTCTGACATGGATGAGCCGATAGCCACCCAAGAAATATTAACGCGACCTTTAGCCTGTTAATAAGGTTCGACACGGCTCTTGTGAGTTTATGAGGTTACATATGCACGTGGTTGATGCAAGTGTGATGTGCGTGGAATTTCGGGATGAAATTCTTTTAAGGAGGGGAGAATGTGAAACCCCGGGAAAATACAATTTTTTTTTTCTGAAAAAGGGCAAAATCGTAATTTCAGTAAAAATCCAAAATTTTTCTAGATCTCGGATGACAAAATGGACTTCACCGTTGGAATCGTCTCGCGAAATCTAGCTACCACGTCGAATTTCGTCGAATTTCGAGACACGGACCACGCCGAGGCACCGAGTATCGGGTACCGTAAAACCGGGCTCGAGAGACATGTGATGTACAAAGTCACCCACTACATGTACTCGTGACACATGTTGCAAGATTAGAGAGATGAGGAAATGGACTCACTGGGGAGAAGCGGCGTCAAAAATCTAGAAGAAGGGACATGGATGGTATTAATCGAATGTTAACGAAAGAGACAAAAGATGAACAAAGTGTTCATCTCCCTCAAAAGACCAAAATCGTGGGCAAGGTCGGGAAATGGAGATGCAAGGGGTTAGGTTTTGAAACCCAGAGAAAGAAAGTGTGCCTTCTCTCTTAGATTTTCTACTAAATCGGGATCATTTGTCGATTCTGAAAGCAAGAAGAGGGAAGTTGTTTTGTCGCAAGGGCCGCGTGGTACTTGCCGGAGTTTCGACAAACTCCGTGAAGCAGGGGGTTTATCCTACTTAAGTAATTTCGTTTAAAGTGTTTTGTTGATGGTTGAGTATGATTGAGGCCGTGGAGGGCTTGCTTGATCGGTCCCAAAACTCGGGGATCAAACACGTGGGAAATTGGTTGAGTTGCTGGGATGAGAACACTGATCATGGCGGCCAGGTTGAATTTATTCAATAAATTTGGTTGTGGTGTGTATGAGGTCTTTAAATGGCCATGGATTTCTGGTTCACAAAGTGAACTGATGTTTGGTGAGTGGTCGCCCATGGACAAAAACCATTGTTATGTTTTCGGGACCGTTAAAATACCGGTTTGCAAGTGAATCGACCAAAATCAAGCCCACGTGTCAGTGGTGTCAATCATGTGAAATTGGTTTCAGCCTAAGTGAGCTAAATTTGATGTTATTGATTAAAATAGAGTAACATGTTGTTTGATTTAATTTATGTCAATATATGCATGATAAATTGGCATGTGTTGTATAAATTGTGTCAAATGACATAACGACTTCAGCATGCACTCCAGAACTTTAAATTGTGCAGTGCATGACATGAAAGAAAAATAAAACGAACATGGTTAAGTAAAGAAATTTCAATGGATGATTTTTCCTCGGAGAACTTGTTTGGGAGATGGTCCTACAATTACACGTCGGAGGAGCCCATGTATTGTTTTGGAAAGTTCTCCAACACATTCGCTTGGGAGGGTAGTCCTATATTTTTACCGAAATTCGGTAGTGTGTTTTCGAGAACAATAGGTTTGTTTGAAAACTATGGTTTTCATACATGGCTTAGCAAGTGTGAGGGAGTCGGTGGAGACTCGAGACACGGGTTCGGGGCATGTAGACATTCAAGTAGGATCAATGTGATTTACTTGAGTGTGTACTTACATTGAATTCATCAGATATGGTCTTAGGTAGGAGTGGCCCATTTAGGGTAATTCCACCTAAATACAAGTACCACCCTGTTTAGGAATATTATTTTAGGTAAAGGGAGCGCTCGAGAAGACTACCATCTTAGGAGGCCGATTTCAAGAAAAAGCTCAAGTTATGGCTTTGATGTTTTTTTTGTATAACATGTATTAGAATTGTTATAATTTTAATATGTGCTTGTATTAAGAGTAATGTAATAACTTCGAACTATTGGAATATAGTTAAAGTGTATTTTTGATGAGTATCGTGTATGGGCCTATGGCTATTTTTACTGTAGTATGGTCTCGCGACACGAGACGTAGTGGATTCTTCTCCTCACGTGTCGACGCAGAATAACTGACACTTCGGATGGCGTCACATCATTATGGTCAGACGTGTAGTACCCCAAAGATGTTATGGTAATATCGCCACTATTTCTAAACATATAGCTAACTAACTAATCTCATGCCTCATTACAACTATAAACGTATAGTAGGGGGTACTATAATTATGGTATTTTCAAATAAGTTATGATTGCGCCAGATAATACCCCTAGTATATTTTGGTAGTACTCCCAGTATATTATGGTAATACCACCACTATTTCTAAACATATAACTAATTAACCAATCTCCTGCCTCATTATATCTATAAACATATAGTAGATGTTTGTGGGGGGTACAATAATTATAGTACTTTCAAATAAGTTATGGTTGTACTAGGTAGTATCCCTAGTATATTTTGGTAGTACTATTAGCGATTTTTCGCAAGCGCACGGGTCGCACAAGTAATATAGTGGACTAACAAGTCCAGATATCAATTCCATGAGAAAGGTGTGGTTTTAGTGAGGATTGAGTATCCTACTACTGAAGTCGTTCACTATTTGAGCAACTCAATGACTTAGAGAGAAAGGTTTAAAAAATAAAATAAAACAAAACAAAGTAGAACAAAGTGTGATTAATGTCCACTCACAAGGAATGGGATAATATCAGGGATATAACTCAAGGAAAGATTTCAGGGTTGATTATGTCCATTGATGCATTTATGATTTATACTCATTAAGCACTGATTGAGTGAACGTACACTTGTGCATGTCTAAGGGATCCGATATATTAGGTTTTCAGATTTTCGTGTCTTCTCACCCCTCTACACCAACTCCTTATTCCTTTGGTCCATCTAGGCCATATGATACTTTTATAAGACAAGGCTTCTTTGGAATCCTATTACGCTCAGATCCATACAATAGACTACTCGAACTACACTCTGATCGATCACCTCGTCCATATGATCCTCTACATAAAGTTGAGATCGTATACCCTTTAATGAAATCCATCTAGTACTAGGAATTCTAATTCCCCTAGGACTTCTTTCGATTAGGTTAATAGTACTCAATTAACTATCCATACCTTAAGAGACCCGAGGATTCTCAGATTTTGTATTAATCCAAGCTGGCCACCGAGATGCCCTAGTATGGGGATCGAAGACCCAACTCTTAGTATCGATTAATTAGTTAAAACCATAATAATCCTAAGAACTACACCAACTAACATCCACACAAGCATGAATTCACAAAACCATTCTTAAAGATATGTAAACCAAAACATCAATCTCCTACAATCAACCCCGGAGGGAAAGCTTCAACACTCCACTAAGAACCAAGAAATCCAACAAAATCACATTTAAGATAAAACATAATAATGAAAGATTAATAAAATGTCAGAGAGAGTTTGAGAGATACAAAACAAATGGAGATGAAATGAGTCTCAAAATCTACACCCCAAATACAAGAGCTCCTATACAAATAGATCTTCAATATCAACCCTAAATCCAAAGTAGAAATGAACAAAATCAAAAACCTTAAAATGGCTCAAGAAGAAGAGAGGAAAGAAACCCTAAGGAGGGTGTTCTTTCTACCAAAAACCAAACCCTAAACAAGTCTCAAATACATATCTTTATGCACTATGGAAAAAGGGCGTACCTGGCTAAAATGTGAGTTTTAAGATCGCAAAATTTCATGTTTTCCTCGCAAAGAAGGCGAGGTATGTTTCGCAAGGCTAACTTGAGGGTATGGATCAATACTCTCAATAATCCCTTTTGGGTTTCTCTGACAAAGCTACCGCCGATCGATCAGGTGCTTTTAAATAACAAATTCTTCCTTAGCTTTTCACTTTCGCTTTGATTTTCCTTTAACTCAGAAACATAAGCAAATGGGGTATTACTATAATCTTTAGAGTATAGGAACTTGAGTAATAGCTACATAAACACTGAAAACACGCTTATGTAGTATGATTCACACCTATCAAGTACCCCCAATATGTTATGGTAATATGACATCTATTTGTAAACATGAAGCTAGCTAACCAATCTCCTACCTCATTATAACTATAAACGTATAGTAGATGTTTGGTGGGGGTATTATAATTATGGTATTTTCAAATAAGTTATGGTTGTACCAAGTATTACCCCTGGTATATTTTGGTAGTACCCCCAGTATGTTATGGTAATATTGACACTATTTCTAAACATGTAGCTAACTAACCAATCTCCTGCCTCATTACAACTATAAACGTATAGTAGATGTTTGGTGAGAGTACTATAATTATGGTATTTTCAAGTAAGTTATGGTTGTATTAGGTAGTATCCATAGTATGTTCTGGTAGTACCCCCAATATGATATGGTAATACTACCACCATTTCTAAATAAGTTATGGTTATACCAAGTAGTATCCCCAATATATTCAAAAGATGATTTATTCTTCAATTAAAAGTCGTCTTTTCAAAAGACAATTTCTAAAAGTTTTATTTCTACAATCTAGAAATCAATTTAGAAATCGTTATTTCAAAAGACGATTTCTAATATTGCAACAACTTTTTTTTATAATAAATTAATGATAAAGTTATTGTAAATATGTTGATGTTTTAAAAAACAAATGTTGATGTGTTTAAAAAAAAAAATTGTTGATGTTAATATCAATGAATTTATGTTTGTCGTGTGATTACTAAAATAATTTTGTTAAAGAATATTTAAATTATTCTTTGAAAAATTATTTTTAAATTATGCTATTATTATAAATATTTTTTTTTTTATCTTTTATCTTATTTTATTATTTTACTGATACATCATTTTATTACTAAGTTGTAGAATAAAATATATAATATATATAAGAATGATATAATAATTTTAAATATATATTATTTTTAAAAGTTATATATATATATATATATATATATTATAAATTAATTTGTTTTTCTTTATATACTTATTATATAAAATACTTATATCACTATATATAGTATTTATGTCAGTAACATTTAAAATATATTTATTATTTGATATTAAAATAAATATTTAGACAAATGGGAGACACAGAGGCATGGGAGAATATTTCTTATCGTTATTTTCTCATAATTTTTTCTATTTAAGGATTAAGAACACCATTATTAATTTTATACTAAATTATGTAAACATATTTACTTCCTCTAAAATCGCTTGTAGATTGATAAACAAGTGATTTGACAAGAAATATATACACAAGCCCAAAAAGAGTTAATCTGGCCATCTTACATTGTTATCGAAGAAGACAATCTTTCTCCCAGATTTATCCGAAGATCAAATGATTCAACTCAACTCATTGCTCATTCTACATCTGCAGCCTTTCAAACTAAGACCCACTACTCTCCGAAACATGTTAATTATCTCGCTAAATCACTGTTTCCATCGCACTCATACAAAATCAAGTTTTGTATTAAATGTTACGAAGCTCATATAATATTAATATAAAATTGATAATAGTTGTTTTTAACTTAAGTTAAAAAGGCAATGAGAAATTACGATCAAAATATTCATATAGTTTTTTATATTAATATCTCATTTGATAAATAACATATTTAATATCAAATAGTAATTTTTTCTTATAAATATTAATATTTATAAATACTATATAATAATTGAGGTACTATTTTATATAATAAATTATATAAGAAAACAAATTAATTTATAATATATATATATATATATATATATATATATATATATATATATATATATATATATATATATATATATATATGTATGTATGTATATTTTTTTATATAATATATATATTTAAAATTATTATATCATTGTATATATGTTATATATTTTTATTCTTTTTTACTAGTAATAAAAATAATGTATCATTAAAAATATTAAAATATAAAGATAAAGATAAAAACATATTTATAATAATAACTATAATTTAAAATAATTTTTTCAAAAGTATATTACTCTAAAATGATATTTTTTAACAACAATTTAAATAATCTTGATTGAACATAATTTAAAATAGTTATGGTAATACCCATAACTATTTCTAAATATGTAGCTAACTAACCAATCGTTCACCATTGCAACTATAAATGTATAGTCTCAAGGGAGGCACTATATGATATTTTCAAAATAAGTTATGGTCAGGACTCCAAATAGTAACCCCAATATGTTCCGGGCAAAGACCCTTATATGTTCCGCAATACCACCACTATTTCTAAATATGTAGCTAATCAAAACTGGAATCCTTCTATTTAATACAACAATAAACGATAAATGGGGGTACTATAATTATGGTATTTCAACAAGTTACGGTCATCAAGTAAGACCTAAGTATGTTTTGATAGTACCCCCAGTATGTTATGGTAATATCCCCACTATTTCTAAATATGTAGCTAACTAACCAATCTCTTGCTTCATTACAACTATAAACGTATAATAGATGTTTAGTAAGGGTACTATAATAATGGTATTTTCAAATAAGTTATGGTTGTACTAAGTAGTACTCCTAGTATGTTCTGGTAGTCCTTCTAGTATGTTATGGTAATACCACCGCTATTTCTAAATATGTAGCTAACTAACCAATCTTCTACCTCATTACAACTATAAACGTATAGCAGATGTTTTGTAGTACCAATGCAAATATGACCTAAACATTTTCTTAAATATGTCTATTTTTCATTAAGGTAGCACCCCTATGACCTAACTTATTCATAAAATTTGGTCTCATTTTATTAAAATGAAGGAATCAAATAAAAAATTAGTGGGACTAAGAAGAAATGCTCTCCTGAAGCACATTATGAATTGTCATCCATATCAAGGAAAGCAAAATTAAGTGAATCATTATCCATATCAAGTGAAAAGTTAATAAAGATATCATGAACTTGTTAATCCATGGGCCAACTTAGTATTGTAAATGCCACCAACAATTACCTAATTTCTAACCAGTTACAACAATGGCAAAACAAACCATGACATAACAAATGCAATTAGAGCATACTTCTTCCTCTTATATTACTTTGCACATAGCACCACACAACTATCATGACTCGTTTCTCATGTCTTGCATAGCCTCTTGCAGTATGTCTCTTTTCATTTTCAATTTCTTAATTTTTTTAGTGATGCCCCAAACCCCAGGGGTCCCGTTGACCAATTGTCAACCTATAGAATACCGGTGGGTATCGCATATCTCAATACCACACTATCGTGTCTTATTCATTGAGACTCATTTATGAGTAAAAGTAGCCCCACTTAGCCCTTTCAACCATACTCAAAATATTACCTAAGATTATGTCATTAATAGTTCTAAGAGTTTATTACAAACACTCTTATACAAAATCATATATTAAAACTATTTTGTTCTAATATATTTTACAAAATGAATATCAAGGCCATATGTCACTCTTTCACAATTACTGTTTCGATGAGCTTCATTCAAATGTGTCTTTCCCCGCACCTAAAATGTTTTTCCCATAAAGGGTGCCACGCTCAATAGAGATAACTCCTATAGAGGCTACTCCCTACTTAAATGCACATGTAATGGTTGCACACTCACCACGATCATTCCATGTAAAATGTAATTTCTTCCATTGAATCCTACATGCCATGAAATGAGATGTGACTCAATCATGTACCATGTCCCGAGTCTCAATCGAATTTCTCCCACACAATGCACAGCAATGTGTGACAAAACCGCCATCATTGATATTTTTGGCCCAAATGATCATTTCATCAAAATTATTTTTTGTTTTATAAACCAAAACCTATTGGATATTGTATCTAATGGTCTTTTTTACACAAACATGTTTCGCGGTAGGAGAATTTTCTGGACCGCAGCTTCGCATACTCTCCTCTATATCTCTCATTGCCACCATCTGGACACAGATAACCAAAATACTGGGGCTTTCATTCGAGGGGATATCTATCACTGCTTGCTACTACTCGACACAAGTTTTCATGCTCATGAACTGGAACTCCGCTCGAACTTCTCGCTCTCAATAGTACACAACCACTCATCAACCACTAAGGATGGTAAGTGTGATGCCACTATTTCATTCGCTAACACCAACTCCGCTGAACTTTGTTCAACGTATCGAGCCTACTCATCAACCACCGCACGGTGTGATGGCACTATGCACCTTACACCCATTCAATGCGACATGTCCGGCAACAGCAATGTATGCACTATTGCTCATTTTACCATGTCACATATATGATGAATGCTATATGGACAATAATTTTATCGTGCCCATGCATATTACCACGCATCTGGGGCAATTATATCAAACATGCATATAATTTCCCTACATTAACCGACATCTTATGTCAATGTATCAGCCACAAGCACATATCAATATCACATACAAATCATTACTTTGTCAAGTAATGAAGTACTTATCCCCAGCTAAATTACTTACATAACATGTCCACAAAATAGCCTACAACATGCCACATAATGGCCATGTCTACACATACAATTCATCACATGTCAATATATTACTACACATATCAACATTTCATCAAACAAGCATGGCATGCCATGCAATTAGTACACTTGGTGTTATGATAAAAATTTCAGCAATGATGTGAGCACCAAAGGCTAATCATTGGCATATGGTTAGATTCTAGACTCCAATAGCTTTTCATAGAATCCAAGAACGTGTGAATTGGAGTTCGGAAGATAAAGATATGGTTGTCCGAAGTTGGAATACACCAAGAGCCACACTATTGTGCCAATCCACGCAATAGCGTGCCTGAAGGTTGCATGAGCATTTTGGCAACTTCCGTAAATGCAAATTTTCAACCCAAATTCGCTCCGGAAGCAGCCCTTTAAACCGGATACAAATCCTTCCCATGCCATCAACATAACACAACATGGTTCCAAAATCAACCTAAAACAATAGCATAAAGGCTAGAAATAAACCAAAGTAGAAAGAATATCTACCTCTTGAAGCGTAGCCCCTTGTCGAATCTCCGAACTTTACTCCTTGGTCCAATGAGTTCTGACCATCGAAACGCCAATGAACTGAGGAAGAAACCGCCGACCTCCTTCCTCTTTCTATATTTCTTTTCCTTTTCATTTATTTTCTTTATTTTCTCTCTTTCTTTTCTCCTTTCCTTCCTTTCTCTTCTTTCATACTTCACCTCCTTCTTCTACGAACACATCCCATTTATACATAATTTCACATTCCATGCAAGTTGACACAAGGCTTGTCATGTGTCACACACAACGCTTGCCATGTGTCTTATAAAAACATGCATTTTGACACATGGCAATGTGTCACACCCATGGCCTATCATGTGTCACACCCATAGCCTGCCATGTGTCACACGACACCCGATGCCTAGAAAAACGTGATATTTTAACTATCTCATAATTCAATGAAATTCTAACTATCTCGGAATACAATGAAATTCGTCTAGGCAACTTCAATGAAATTCTAACTATCTCGGAATTCAATGAAATTCGTCTAGGCAACTAAATTTCACAAGACAAACCCAACGATGAGGTTCGTTTCGTCATCCGAGATCTAGAAAAATTTCAGATTTTCAACTTGTACAGATAAAAAAATCATTGTTTTGCCTTTTGTTAGAAATTTTCAAAATTTTCCGGTTTACATTCTTACACTTAAGAGAAATTTGTTAAGTGAAATTCACACACACACATAAATACTATCACATGTATATGTAATAATCATTTCATTATCAAATGACTAAAACAAACGTACCCTTCATCTCTGTGTAAAAGGATAAGTGGTATACATTCATGTCCTCGCGTTCCTTTATTTGCTTCCTTCATTCCCACCAATCCCTTGCAACACACCTTGCGCCATAGTGCTTAAGTATAAAACACAGTCCCAACTATCCATGATACGTATTGGTCCCTCCTTAAAGGTTTCATCCTCATCAACATCAAGCACGCTCCAATCCACTACATGAGTCGAATCTGAAGTGTACTTCCGGAGCATGGAGATATGGAATACCGTATGAACACTCGATAAGCTCGGCGGTAACGCCAATTGGTACACGACCGTACCCACCCTCTCGAGTATCTTAAAGGACCCAATATACCTCGGCGACAGCTTTCCCCGCTTGCCAAATCTGACCACTCCTCTCTTAAGCATCACCTTTAAGAAGACATGATCTCCCACCTCAGAAGCTACAGGGTGTGGTCGTTTGTCGGGAATAGCTCTTACGCGCTTTGAGAACCATGAGAAGGTGCTCATCGATCTGCCTCCACAGTGTCCTCTGCAAATCGAACCCGTAGAGTTTCTCTCCACTGCAATCCCACTTGGATCGGAGATCGGCACGGCCTCGTATAATGCCTCATAGGGATGCAAAATCCAGGTATACTCTTCAGTAGCTGTTGTTGTTGTAGGCGAACTCCACTAAGGGTAAATACTCTTCCTAACAACCCTTAAAATCCAGGACACATGCGTAGCATGTCCTCTAATGTTTGGATGGTCCTCTCTGATTGACCATCCATCTGGGGATGAAAAGTAGTGTTCATCACTAATTGTGTCCCCCTTAACTTCTTTGGAAACTCTCCCCGAAAAACAGTACAATAGCCTAAGATCCCGGTTTGATACGATAGAGGCGGTACTCTATGTATGGACGATCTCCTACGATATATATAATCTTGCAAAATGCCTCCGGTGAAGAGGTTATCCTCGGCCAGAAAGTGTGCCGACTTGGTGAGCTGGTCCATAATCACCCACACCGCGTGAGACCAAAGTGTTTGGTCTTTTACTTTGATTAGGCCTTTTATCTTGAATTCATGATTAAAGTTTGATGGGGTTTGAAATAATAGGCGCGCAGGCCCAAAATCTGAGCAGCGTCGAGGTTAAAAAAAAAAAAATGGGCCTAGTACCCGATAATAGGCCTTTAATGGGCATCTCAAAGGTAGGCCAACGAGGGCTGACTATTGCTAAGGCGAAATTGTGAGTCAGAGTATTAGAGAAAATACTCAATCTCACGATCGAGGAAAGTAGGATATTTACCAATTATTGCCCATCAATTATCCATGTCGGTTTCACGATAAGGAAGAAAATCTCACCGGTGGGAGAAATAGCCATTATCTCATCACTCGACGAAACATATTTATTTAGTGTGTTTGCAACGAGGAAACATAACGTAGTGTCATCATCCAACTAGGGAAGTTGTCATGATCATCCATTATAAAATACCCGGGCCACCTAATCGGGTGAAAGGTGCAGCGAACATATGCACAAAACTTCATTCTCTAAAGCGGTTGATCTTCTCTTCCGGTGAAAAATGACTTAGGCATCGGAGGCAGGGCGGGCCCAGGAGTCCTTTTTGTTTCTTGTTTTTGCGGAGGAGTTAAGCGTCCATAGTCGACGGACCGGCCCAACAAATCGGCACGCTCCGGCCCGATTCAGGTGAAAAGCATCATCGGTTGGCGCGGAGTGCGTAGACATTTGTTTCTTTACAAATAAAGTGACCTCTCAGCGATGATGTTAACTTCGGAAGACAGCCGGGGAGGCTGCGTAATCCTCCGGGATGCAAGACCTGGCCGACTGACGTGGGCAGTAACCTCCCGGGTGCGTTAGAAGCTGTCTGCGAGGCCAACCGACAAGGTGGAGGCGCTCAGCGTCACCAACCAGCGCCTGGCGAAGGAGTTGGAACAACTTACGAGCGAAATACGGCGTACAGGAGGCAGCGACAAGCTTCGAAAGGACCAAACCTGATTGCGAGAAAACTGACATCTTGACTAGCCATTCGAGAAGTGGATAGAGAAGGAGAAGCCTTAGCCCACACGGGGAACCTGACCTTTACCAACCCCTCGAAGAGAGATCACTTAGCGAGAGAGGTTGTGGGAGCAAAGGTTCGAGGACATCCGGCGAAGTCAATACGTAGAGGTAGCGGTAAAGTGAGCTCCGGTCTCGGGCAGCCTGGTGCAACAAGCCCAGAATCTCCATTCCGCCGTGGTCTTTGCACTTCCCCACTCCGTTAAAGTTCGAATGCACGCGGTCGAGACGTTGACGGAACAAAGGCCCCATAAGACCACCTGATACATACAAAGTGGAGTGGAACTACACGGATGTGGGGACCCACGTCTGATGTAAAGCGCCAACTATCTCCTTTAAGGGCCAGCATTGGCACGGTTTGCAGGACTCCGTCGTCTTAGTCATCTTCCGCGAACTTTCCATCGCATTCGTCTCCCACTTTATCGGAGCAAGGATGTACAGGAAGCCGAGTTATCACCTTCTGACCATAAAACAGAGCTCTCAAGAAAGCCTGAGGTCATAGTTCAAAGGTTTAACATGGAGTCGCTAAAGGTGGATATTCTCGACGAGACGTTCGTCTTTACTACTTTTATTGCAGGGCTAGGGGTGCAGTTGAAAGACCTAATGTTCTCTATCTCAAAGAACCCTCAGGCAAGCATGGCCGAGGTCCTCGCCAAAACAGAGAAGTATATCAACGGTGAAGAAGCCCTCCTGTCTAAGCAAAGCTCTTCTGCACCAAAGGAATGAAGCGGGCGACAAAAAGAGAAACGAAGTCCCAAGAGGCATGACGAGACAGGGACAAATCCCCAAGGAGGAATGGGGAAAGCGGAAGAGCGGTCCACGACAAGGCGAGAGGCGTTAGGGATCGCGAGGGGACCACCTCGGCTGAGTTGCATGGCCCAATTATTCACCTCGGCCCCATTTTTACCTCCCGATAGCCTAAGTGTTGTAGGTCTTACGCGAAGTGCAAGATGAAAGGTTCCTGAGGTGGCCATCCCAGATGAAGTCAAACCCCGCTAGAAGAGATGACACCAAATACTGTGAGTTCCACAAGGATCATGGACACGAACGGACCAGTGCATCCGACTAAAAGGAGACTGAATACTTGATTCGAATGTGGACATATCGGCCGATCACGTGGCCATAGAAGAGCGAGCGATCCGACCACCACCACCTCGTGACTGACCCGATTCGGCCTCCGGCCACCTTTAGGAGAAGTCCATGTAATCTCAAGGGGGTTTGCAAGAGGTGGAGAGTCTAGCTCGACTAGGAAGGCCCACTGCGCGACGTGGTCGAAACCTTAGAAGTACAAACAATATCCAAGCTTCTACCAGATACTACCATACCTTTCGACTTTGACATGGAAGGTCGCCAACATCCCCATGACGACCGCTGTGATAAAAACCATAATAGCCACAAAACAATCCGCCGTGGTCCTCGCCGACAACGGAAGCTCCGGTCATATCATCTTCGGATCACCTTGACAAGACGGGCATTAGAAGCGGAGAAAACTAGGCTACTAACAATGCCCGCTCTACGCGGGTTTTCAGGGAAAGAGAATCGCCCTCGGGATCTGACAAGTAGTGCTCACTCCGAGACCCCCATGCCAGGGCTACAACAACATTGAGATTCCCCATAAGACGCTCATTTCGGGCCTACAACATGTGCCACTGGTAGGCCCTCTCTCAATGCCATAAGGGTCGTTCCGCTTATCACATGGTTATCAAATTCCAACCCGCAAATGGAGAGGGAATGGTCCCAGAAACCACTGCGATAGTTAGAATGCACCAAAGATCAATGAAGAAACACTACGACAACATCTACACGGACGAGCTCGATACGCGAGACGAGGCAAACCACCCGACCCGCCCCTCGTAAGAATTAGAGTCAGACAAATTTTGACTGCCGTAACACCTCATCTACATAAGGTCCAAGAAGGTGAAGACATCGGCTTCCTCTCGTCCGTTTTCAGCGTAACATGGAGGTATTCACCGAAACAGGAAGACACGGGTGGGGCTGACTCGCAAAGCATCACCTACAGTTAAAACGCTAATCCCTTGCTTCTAAGTATAAAGAGTGCAGTTTTTCCTCGTAAAGACGTAAGGCGATTAGTGAAGAGGCCGTAAGTCTTCCAAGAAAAGGTAATCGTAGAAGCAGAGTACTCGGAATGCCGTCAACGCCGTTTTTCAAAAAGCAAACGGTGACGGTTGCATTGATTTCTACGTACATCAATGTGGCCCGCCCGGCGATAGCCTCTCACCTCAAATTGTCTCATAGTAGATGCTACGGCCGGTCACGAACTCCTCATCACGGACGCCTCACAACCAACCAGATTGACCCCGCCGACCAAGAGAGATTCCTATTTATCATCAGTCAGGAACCCATCATATCGAGTAATGTCCTGCCAAGAATGCAGGAGCTACATACCAAAGGTCAGAATGTGATGTTCTAGAAACAAATTGGGACATTTAAGGAGGTATATATTGTCGGGTAAATCGATAAAAAGCCGCAGCCCACATAACCCATTTTACCGAGGCATTCCAGCCCGAAAAGCTATAATATGAAGCTAAACTCAGCCTAACCGCTTTTGGAGTCTCCGCCTTAGTTCTGCAGTTTTATAGTCAACAACCGAGGAATAGAGGCAAACCCATATAAGATAAAGGTCGTGCTTGATATGCTGCCTCCGTCAAACATTAAAGACATTCAACGCCCGACAGTAGAACATCGCTACTGAGCCGTCAGATCTAGGCCAATAACGACAAATGTCACCCTTCTTCTCAGCTCAAAAGGCCTTCCAGCTGGGACGAGACTACGCGTGAGGCGTTCATACGCGACCTCAAAACCCACTGAGCCTCCCATCTCCGCGAGCCCCTGGGTGGAGAACCCCCACTCCTACCCGGTCGTTTGCACTTTGCAACTAGTGCCGCCCCCCGGTAAGAGAACGAGACAGGTGCAAAAGAACTAGTCTACTATCAGAACCGGCTCGAGGGGAGCGTAAAGAGGTACCTAAAGATGGAAAAGCCGATCCCGCATCGCAACTACATCAAGAAAACTCCAACCTACTTCCAAGCTTTTACCAATAAGTCCCAATCGACATTCGATAAAACAACACGTATAAACCGTAAACCTCAGAAATAAGGAGGTAGGCTATAGAGCTGGAGGAATTCGATCATGTACAAACCGAGGATAGTGGTAAAGGCGGCGATCTCGCGTATTTCATCATGTAATCTACTCCATCACGCCTACAGAGGCTACCCAACCGCACCGACTCCCCATCCGGAAATTATCCGCCGACCCGGCCGCTTAACGCCGAAGCGGTGCAGGGCCGATCCTAACCTCTCCAGACGGGATAGATATGGAATACGCCCCGCATTCGCCCAGCCCAACAAGGCCGGCGAGGCCGCTTATAGCTGGACTCAACCTCGCCCACTTCATGGAAGCAGATCACCTGGAGGTGAGCAACGACTCCCAATTGGTGGTAAAACAGATAGAAGACTCCTATGAGGTCAGAGGTGAGAAGAAGATCTTGTATATAAAAAAGGTACGATAGCTGCTTAAGAAGTTCGTACGAGTTCAGGTAAAAAATGTACCAAGATCGGAGAATTCCCGAGCTGATGCCTTGGCAAAACTGGCGACGACCTCACAAGAAGACCTGGGCAGATTGATACCTATCGAGCACCTTCCAGAACCCTCAATGAGCGTCGACAACCCGGTAGTCTCCCTGATGTTCGAGCCAGTCGGACGGATCTCTATACGGGATTACTTAGCAGATGTTAAATCGCTAAGCCACCCAGCGAGGCGGGCCCAAAAATCGTGAGCGAGGCTCAAGAAGTTCACTGCTCATCTGGGAACCCTTTATAAACGAGGCTCCGCGCCGGCCTCTAAGTGCGCAGGGAAGGAAGATAACTACATACTCAAAGAAGTACACGAGGGCATATGTAGAAACCATATCGAGCTCCTGACCTCGGGTAGTGGAAAACACTAAGGTTAAAGTACCATCGGGCCCACAATGCTAAAAAGACACCGATAGAACCGGGGGTTAGAAATGCAAAGTCATCAAGAGCATGCCAAGATATCCCATCCCTATTCGGAGCCGCTTAACGACAACCACAAGCCCCGGCCTTTTCAACAATTCGGGCTAGACATACTGGGACCTCAACCCATCTGGAGGGCCACAAATTTATCATTAAGGCCGTGGACTATTTTACCAAATGGGCTGGCTTCGAACCCTTAACAACAATCGTATCGAAGGTACGCGAACTCGTCCGGGCGCTTTATAATATGCGTGCTCTGGGATCTCGAGGTCTCCTGTCCTGGAGCAATGGGAAACAATCCAACAATCCTAAGCCAGTGGATTTTGCGCCGAGCCTCGGGGAATCAAGAACTACTACTCAGACTCCAAATTTCATCCGCAGTCCAATGGACAAGCAGAGGTCACTATAAGGACTCTAAAGGCAGCACTTAAAACCAAACTGGAAGACCTAAAAGCAAAATGCAGAGTACCTCCCGAGGTAGCTACGGGCGCACGTAATCCGCGCGCAAGTCGCGACTCAGAAACCTCGCTCACTCCGCCTTCGCATCGGGCAAAGAGACCACTAAGGCCTCGGATCGTACCCGAGGATTGAACTAGCAAACATCGAACACAACGAGGAGGTTCTTCGCCTAAACCTAGATCTCTTAGAAGAAAAAACGCAGCAAGTCCCGCTGCATGGTGCACCTCATCACAAGAAGACAGCGAGGTATTATGACCAAAGGGTCAAGCCTAGGAGTTACAAGCCAAGTGACCTAGTTCTGAAAAAACTTCTGCCAGCAAGGAAGGACCCCTCACATGGGCTCCAAACGGAAGAAGGAAAAACCCTGCCCCACTCATGGAACGCTGAACATCTCAAACGATTCTACCAATAAGACCCTGGAACGTAGTTTGTAATAAAGATCCACCATCCTGATTTCAAATAACACTCTATTTCCATTTTTTAAGTTGTTTGATGTTATAGTGGACCAAACAATAAGTTACAATGATAAAGCCAGGGGCACAACTCGAAGGGGCCTGGGTGGAAGAAGCACGTAATTCACAAAGATTGTTCTTTATTTCAAAGGAACTACAGTTGAATACAAAATTTCATTACATAGAAGTTACAGCCACCTCAGAGAATTACAAAATCACTCTCTACATCTCAAAAATTACAATTAAATGAAAATCGTTCTTCACATCGGCCTACACCCTATCATCAAGACAAAAACCTAAAAAACAAAAGAGGTGGAAAGCGAAAGAGCAAGAGAGAGTTCGAAAGAGAAGGGGAGAGGAAGAGAAGGAAAAGGAGAAGGAGAAGGAAAAGGAGAAGGAAAAGGAGAAAGGGAAAGAAGAGAAGAGAGAAGAGAAAAAAAAAAAGAGAAAGCGGTACTAAAAGTTTTTTCTGGCACACCGCTTCGATACGTTCCCCTAGTACAGTCAACATCGACATAACTAGGGAACAACATAACTCCCACAAGGGAGGAACTCGGGAAAAACACAACTCCTACAAGCAGAAGACCATCAGAACCAAACGCCAGCTCACGATCACTGCATGCACTTCGCAGTTGATGACCAAACCTTTGATGCTTCATCATACATTCGACAAGGCCCAAAAAGTGCAATTTTTGAACCCTATATTAGATAGGTTTTGAGTGCTTTTGCAACATTAATCATGTCATTTATACCAATTGAAGTGTGCAAGTTAATTTAGTAACACTTATGCCATTTAGAGGGTGTTTTTGGTTGTTTTGTAGGATTTTGTACATCACGGAGTTCAATCTCAATACAAATGATCAATCATGAAGTTGGAATTCAAGTCTCAGACATCAAACAACCCAAGAATCAATGAGAAAACTAAGGCAAAGTGAAGAAAATGAGATGCAGATGAAGACAGGATGAGAAGCAGAACAAAGGACTAATGGAACAAAGAGGTCACAGGAGAAACCCTCGTTGATTTCGCTTAAAGCAACAAACGCACCGCCAAATAAATTTTCATGCCCCATTATGCTTTTGTAATTACGCAACCGAATTTCAATTTTTGGTGTATACTTTGTCCATTAACTTAGCCTAGTTGTTAAGTTTTTTGCATTGATACCTTGAGGAGGCCTATAAGCCCCTCTTGCTTTCAGAACTCAAAAACGATTCAAGATCATTCTGGGAGAATAATTTTGTAAGTTTTTATTTTTGTAAATAAAGTCTTATTTTTAGTTTTTGCTTTTCTTTCTCTCTCTCTCCTCTTTCTCTCCCTTTCTCGGGGTTGTGCCAAACACCTCCAAGGATGACAACTCGGAGTGGGATTTAGCGGCAAACCACTTCCTTCAAGTAAAGGTCAGCTGGGGGTAAAGATCTTTAGGGTTGCCGCGGTTCCTGAAGCCATGTTGCGTAGTGTATCATGGCCCTTATATTCAAACTTAGTTGCATAACATGGATGTTATTGTCGCCAATACTTCCATGCTTAGTCCAAAGGTTCTGGGTGAGAGATGCACCATGCCTTTACTGTCCTTACTAGCCTCCGAGGTAATATTTACATGTTAGGTTCTTCAAATTAGGGTTAAATAACACTTACGCTATTACTTCGCCAATACTTCCATGCTTTAGAATACTCCGTGCCTCTGGTGAGATGTAATCAAGGTTTTTTAGATGGTCTTTACGAGCCCCAAAGAACGATAATGGAATGTTAGGTTTTAATCTGCAAGGCCATAATCGCATCCCGTGTTGATTCAAATAGGAGTTGTTTTTCAACCCTAGCTCTTAGTTAGCCTAGGATTCTAAAATCAGTGGCCTAACGCTTTCAGCAAGAAGTTCTCTTTTCTTATTTTTCTTGGATTTTATTTTCAAATTTCGTAATCCAAACCCACTTAACTTCATTTCCTTTACAAATATTAAGTTTTCAAACTATCTACACTGCTTTCACAAACCCAAAATCCAAATTTAATTCACCATTTTGATTTCACTCAAATCATTTGTACGAAGAAAAACCCATCCCCGTTGTTTCGACCTAGATCACATGTCAAGAAGAATGATTCACTAAGAAGAGGAACTACGGATACAATTTTTATTGATTCCACACCCTACCGTGGCACGAATCAAATGGATGTCACGCAGCGGATGGTGCCTCAGTGCAAGTGAGGAGTTGAACACTTGTGATCCTCATCACAAGTCTTGGTGAATTTCCTTTATCATTTTACACCATTTTCTAGTTTTATTCGATCGTTAAAAAAAAAAAAAAAACCAAAGGTTGGGTGGATAGTTTCTGTTGTTTTTGTGTGGCCCTATTTCAACTGCAGGATTGTTTTCCAGTGCTTTGAATTGAGAGAAAATGGAACACCCATATGGAGAGCAATACAAATCAGGAGGGTAACCTCTAGAGCTTACATATGACAAATTTGAGACTATGTGAACCTTCCATACCAAAGGGGCAACCACTCCGTAGGAGAAATCCAAACCCACCTAGGTCCATGAGGGAATAGAGACCAATGGATGAGTGCACCTATCTATAGTGTTCCCTCAACTTATCCACCTCCTCCACAATAGCGAGTCATCTGAACTTCCATTTTATGCCTCAACCCTCAGTCACCTCGGTCGCCTCGGCCACCCACGGTTAATTTACTCCTTTTGAGCGGGCCATTCACGGACCTTACCAAGCGGTGGGTGATGCGTGAGTAGAACAAAAGGTGATACTGATTGAGTGGAAAAAAATCCATCTTGAGGAGAATTCCTGGACCAAGATTAGATGGGCTGAAAGATGACTTTGAGCATAAATGGGATAACACGCAAGATTCCATTGAGGCACAATTGATCAGCGAAGCAATGTCCACGGAGGAGGATTGTCAAAGTGACATAATGGCGAGAGAAGCAAAGGGTGAAAGTGGCCCATCCGGGCCAATAAAGCCGAGACAGGTGAGCTCCTTGAACAAGAGGAATTGGATGGGTTCAAAGTGACTTTGAGCAAAAAATTGGGCATCTTGCAGAATCCATCTCAAAACTTGCCCGGCATCTTGATCGTCGGAGGAGGAGGTCGAGAGGAAGAGTGCTTGGCGAAGCAGTTTTGGTTGAGCGAGGGCTCAAGCTGCGGCCTCGGGGAGGAATTGAAAGTGGAATCATTGGAAATACGAAGAGCTGCGAGATGCCCGAGAATCAGGTGATACTTTTGGCCTTGGGAAAGAAAGACAAAACCGCGGCCTTGTTAATTTGAAGAAGCATTGAACATGAAAAACGATGGAAGGGACCCATGCCCATCATAGATTTGGACACCATTGCCAATGCCCGGGCCACCCTATTACCTCTTTGCCGACTAGCTCCTCAGATGACCAAGTGTACGCCACTTTGCCCACACTGCGGAACAATCAAAACCAGCGACATCGGCTCCCAGGTAGAATCAGCCCGCCCCTTAGCGGCCATGCAACGAACTTTAGAAGACTAGCGTGGCCTCTGTACATGCCTTTGCCACTACATCAAAAAAGATGGCAAATGCCTACATTGCATGGCACAGTGGTTGGTTCGAGTGCGGGTTCGGGTTTGGAACACCCGGACCTAGGCATTTCTAAGTTCCCCACTTTTTGTTTATTTTGTCTTGTTTAGTTTTATATTATCGTAGTTTATTTTGATCTTGTTAATTTTTCTTTATAAATTTTCTTTAATTTTTAGTTAATTTGTGTGTTTTTAAGATTAATTTTACTCTTCTGCAATTTTCTTGCATTAATTTTAGTAGCTTTTGTGCAAATTTTGGAGCATATATTAATCGGGCGTGACAAGCGTGAAGTCGCAACTGTTATGACAATTCGCAACCATTTCGCAACCTTCGCGAGATCATGGATTTTCGCTAAGAGGTGCCATTTACTTTATGTGAAATTTATTACTAAGCGAAAATTATGTGAAGCGAATGTGTTTTTAAGCTAGGAGCGGTCTTTAAGCGAGAATTTTGTTTAGCGAAAATCACAGCGATTCGCTATTAGAATAGCCAATTTCGCAAGTTTAAGCGAATTTCGCTGGCTAAGCGAAATTTATTTAACCAGCGAATTTCGCTAGCTAGCGGAATTTCATGGACCCCACTTTTGACCTCAATTTTGTTTCGTGCATAACTTTTCATCCGAACTCGTTTTTAAGCGTTCTTGGTATCGTTGGAAAGCTTGGGAGTGTAGAATCAAATATGGCAAGAAAGAACATTTTTAGATTATTATAGAAAGTGTAATTTTAAAAAATGGTCCAACTGGTCACTTTTTTCCTCTCTTTTCTTTCTCCTAACTTGTTTATTTGAAGCGAGAAGCAGTGCATAAGGTGTCAATGGAGAGCTTGTGAGGTCTCCTATCCGAGAAATGATCACATCTTATCACATGGGTAACACTTCCTTCTCTAATTTTCCATTCAGGAGCCCATTTCGGACAGAGATCTTGGGTTGGGGGGAGAATTAGCAAAGGAAGTGGATTTTCTGACCCATGTTTTGTTATTTATTTTGTGCAAGCCCATTTTGTGATGTTCGGTGGCTTCTTGGGTCCTATTTTATAAGTACATTATCTTCCCTCTGACTGCTTTTCAAATTTGGAGCCCCGTTTTGCAACAAAACTTTGTGGTTTTACTGGCTGTGGTTTGAAAATTGAAGCTTTGTCAATTATTGATGTTAGATTGGTTCCATGCTTAGTTGAATTGAATGATTAGTTGAATTCTTATTGATTTCGGCCTTTTTTCTTCTTCCTTTAGCTAACCACACACAAAGCACATTAGATTTGTGATAAATTTGAAAAGCGTACAACCTCCTTTATTTTGCATAACCTACCTAGTTTCATTGACCGCCTTTAATAGGTTGGGACCCCTGTGAAAAAAAAGAAAAAGAAATGAAAAGAAAAAGAAAAAGAAAAGAAAAGAAAGAATATTGTGCAGCGCTTTGCCTTGAAACTGAGCACGGTCAGGGGTATATGGCGAAAGCCTTTAAAGCCGGTGCCACTAAACCTTCCTTTGGTTGGGAGTCTTGGAAGCTTAGTGTTCGTTACATGGGTGGATAGGTGGGTTTAGCAAGTTGTAGGTGCTTAATTCTCGAAGTCATTCGAAGTCGGAGGTGGCTTTGTAGAGTTTGTGGTCGGTTGATCCTTTTTGGCTTGATGCCTAAACCTTAATTGGTTGGGGTCATCGGTGGACCAGATTACCACGGACTTTGATGAAGTCGAGTTGCAGCATTACACCTAGCATAAAAAGGATGTGGAATAAGAGGGTGGGTCACGATATTTAGGTTGGTTAGCGTGCTGGAGTCGTGGTAGTAACCGGGTTGGGGAGACGCAGTTTATGGAGTTTATTGTTGAGAGCTAATCAAATAAACACACTTAGATTTTTGGTGGAAGTTTACGTTTGATTCATTGAGAGGAGACTCTTTTGATACTCAATTTTGTATGGTATTCATTCTCTCATGATAGTTATTGAATCTGACATGATAATTCTTACTTAGGGTTAGGCATTACTTTTCCTGACCTTTTGAAAATCACCATACATCTTTTTTTATTTTGCATTGCTAAGGGACTAACAACGTTTCGGTTTGAGGGTGTGATTAGTGCCCAAAGTGCAATTTTGAACCCTATTGGATAGGGTTTTGAGTGCTTTTGCGCATTAATCATCATTCTACCAATTGAAGTGTGAAGTTACCTTAGTAACACTTATGCCATTTAGAGGTGTTTTGGTTGTTTTGTAGAAGTTTTGTACACTTATGGAGTTGATCTCAATACAAATGATCAATCATGAAGTTGGAATTCAAGTCGACCATCAAACAACCCGAATCAATGAGAAAACCAAGGCAAAGTGAAAATGAGATGCGATTGAGACGGGATGAGAAGCGGCGGGAGCAGTGAACCCGATGGAGCGATGGCGCGGGAGAAACACATTGATTTCGCTAAAGTAGCGAATGCAAGCCTAGCGAGAAATTTTCATGCCTCGTCATGCTGTATGTTAATGCAACCCAGACTTCAATTTTGGTGTATTACTCTTTTGTCCATTAACTTAGCCTAGTTGTTAAGTTTTTTGGTATTTTCATACCTTGAGGGAGGCTATATAAGCCTATTTGTTTTGTAACCTAAAAACGATTCAAGCATCAGATCTTTGGGAGAATAATTTTTGTAAGTTTTTTATTTTTTTGTAAATAAAGTCTTTTATTTTTAGTTTTTGCTTTCTTTTCTCTCTTCTCTCTCTCCTCTTTCTCTCCTTTCTCGGTTGCGAGCACCCTCCAGAGGATGACAACTTGGAGGATGAGGCGAAATAAAACCACTCTTCTTGAAGTAAAAGAGACTGCTACAGGGTAAGATCTTTAGGTTCTTTGGTGGTTCCCACTGCTTTCATGTTCTTGGTGAGTGTATTTATGTTGCCCTTATATTCAAAACTTAGTTGCATAACATGGGATGTTATTGTCTTGGCAAATACCTCCATGCTTTAGGTCCGGTCTTTCCGGGTGAGGAGATGCCCAGCGTGGACTCTTTCCCAGATGGTCACCCACTAGCCTCACAGGGTAATATTTACATGTTAGGGTTCTTCAAATTAGGGTTAAATAACATTCTGAGTTATTGTTTTGGCCAATACTCTCCATGCTTTAGAATGTTTTGTGCTCGGGTGAGAGATGCCTTGTTATTTTTAGATGGTCTTTCTGACCTGTGAAGAATGATAATGGAATGTTAGGGTTTTTAACTAAAAAGGGACCATAGCGCATCTGTGTTGACTGAGAATAGGAGTTGTTTTTCAACTTGGGAGCTCTTAGTTAGCCTAGGATCTTAAAATGTTAAGCCCTCTTGCTTCAAGAAGTTCTCTTTTTCTTATTTTCTTGATTTTTATTTCGGTTACCAAACCGACCCTTAACTTTAGTCTTCTGATCATTAAGTTTTCAAACTATCTTTGTTTTCCATGGCTTAATCCAAATTTAATTCACGGTTTGATTTCCTCAAATCATTTATCTTGAAGAAAACCCATCTTGTATTTGCCCTAGACCGCTATCTTTGCGGTAGCTTGACTCTGGCGGTAGGAGAATACGGATACAAATTTTGTTGATTAAAGGCTCACCTGCTAGGTAGCGCCGAATCGGACTCAGACTATGCTAAAGGGATGAAAGTTGGAAGCATAAACACCTTGGGAAGTCGCGCAATCCATTCCAGTTCTCCATAAATCCGCATTAAAACCATACGGGCCTTTCCAAGGGAAGGAAAACAAAAAGACAAAGTAGCCACCCAGACCATGCTTGGCTCGGGGAGCCTAGTAGCTCGGTTGCGAGCTTGCGGCTGAGGCGAGTAGCCCGCAGGCCGTAGCTCGGGAGCCCGGTGGCTCGGTTGTAGGAAGCAACAGCTCAGGTCGAGTAGCCACGGACCGTAACCAGCTCGAGGAGCAGTAGCTCGGTTCTGAGCTTAAAAGCTGAGGCTAAGTAGCCACGGAGCCATATAGCTTAGGAGCCCGTTAGCTCGGTTTGCGAGCTTGACCGAGGAGGCGAGTCGCCCGGGCCCTGGTAGCTCGGTCCCGGCGGAGCTCGTGGCGCGGAGGGTCTTAGCACCCCGGAGGCTAGTCGCCCCGGGCCCGGTGGCGGCTTCCGAACTGCGACTTAACGGCTCGGGAGGGGTCTTAACACCCAAGAGCCCAGCAGCTCACTTCGCGGAGGAGGATCTTAGCGCTTAGAAGCCCAATAGCTCAGGATCTTAGCGGCAAGGCCCGATGCTTCGGTGCCGAACATAACTACTCTAGGAAGACCTCGTGGCTTGAGAACTAAACAAGCTCAAATCAACGAAACAGGAAAAGGAGCGAAGGAATTAATTGATGAATCTTGGTATATCAACAAATAGTCAAAAATCGAAGCTGATACAAAAACCCGAGCTCAGCGCGGGATACACAAGAAAAAAAAAAAAAAAAGAAGAGAACTGCTTTGACGTTGGGCCCGTCTTATGGAAGTAAATTAGTGACGAACCACATTAGGCGAAGTAGACGAACTACCCCCCGGAGGAACCCGAGAATCGCCAGGCAAGGGAGCACGATCAGGGGCCCCTGAAAACACTCGGCACCCGCATCAACGTCGACCTCGAAGCAAATCCTTGACCTCCTACAAGTAGCTTGTGGGTGTTAAAGTCCCGAGTCTGGAGCTCGGGAAGCGACGTTGAAGGTAAGCCACCCGGAAGCCCATTGGGTACATGCCTCGTCTTTAGCTCCACTATCACTTTGCCCCTCCGGCTAGCCAAAGCCTTACGCACTAAAGTCCATTCGAAGCTTCTTAGGAGCTCCTCGTCGAGAGCATTCCACGAGAGTTACCCGCCTCGGGCTTCTTGGCGGGCTGCTCCAACCGCCCATCTTGACGACTGCAGCTCCTCTTTGACGGCCGTGGCTGCGTCTTGTGACAACCGCATCGTTCAGGGCCTCCTTTTTCTTTATCCTCGGCCCGCGCCTCGCCAGAAGAGTGCCAGGTCGAGACTTGTGCTTCCTGAGTTCCTCGTCCGGTTACTGCCGAGCTTGAAGAGGCAGGCCCTCTCGAGAGGTCGGGAAGCAATCTTGTAAGACTTCATCGCCCTGGAGTAGCCCTTGGTAAGGCTGACCCTCCTTGCTAAGCCTTTCGCATGAGTAGCCACTTGCCAAAAAAAAAAAAAAAAAAAAAAAAGTGATTCTTAGAAGCCAAAACAATAAAGAAAAAGATCGGCAGAAAACGCGGGCCGTGCGGGCGGTTCCCGAAGAAGAAAGTCGAGCCTCTGCGACGAAGCGAGGACCCACCTCGGTCGGTCGCGCGGATGGAGAAATAGCCTAGGCGTGACTCGCATGAGAAAGCGAGAGGGTCCTTATCCGCGCTGGGCGGTAAGGCGGTTGCGTGCCGTGGGGCATTGTAGAAGGGGAGGACGGCGCCCGCGACGTCAGGGCTCCCGGAGAGATAGGGAGAACCTACAAGGGGGGCTTCGCCCTCCCCGAAGAGTCTCCAGCCCCGACGGCGGGACGAGGCGAGAGAGGACCCCACCTTGGGGTGCCCAGGCGGGCGACCATGGCGAGCTCGGTGGTTTCCGTTTCACGCTCATTAACTCTGCCCGGCCACCTCAAGGAATGAAGCTCTCCTTTTGAAGCCGCAATAAGAGGCCTACGAGAGACAAAACAGTGAGGTAGATTTGGGGACGGGACGCTTCATGACGGAGAGGGGAGAGGATCTCGAGAGAAAAATGAAGTGGGGCGACTTACTTGCAGGATGATCGGGAATATCAGGCCCTAATGAGCTCTCGAGGGTAGGCACGGGTGCCTTGCAGGCTTAAACCTTCACCTCCTCGTCCTCGGGGCGAGGTCGAGTTGAGCACCCTAAAGGCCATGCGACCAAAGCTACAGTGTTAGGAATATCCTATGACCTTTGAAAGCCAAAGTAAATCAAAATGAAGGAGGCTCACGTGGGTTTAGGGTAGTCAGATGGTGAGGCATGAGGGTGTCCTCGATCAAGGGATTGTACTCCCGATGCGTACTAAAAAAAATAACATTCCTTCTAGAACTTGTGCGAAGATGGAGGTCGAATGGTCAGCAAGCCCATTTGGGCGCTTGGAGATATAAAGAAGGCAACCGGCCGGCTCTTTGTGAAAGTCCCAAGCGAGGCATCTTGGGAACACCCGAGCCTTTGTCCTAAAAACAACTAACGGCCACGGAACATCGAAGTTGGAAGTGAGAGGCGAGACATTGAAATCTTGCGGCCTGCACATAAAGGATGCAGGGGAAGCGAGAGGCGGGTTCTCGACGCCACCACTCGAAAAGCACGTCATCTTGGGGCACTTCCACGTGTATGTGGTGACATGTCCCGGGGCACAAACACGGACTGACGAGGGGCCCATCTTAGAACTGCGAAGATCTCAGGTACAAGGTTCGGCCGAGATGGGACCAGCGACCTCGGTCTGTATGTGACCCTCAAATACTCGAATGGCCCCAAGTCGAATTTCATTAATTTTGCCCTTGCCTTTATCCCGAGGAAAATGAGGCTCCCAGGGCGGCACAGTGTACCACCCGCAATGAAGCTATCGTTCTCCTGTTGGTCAGGCCAGAACTAGGCCTCGGCGGGGATTATAGCAAAATGAGGGCGACCGGGACCCGTGGAGTACATGGGTCGACGAGGAAGAAAGAGAAATCAGGGAAATCTTGAGCCAAAATCGCGCACGCCCTAGAACCTCGCAGACGAAACCAAGGACGGAGGGAGAAGAAAGACGTACAAGGCTAGAAACAAGGCGGACACCAGCCCGAAGCAAGATATCGGGGACCATCGAAGCGAGTCCTGAGACAGTCGGACAAGATTCGAGGAAAGAGTCCTGAGCTTGCAAGCGAAAAGGCTGCGAGAAACGAGGGAACAAAGTGACGGTCGGGGACGTTTTAAAGCTAAAACCTAACCGAAATAAGCAGAAATCGAGAAGCCGTCATGTCCTGGGCGTGGGACGGCGGCAAGCCTAATCAAACCCTTCTGTGTAGCCACGTGGTGTATCGGCTGATCGAAGCGATCTGAGCCCTTGCTGCTCAGCTTGGTGAAGAGGCTGCGGGGGCAGCGATGGGGTTTGGAAATAATAGGCGTGCGAGCCCGAATCTGGCCAAGCGTCGGGATTAAAAATGGGCCAGTACAGTGATAGGCCATAATGGTATCTCTCGGGCCCCAACGAGGACCTAACTTCGCCTTTAAAGGCGGTAGCCCAGCGAGATTCGTATTAGGGGAAACACGATCTCTCCACCAATCGGAGATAAGATATTTCCCGATTATTGCCCGTGATTATCCCTTATTAATCGGTTTTCACGATAAGAGAAAATCTCCTACCGGTGGGAGGAAATATGCGTATCATCCTCCAGCCGAGGAAACATACTATTCGGTGTCATCATCCGATAGGAAGTTGTCATGATCATCCATTATAAATACGAAGCCACCCACGATCGGTGAAGGTACGTAGACATATGCCTGAAACTTCATTCCTAGCGGTCGATCTTTTCTTCCTTTGGAAAGAGCGGCAGGCATCGGAGAAGACAACGGGCAAGCCCTGGCGATCCTTTTTGTTTTCTTGTTTTTCTTGGAGGAGTCCAGCGATCCGAGGGTCGTGGACGACCCGGCAAATCCGACGCGCTCGGCCCGAGTTAGGTTGAAAAGACATCATGAAGTTTTTCTTTTTTTGAAATAGAAATTGTTGAAATTCTATGGGGTATTCCAATATCGTAAAAAACACTGGTTGAAAATTCTGATTTGAACTATATAAAGAGTTACACATAAATGATTTACTTTCTTTATGAGCGATGCTTGAGTAAAAAGTTAAAAAGGTAACGATAACGACCTTGCATGAAAGGGTTATAACCAGATGATACCGCGTAATTGTTTTATCTAAACAAATTAAATACTAACAGTTACGAGCGACAAGCTGTTATTGAACTTCGAATTAGATCAAGGCTAGTGTTTGACTCTATGTCCTTAAAAGCGAATTTCACCCCACTCATGGTGCTTGTGGGATATTTGAGCACCTACCTCCTAGGATACAATGATCTTCCATGAATAAAAGTAGCACTCCAATCTATTCGTACAGTGAACCAAAATTGTGTTGTGTACTCTCTAACACACGGACTTCATGCAGAAATGATATGCTCTAATGTTTGCCTTAATGCCAGAAACAGACTGAATGCTTGAATAGATTTCTTCTTAATGGTAATGAATGTATAGGTATTTATAGACCTCTTGGTGACTTTCCGGACAGTCACCACTCTAAAGGTCACAACCCAGAAATGCTAAAATACACAGCCCTCAAAAAACCAATAGACACCTTTGAATTATTTCTTCATGAACAAACACAGCCTAAACTTTTCCGAGATTTGGAAGGAAGCAACACGAGCCGATGCGAGTGCATAGCAGGGAGTATTTCGGTTTCAATTAGATAACAAAAAATTAATTTCGGATTAAGAAATTCACGTCCAAATTTTCTCCATGTGGAACTTCTTACTCAACCAATGTGGGATTGGTGTCACATCCCACATTACACTTCCTTTATTTCCACCTTTCAAGATGGTATCTTTGGAGCCTATTTTCTCATTCATTTCTTACTCGATTTGAGCAAGTGAATATCTTCTGTTATTCTCTCGCCAGTTATAATGAACCTGAAATTTTAATTCAAATGTTCTCGGGTCCACTTTAATTTAGGCTCAAGTCAGACTAAAACTGGTTTTACACCTAAAGAATTGTTTGGTCTAACAATCCCCACGTGAATGGAAAAATTGGCTGATAATATGCACAAATGATAATCTTTGAAACACTACAAAGAGTACATCTTTGGAAAGATCGTGCATTGAGATAGGTAGCTTTTGGCATTGAACCTTCCCTAGTGAAAAAGCCCATCGGACTTATCGGCTAAATAATGAACGTGATGTCTTGAACTATTCAGTTGTTTAATAAATTAGATCAAATAGACTTCACACAGTCTCTTCCCTAACACAATTGGTTCTCATGATTGTGTTGTTTGTCTGAACCACTCTACGATTTTCATGAGTTCTTTGAAAGAAAATTCGACCTTTAAGCTCTCATAGGCGGCCCTTTCACGTATATGTGACTCCTATTAGGAATATCCTGCAATATCCCACTTGGATTTTCCAAGATATAAGAGTCATTAAAAGCATAACTTACCACTGATAAGTTATAGCGGCACTAGTTTATCATAGAATATGTAGGAGAATTCTTTCCCTAGTGCTTACGTTGAATCACGCATAATTCGATTGTCCTTTTTGGAACCTAGATCTTGGGATCTCCATTCGACTAGGTTGGGTTGCCATTAAAGGATGATTCTTTTGTCATGAGCACCCCAATCTCATTCCCTCGATGTCTGGAAATTTACTTGGTCTCTTGTCAAACCTTTATACATGTCACTCTATGCCCTACCAATTGTAGATTGGCTATCACAATATATATAAATTGCTAGCACAGGTTTAGGCTGTAACGCCCTGAAAATACCATAACAGTTTGATAACATGTTTAGGGTATAAAATAAATTAAATTGTATTTATCTGACATTTAAATTGATAAAAACAAAAAAAAAATGATAAAAACCCGGAAATTTTACAAGAGTCAAATAAATTTGGTAAAAATGTCAAATGGGGACCTAAGGGTCATAAATGAGTAATATAAGTGCCAAAGTATAAATAAAATAAAATGAAGTGGAAATGAAAGTGAAATGAGGCTTTTAAATGAGAAAAATGAGAAAAAGCCAATTAATGTCTAGCCAAACATGACATTACACATGACATGAGAATAAAGACGAAGTGGCCATGGAATGCTCATTTGGGCATTCCGTTTTTAAGAAGGAACTGGGGCTTGGGAGAAGAAGGTATTTGTGGTGTGTTTCTCTCCATTCTTGGTCCATCTTTGTTCAAGTAGAAGGAAGAGAAGATTTGAAGAGAGCTAAGGTAAGAAAACTAACCCTAACTCCCTCTTTGATGATTTTGGATTCGGGGAAAAACCCTAACCTTATGTAAAGGTGATTTGGATTGGTTGTGGATTAATTTTTAGAGTTGTTTTGGGTTAAGTTTCAAAGTGTTTTTGGGTTAAAATTGGTTTTGAGGAATTTTTGTATAAAGGAAATAATGAGACAAGAGGTTGTTGTAAATTTTCAAAACCTACATTTTTGTTTGGCTATAATTTAAGTTATAATCATCCAAATTGAGTGATTCTAATTGGTAAAGAACCATAAGAGCTAGAGATACAAATTTATAGAAGGGAATAGGAGAAATTTGTAGCTCTAAAGGCTCCCGAATATGGGCTTAAATGTGAGTTTCAGGTAGCTGTTGGGTATGCTCTGTTTTGGGTGTAGTTATGGTGTTTTGGCCATAAGTTGAGTTTCACTCATCCAAATTGAGTGATTCAAAATTATGGGTAAACTATACTTCTAGGGAAATAATTTACATGAAGGAAGTGTAAGCAATTTGTAACCCCAAAGTTCCTAGAAATCCGTCAAAGTGGAGCTATATGCAAGAACAATCTGATTATGTTTTGCAAATTAGAGTAGTCTGGATGGAAAATGCAATAACTTGAGTTTTGGTGATCCAAATTGGATGATTCCAATTGGAGAAGAAACCTTAGAACCATAGCTTCAAATAATTAGAAGGAACCATTACCAAATTATAGATTTAAGACCCTTTAAATTGAGAATAACTGTAGGTAACCAAGTGAGTTGGGCATACCGACCAGTTTGGCATTAAAATGCCGTAACTTGAGTTTGGGTGATCCAAATGAGATTATTCCAATTCCTACTGAAAATAGACTCATAGAGCTATCATTTTCTTGAAGAAGCATGAGAAAAATATGGCTCATGTGTCTATAAAAATTTAGTAAAGGTGTATTGGGTGGGCATGACCTAACAAAATCCTAGAATGACTAATTTTTTCTTAGGTTGTTCTTTGATTGTGACATATTTGTGATGGATTAGAGGTTGGTGACAAGGAAGCTTGACCCAATAACGGGATTCCAAGGATAGGAATCGAAGAGCGACAACCTTTTTGTGTTTGTTCTTCAAACTTTTTTCCTTGTTTCGGTTTTGTGTTTTGTTTGACAAACTAAATCTAAAAGGTTTTATATGAATTGGTTTGTTCTCCACTTCTCTCTATTTCTAAAATTTTGAAGGATTGAAATAAGTGGATTTATTGAAATGAATGGCAATAAATTGCATATTGATTTGTTTAAATTGATTTGATCTGTTGATTATTGAAAGAATTGCACATGAAAAATTGCATGAATTATTGGAAACAGTGGTTTGGATTTGGGGTGTGTTGGATATAAATGTATATACACTATTTAAAATTTCTATGAATGATTTGAGCGCCCTTAATAGAATGTTAATTGTTAAATTAGTTAGGATGGCTGGTATACCAATAAGGAATTCGAAATGGCTTGATCTTGCGAACATAATGATGTGTCACTCCGTCTGTAGTCAGGCGGGCGTGGTGAGTGTTCTGAAATGATTTTTAATAACTAGTCGGTAGCCAATGAGGGCGTATTGTGTTATAAAACTTTTTTATCTTAGGCAGCCCAGCGGGATCGTGTTGGTGATTCGTTATCTGTGCAAAGCATAGGTTAAATTCACTTAAGGAGGCAAAATTAAAAGAAATTGTGAAATGCATGATTTGTGTTAGAATGATTCTATTGCCTATGGCGCATGATTGAAATGATCAATGAATTGTAATTTGAATGTACTCTGAAATGAAAATATACATATATGTATTTTAGCATTGGTCATTGAAAAAAAATTATACAAAGGCATTGATTTAGAAAAATGCATGATTTACTTAAAAGCGAAATGAAGAAATGTATAGAACCACTAGACGTAAAATGCTTAGCGCGTTGTTTTATCATCGGCGAGTACTAAGTAAGCGAAGGAAAGACCTGGCGATTCGGGGTAGCGTCGAGGCCTCACGGAGTTGAAGTAAAAACTCAGGCCATGCATCCATGAAATATATTTGACACTTTTGTGGCTTCCAGTTTTGTTTTGTAAATATTTTGGTATTGAAAATGGCTTATAATGTCGTAATGTATAAAGGTGGTAAATTGACCAAATGGGCATGAAATGCCATATCGAATAAAAAAAAAGAGTTTTTTTTTTATCAAATGATGGGCCCCCTTTTATGTTAAAGTGGTATTTACGTATATACATTTTCATTGAGTATTTGAAATGTGTTTAGAAAAGGAATTGTATTTTGATTCGTAAAACAGAGGATCGCATCCCAGATTCGGTTCGGCCTCCGGGTCGGGTCAGGTACGGCGGCGTGGGCCGTCACATAGGCCATATTGGAATATCCTCTAGAAACTAGCAAAGCCACTCAGCTTCTTCTCCTGCTTTATCTAAAGTAATAAATTCAAATTCCTTTGTGGATCTAGCAATACATGTTTGCTTTGAGGATTTCCAAGATGCAGCTGCACCACCAAGTGTAAAAACATAACCACTTATGGATTTTGTATCTTTCATATTAGATATCCAGTTTACATCACTATACCCTTCAAGTACAGCTGGATATCTTGTATAGTGCAATCCATAATTCAGGGTATTTCTTAGATTATCTAAGATACGATAATTGCCTTCCCAAATAGTGCACTCCCAGATTACTAGTATATCAACCCAGTTTACTAACTAAGTATGCTATATCTGGTCTAGTGCAGTTCATGACATACAAAAGACTTCCAATGATATGAGAGTATTCCAATTGCGATATGCTTTGACCAGTATTTTTAGACAAATGAAGATTTATATCAACTGGTGTTCTAGCAATGCTACTTTCATCTTTGTCGAACTTCTCAAGCATTTTCTCAATATAATGTGATTGAGATAATGCAAGTCCACCAGATGTTCTAGAAATTTTAATTCCTAATATAACATGTAACACGATCTTTCATTTCAATTCTTGGACAACATTTCTTAATAATTTGTAATAATATTACTACTACTACGTAAAATAAGCATATCATCCACATATAGACAAACAATGACATAACCATTGTTTGTGTCTTTGACATAGACACATTTATCACATTCATTAATTGAACCCATTTGACTTCATTACCTTGTCAAAATTTGTCATGCTGGTGTTTACTTTAAACCCGCAAGCGATTTAACAAGTCTGAACAGTAAAACCCTTCGAGTTGGTCCGCCTGAAATTTCCTCATTTAAGTCGCCATTTAGGAAAGTCGTTTTCACATCCATTTGGTGTATCTCAAGACTATGCAATGTTGCAATAGCTATGAGCATACAAATAGATGTTATTCTCATGACGGGAGAATATGTATCAAAGTAATCAAGACCTTCCTTTTTTTTATAGCCTTTAGCTACAAGTCTAGCCTTGTACTTATTAATTGATCCATTAGTTTTCATTTTCCTCTTGACAATCTATTTGCACCCCAATGGTTTACTCCTTGGAGGAAAATCTGTGGCGTCGAATCGAGGTGTCTCGTTGATAACCGTCATTTGCAGGAATACACGTGTCTCATATTATAAGACACATACATGAGTAAAAATGGTCGCAGGGCGTACATCAATACTCACCAAATACATCAACTATATTACCATAGTTCAAGTTGATACATCGCTCTTAATCTGAGCATATATTAAGATTTAAAAGTTTTAATGCATGTTATACGAAAATGAATACGAAGCCACGTATCGGCTTTCTTCTGTGACCTCGTGAGCATCGTCCTCCGTGCCTCCACGTACCTGAAATAATGATCCCTCGACAGGGTGAGCAATGCCTAGTAGTTGAATCATCCTACATGGGTTATTCCCCACCTAAGTGCACATGCAATGATAACATAAACACATTGAGCAAATACATGATCTTTACTTGAATGTCTGCGTGATATATAGATGAGAATCACGACTCACCCTTTTCCACTTCTAGAGCCCTCCTTGGCTCCCTCACGTGCCTAAGCGAATGCAGAAAGCCATCGTTTTCAAAACAAAAATGTTTTGTTCTCGAAAGCGATACTCTGGACCCAGGTAAATAGATTGGGTACCCTCAGGAAGCGAATTGCTGAGTAATTTTCGAAGCAGTCATGGGTCGACCTCAGGATGAGCGTTTGGACAACTCTCGAGCGATTCTTGGAAAATCTTCCCTTGAAATTCCTTTCTGACCATTTTCCATTTTCATTTCTTTCATGCCATCGCTCCTTTAATTTTCTAGGATTTGCCGGTGTATATGAAATGCATTATGTCATTTCAATCCACGCATGCATCAATATATCCAATTAGCATATATTGACATAAATTAACTCCACGACATCATGTTATTCAATTCTTGTAATAACATCGAGATTAGCTTCGCCAGGCTAACGGCAATCAATTTAATTCGATAGGCTCTCCTGTGATCATATTTTATATAATTAAACCTCGTATTTAACACATTAAATTCCATGCATTAACATTTTAATTTCCACAATTCAAGCCAATTCAAGCAAAATTTTCCTTACAATACACATGGACCATTTCGATTACGTCCCGAAACAAGCAAGGATTGTTTTGACGTGAACTGAGAAAATTCCAATTTTCTCAAAAAGGACAAAATCGTAATTTCGGTAAACATCCGAAATTTTTCTAGATCTTGGATGAAGAAATGGACTTCACCGTTGGAATCGTCTTGTGAAATTTAGCTACCACGTCGATTTTCGTCGAATTCGACGATTGGAATTTTGCCGCGTTTTTGAGGAAAGCGGCGTCGGGTGAGACACTTGGCGCATTTGAGTGGCTGATTATTGTACATTGTCAAACATCAAATTCAATCAAGTTGAGCTCGAGTTAGGATACGATGACACATGGCATGTCTTAATTTGGATAGAAAAGTCAAAATAAGTGGAAGAAGGGACAAAATTGGAATTTTAGCGATTGATTATGAATGGGACAAAGATGAGCAGTGTTCATCTTCTTGGAGCAATGGGTGAAGCGTGTGTGTGCGGTGGTGGGTCACGAGAAAGCCTAGGTTTTTTTTTTGAGTTTTAGAGAGAAAGTCTTGACTTCTCTCACAGGATTTCAGTGTTCGGACCAGTTGGATCGGCTTCGAGACTGAGAAATGAGATGGTTCACGCATCGAGGACTACACGTGAACTGGAGTTCGGGAGGTTTCGACAAACTTTCAGGTGAGGTAGGTTTATCTACTTGTTTTACTCTTGATTTAAGTATTTGTGATGTTTGTGTGGGTTTGGCGAGTGGTGGCCGTTTGATCGGTTTCAAAACTTGGAACCGGAAATGTAAGATTTACAGAGATCCATTTGAATGATCAGTGTCATTTTGGGACTGATTTGGGTGTTTGTGGCATAATTTATATAATAAATTGTGTTTTGGTGAAGTAAGGAGGCAGGAAATAGGTATGAAAATTCGGTTCCCTGAGAGGAACCGATGTAGGATGGAATTAAATTTTGCCACAGGAACAACCCACTTGCTCTCTTTTGGGACTATAAAAAAATGATTCGGTTTATATGAAATGGACCATAAATGTCCATGTGTTTGGCATTGGAATTGTTTGATGTAAGAATGACTTGGTTGTGTGGAATTAAGATAGAGTTAATACATGATTCTAATGTGTTAACACAATTACATAATTATATAAAATAATTGTGTTTGTAGGCCGTGGAGATGATATTCGCAGTGCTCAAGTGAAACACTTTGGGAGTTGGTTGATCAAAATTAATAGGTTAATGCTTGATGTGTTCACATGATATTACAATTATATGGAATATAATTGTGTGTATAAGCCATTGGAGATGCAATTGTGATTTGCTCAATTATATGGAATATAATTGTGTGTATAAACCATTGAAGATGAAATTATGATTTGCTCAAGTGAGCTAATTTGGGTGTTGGTTGATCCATATTGTTGAGTTACCTGTGGTGTAATTGAAAAAAAAATTGAGAATACATGCATTTGATATATTGGTATGAAAATGATTGAAAAGCATAATGCATTTTCATATGCCAGGGTAACCTAGAAATTAGGTGTGAGTGCATGACGCGGAATTTTATGAGAAAAGCGAACATGGTTGCGAAGGAATTTCCGCAAGGGATGATTTTTCGGAGAATGGGGTTGGGAGACGGTCCAACAGATCATTTCGGATGAGGACCATGACTGTTTCAGGAAGTTCTCCAACACATTCTCCTCGTAGGGTAGTCCCATATTTTACTGACATTCGGTAGTTTATTTTCAAGAACAACAAGTTTTGTTTTGAAAATGATATTTTTCTCATACATGGCTTAGGCAAGTGTGAGGGAGTCGGTGAGGACTCGAGACATGGAATGGGCATGTAGACATTCAAGTAGGATCCGCGTGTTTACTTGAGTGTGTGTTTAAATTGGAGCATTGCATATGCACTTAGGTGGAAAGTAACCCATTTAGGGTGATTCCACTCTGCGGGCAATAGCTCACCTGTCGAGAGAACATTTTTCGGTGCGGGCGTTCGAAAAACGGCTCATCTTGGCCGATTTGAAGCGGGGTGTGGCTTTAGCTTTGTTATGTACACATGTATTAGAACTCTATAAGTTTGATATATGTTGTGTAAGAGTAAATTATTACCTCTTGAAACTATTATATATAGTTGGGATTTATTTGGATGGGAATTGTTGTATAGACCAAGTGACCCTTTTTATTCATATATATGTCTTATGATATTGATGTTGGGACAGGTTGTATCGTGGGTAGAGCTCCCTGTACAAAGGAGACTATGCCCGATTTTCGTGAATAATGTCAGGTCACCCGACATTCATGAGTATTCCGCGGGTTGACGGGTTGTCAACGGACCCTCGAATGGGCGTCACAGCTTGGTATCAGAGCTAAGGTAAACGATTACCTTGGGAGCTCGGTGGGTGTAGTTATAAGTTTAGTCCTGATACAAGCTTCACAGCTTGGTATCAGAGCTAAGGTAAACGATTACCTTGGGAGCTTGGTGGGTGTGTCTATAAGTATAGTCCTGATACCAGCTTCACACCTTGGTATCAAAGCATAGGTACACGAGTACCTAGGGCTTGGGGGACTCGGCCTTAGGCCACGGTCTTAGAGTGTGGAACTTAGGTATGTGAAATCCTAGGGTTTGAGGGGCTTGGGCTTAGGCCACAGTCGTGTAAGAACATCACCACTTGGTGTGGCTCGATGTTAGGTTTAGGTGTGAGATTACCTAGGAAGTCACAGGACAGGATTAGAACACTGCATGTACTATGTTTTATGCGTGATTGGGTGTATAACATGTTGATTGTCATGAATTGTTATGTGTTGTGAATGGTATGTGTGCTTAATGATTAGCACATAGTGTGTTGGAAAAAATTTGGAGTTTTACAGTGAGTAAAACTGGAAAAAGAAAATAAATGAAATAAATTATAATAAATTTATTTGGTATATAGGATAATGAAATAAAATTTTAATAAATTTTATTTGGTTAGTGTGAGAATAGGAGGTTTTGAGGAAATTTTGGACAAAATGGTCCAGAATTAAATGAAAAGAAAAAAAAATGAGATGAAGAAAATCATTTTCTAAGGTTTTTGTAGTGTGTAAAACTAAAGAAAATGAATAAAAATAAAACCTTTATAAATTTATTTGAGTGTGCAGAAAATGTGAGAAAATAAAATAAAATATGTATATATATATTTGCCATTTTTGGGTATTTTCCAGTAGCAAGTGTGAAAAAAAGCGAAAAAAAAATGGTGCGAAGCCCGATTTGGGACTCTTGCTTGATAAAAATTGTATTGTGACATAGCCTTGTGGGTAGCAATTGTGTGCAATAAAGCGGCGTGGCTGGGGCATTGTATTGTTGCAACACTAGGATTCTGCGAGGTTGAAGTGTATTGCAACATGGTATAGTGTATTGCAGTTGGGTAGCAGGGAGAGTGTGTCACAATACACTTGGTGTATTGTGAGGACGGGGAGAACCTGTTGGTGGGGAATTGTATTGCAAGACAACGAGGGCATGTGTAACCGATAGCAAGGGTTTAGCTAGGGAAGGATTGTATTACGATACAGCAGGGTGTATTGACCAGGAGGGTTAGCTTGAGGTATTGGGTCACAATACACTGAGTGTATTGTGACAGGCTGAAGGAGGCTTGAGTGGCTGAGGAAATTGTATTGCAACATAGGGTAATGTATTGTGACTTAGTACCTTTGTTTAAGTCCTTTGTTTGGACCTTTGTTCACGAGATTTTGAATTTTTTTTGAAAAATAAAATAAAAAATAAAATAAATATCAAATGAGATAAAATTTTAAAAATGAAATATAAAATCAATGAGATAAATTTTAAAAAATGAAATTTTTGTAATGAAATTAAAAATTTTTGGTCGATAAATGATTATATTATTTGAATTCGACACGGACAGATGACAAATTACTCCGTCGCTAAGTAACGTGGACCTTAGGCGGGTTGCCATAATCTTCCTTACTACTCTGCCTCGAGTTGGGTGCACATGATATGCACGCATTCGATTACAGAGGTGCGTGTAATTTCGACGAAATCTCAGAGCGAGAACGTGAAGACTCGGCACTCCAATTTTTCCAAACTAAAATCACTGCAAATCCAAAATTTTTCTGCATCTCGATTTATCGAAATGCATCACCGTCGAATCGCCTCGCTTAAATCTAACTACCACATCGATTTTCGTCGACCTGGTGATACTCACTCAGACGCTGCTGATAAACAGCCGTTTCTGGTGAGACACTTGAAAGATTTCAGCACAGCGCACGTGTCGTGCATCAAATTCAGTCAAGTTGAGCTCAAGGTGGGACCCACAATGACACATGGCATGATGCCATTGGATAGAAAAGTCAAAATAGTGGGAAGAATGGACAAAATTGGAATTTTGGCAATTGTTAACGAATGGGACAAAAGATGAATAGTGTTCATCTTCTTCAAAAGACCAAAATGGTAGAAACGCAGCGGCTTGCGGTTGTTTGTGCCAGTTTTTTTGAGTTTTAGAGAGAGACACGCAACTTCTCTAGATTCAAAGTCTGACCCACTGATCGCTCGCCAAGAAGCCAAAGTGGTTCACACATCGAGGACCATAATGTAAGCAATTCGCTCTGAGTTTCACAAACTTAGAGGTAGGGCTCTATCCTACTTGTTTTACTTTGACTGATTAAGTATTTGTGGGATGTTTGTGTCGGCCTGAGGCCTTGAGTGATCAGCTTTGATCTGCTCCAAAACTTGGAACCTAAATGTGAAAATTTTAGAGATCCATTCGGGAGGTCCGTGTTTGCCAGGACTGATGGTGTTCAGGTATAATTTATATAATAAATTGTGTTTTGGTGAGTAGAGACCGAGAGTGGAATTCGTTCCACCAAGAGGAACCGACAGAGATGGTGGGCCGCCCAATAACAACCCACTGCTCGTTGGGACTATAAAACAGCCCCAGCTATATGAATGGACCATAAATGTCCATGTGTTTTGACATTGGAATTGTTTGATGTGAATGGCTTGGTTTGTGTGGAATTAGATAGGTTAATACATGACTTATCGTATAACACAATTACATAATTACATAAAATATAATTGTAGTTTTTGTACATATCGGAGATAATATTGCGAACTGCCTGGCGAGCTACTTGGGAGTTTGGTTGATCAAAAGAAATTAATAGGTTAATGCCTTGATATGTTAATATGATGTTACAATTATATGGAAACACAATTGTGTGTATAAAAGCTGGTCGGAGATGAATTAGGATTTGCTCAATTACATATAGAATATAATCAGTAAGAGCCATTGGAAAGAATGAATTATGATTTAGTTTCGCCGAGATAATGGTGTTTATTGTCCAGTATTGTTGATCATTCACACTGAAAAATTGAGTAAATATAGCGATTGATATATTATATGAAATGATTGAAAGCAGCACGTATTTACATGTCGGGTAACCTAGAAATTAGGTGTGAGCGCATTTATTAATAGAATTCATTAAAAATCTAACATGGTTGCAAAGAATTTCACAGATGGATTTTCATGCCGTGAGAATGGGGTCGGGAGACTGGCCCAACAGACGCTTGATGAGGACCATGACTGTTTCGGGAAGCTCTCCAACACATTCGCCTCCAGGTAGTCCCATATTTAACCCAGATTCAGTTTATTTTTCTCAAGAACAACAAGTTTGTTCTTGAAAATGATATTTTTTCATATGGTATTTAGGCAAGTGTGAGGAGTCATGAGAACTCGAGACATGGAATGGGCATGTAGACATTCAAGTAGAATCAATGACATTTTGAGTGTGTGTTTAAATTGGAGCACATTGTATACACTTAGCGAGAGTAACTCATTTAGGTGATTCCACTATCATATAACTCACCTTTGTCGAGGAACATTATTTCTGTACAAAGTGGCGTTTCGAGAAGACTACCATCTTAGAGGCTGATTTTGAAGAAAGTCAATGCGGGCTTGACATTTTTTGGATACATGTATTAGAATTGTAAATTTTAATATGTATTTGTATTAAGAGGCAATGCATAACTCTTTGAACCATGTGAGATAGTTGGTCGGGATATTTTATTGAGAAATGTTATAACTCATGAACTATTGGAAAATAGTTGGGTGTATATTTTTTATGAGTATTGGTTTATGGGCCAAGAGGCCATTTTACAAAGGTACGAAGTTTCGCAAAGACGACAAACAGTATTCCGCTGGTCGACGGATAGTCACCACGATCCCGCCTGGGCGCTACATTAATAAATTTTTAACGAGCAAGGCTATCTGTGACAGCCCTCTACCTAGCATCCCAATTTGTGGAACCAAATCCAGCACTTCCGGCCCAACAACACCCAAAAACTATAATTTATTGTGCTAAATGATCACCAAACCACTCAAACAAATTCCTAAATTGTCAAAACGGTTCCAAATATTCCAAATAATTCAATCCCAAGTTGTATCTGCATCTGTACGCTATTCACGCCCTAAACACTTCCCAAGCAAATCATTTACAAAGTGCTCTTAAAAATCAAAATAACCCAGTAGGAGAAGACCCCTACCTCTCGGAGTTGTCGAAACTCTATAAAATCGGTGTCCACGCATAGCCCTGCAGCAACAGAACAACTTTGCTTCTCGTCTAGACAAGATCCGGGAATACCCAATACATCTAGAAATCTGTAGAAGTCAGACTTTATCTCTAAAACCCTTCATTTTAAAAAATCCTTTCTCCATTTCTCCACTCCGCCGATTCAAGAAAATGGAGAAGAAAGCCTCCTTTGTCCTCACTCTAAGCCACATGTCCAATTTTCATTCGTTGATAGTATTCTTATCCACTTTACCCACCTACTTTGATTTCTATCCAATTAAGAGATGCCACATGTCACCCATGGGCCCCACACTTGAGCTCAAGTTGATTCCATTCTCGCATTCGACACTGCGGCACACCTGTGAACCACCAAAATGTGCCAAGTATCCCTTATCACGCTTTATCACACGAAACGGTAAATTTAACCCGTCTCGAATTCAACGAATTCGACGTGGTAGCTCGATTACGAGACGATCTGAATTTGAAGTCCATTTCATCATCCAAGATCTAGAAAAAATCTCGAATTTTGATCGAAATTACCATTTTGCCGTTTTTTAGAAAATTAGATTTTCTCGGGGTTTCACAAGATCAACCAACTCCCAAGGGTGATTTTGCATGATGGATTCACTTCACCGTTACGCCTTTCTTTCCACATAGGTGAGCCAGAGTGGACATTGCTTCATTGAAGCTTTGAGGCTCATTTTTCTAATAAATATGTTAGAGAAAATCTTGGCCATAGGGACTTAGAAGTCCTGCTCTTTTACTGCCTAAGTGCTCTTCACTTTCATCATGTACTCATGTTCTATATTGCGAGTTGAGACATGAGTTCTTTATAAGAGAACCCCATCACATGCATTTTACTTTGTAGAAATATATCAAAGAACATGATTTCTTGACTCAATAATCGTATTGACATGTATATCAAGAATATAGATTTATACTAGAAACGATATACCTATTATTATTATTTATCGATAAACTAATAAATATACAATCATTAGCCTTATGTCCTATTTTAACTTTTGGGAATAGGGAACCATCACCTTAGTCAAACACCCCACACTTTTAAATATTTATAGGAAGGACTCACCTTCCATAATTCATAAGGGTTTCATCCAACTTCTTATGGGAAGTCTATATTTTTAAAATATAATTTGCTGAAAGAAAAGCTTCCCCCCACAAGTTCGAGGTAATCCCGAACTTATCAACATGACATTCATCATCTCTTTCAATATTCTATTTTTACGTTCAGCAACTCCATTTTGCTGAGGTGTATAAGGTGTAGAAGTTTGGTGAATAATACCATGTTCTTGACATAACCGATCGAAAGGTCCGTCATATTCACCACCTCGATCACTCCTTATTGCCTCACCTTTGCCAAGTCGATAGTCAACCCCATTCAGATAAAGGCATAAATTCTTCTAATGCTTCATCTTTACTCCAGCAAAATACATAGCAATATCTTGTGCAATCATTAATAAAAGTGATAAATTATTTCTTCCTACCTCTATAATGAACATATTAAATCACATGTATCACTATGAATTAACCCAGAGGTTCAGCATCTTTTCAATATTATGAAATTTATCCTCTAGTTAATTTTATCTAACACATGCCTCACATTTATGAATTCAGAATTTTTTAAGATACAAATTTAGGCAAATACCCTAATTCATTAATTTACAAAGTATCAAAATTAATATGTCCTAATTAATATGCCATATATTAGAAAACTCAAAGTTATATGTTAAGATGTGTTCTTATTATTAAAATTAGATACAATAGTCACATATTCATCTAAAGAACCCATGCTCATATATATTCCTTTCCTACATAAATCCCACTCATGGTGAGTACAAATTTGTCTTGACTAAACCAACTTAAAACCTTTCTTACTCAACAAATGATTTAGACACAAGATTCTCGTGGAATTTTTGGAACATGCACACATCACGAGAGTAAGTTCTTTTCCAAGTCATCTTAATATAATCCTTCTTTTACCTTCAACTTTGAAGTGGAAGAATACCGTATAAAAGAGTTGTTCTCCATCACATCAGTTTATAAGAAGAGAATACCTTTTCTTAGCCGAACATACGTGTCTAGTGGCCCCGGTGTCCACTCACCATTCCAGATTCTCACCGTCGCACTCGGATACTATAGGTAAAACCATGTGTTAGAAACATTTGTAGCTTTTCACCTGTTATATTAGTCAGCAACCTTCCTTCAGGGTTCATTTGTGCTTTATGTTTACTAACTATGACTATGTCCCAGCATGCACACAAAGCAATCGGGCCTTTGAACTTTGACTCACTATCCAGCCTTTGTCACAAACATGCTTCCTTTTTTTGTTGCCTTATGTCTCTCTTCAATCCATGCCTGAATTCATGTAATGGATTAATTACCTTCTTCTCGAAGACCTATTTCCTCCTCAATCCTCAACTTCACTGACAATGCAAGTCTTGAGCTTCATTTTATAGTTTGTGGCTAAATAATTTTGAAGTCCTTTTTTCACTCAGCTGCAATTTTTCAATAATTACAGCCACTTGAAAAGATTCACTAAGCATCATCCCTTCAGGATGAATTTCATGTAGGATCACTTGACTTATGATAGTCTTGGCATCCACCATAATGTAATCAGAACTCGCTAGCCAAACTAATTTCTTCATCTGCAAAGATTCTCTCATTCAGATTTTTAATATCCAAAGATTCTCACAAATTAGTCGCTGATTAGATTATAGCTACATTATATAATGCTATCCAACCACTGATATATAGTTTTTTTGCATGGAAAATATGAGTGCTTCCATGCATCCACCGGCAAGGCACAACTTGGCGAATGGTCTGCTGCAAGGTAGACATCTCAAGAAGAAACCTTGTATGTTCAACTATATGAGAGTTAAAACAACATTTTCTTCTGCCACATCTTTGAAATCAGTCTATTGAACTTTTCGAGTTTCTCCCAATGAGACACATGAGTAGGTACATAAATTCAACCAGGCAATAATGATATCATTTGTAAAGAAATATTATTATTTGATCATTTAATACAAATGAAAATATAAATTATTCAAAAATAGGAAAAAGTGTGTTATTAAAAACATGTCATCAAGTAATGTCAATGCTTTGAACGTTTCAGATATGTCACCGTTAGTAAATTCTTGTTGTTCACATAAAATGTCACCGTTAAAAATAACATTTGAAAACTAATAAAGAAAATAGAAACAAACCAAAAAGTAATTTCGTTTTGTTTTTGATTTCAAAACTTTTCAATCATTTATGATTGTAAAACGTTTGAACAATGAAATATTTTGTAACTTAAAACATGATAAAATAAAAACAGTTAATAACTAACTATAAAAATATGTCAACATCCATGAATTTAAAAGTTCAACATTTAAAACACTTGTTGAAATTTCTCGATCAACCATATAAAGAGTTACACATAAATGATTTACTTTGAATGTACCAAGAATAGTAAAAAGTTACAAAAGAAAAGATACGCGCAAAAAGTAACATCCTCGCATGAAAAGAGTTAAAGCAAATACATATAATAATTGTTTTGTTCAAAACAAATTAAATACTAACCCAATTGCAGAACATGAACTATTATTTAACTTCAATTATATCAAGGCTAGTGCTCACACTATGTCCTACATTTATTTCTACTCACCACTGGTGGCTATGGAATGTTGAGCGCTTGCCTCCTAGGATACAATAATCTTCCATGAACAAAAGTAGCACTTCAATCTATTCGTACAACAAACCAAAATTGTGTTGTGTACTCTCTAACACACGGACTTTATGTAGAAATGATATGCTCTAATGTTTGCTTTAATGCCAAAAACGGACTGAATGCGTTAATAGATTTCTTCTTAATGGTAATGAATGTATGGGTATTTATAGACCTCTTGGTGACTTTTAGGACAGTCACCACTCTAAAGGTCACAACCCAGAAATGCTAAAAGACACAACCCTCAAACAGCCAATAGACACCTTTGAATTAACTGTTCTTCATGAACAAACACTACCCAAACTTTCGGACTGGAAGGAAGCAACACCGAACCGATGCAGTGCATAACCGAAATTAATTTCGGTTTCAATTAGGTACCGAAAAATTAATTTCAGATTAAAAAATTCAATTCTGCAAATTTTCTCCATGTGGTCTCTTATTTCAACCAATGTGGGATTAATACAACCCACATTAAGAACACCCTTTATTTCCACTTTTCAAGAGGATCACTTTGAGCCTATTTTCTCATTCATTTTTACCTGACAAGGTAAATGAATATACTTACATTATTCTCCTCTCACATAGTAGAATATGAACCCATGAAATTTCATTCGAAATATATTTATCGGGGTTTCACTTTAATTTAGGCTCAAAGCTCCATCAAAAACCCGCTACACCTAAAAACTATTTTTGTCTAACAAAATTTCATTAGATTCAAAACTAGTCATACATTTGATTGACATATAGAATCAAATTCACCAAAAACACTAAACGATGGCACAACATCTAGGTTAATAGTACTAATATAATGATTCGGCACAAAGCCTATATATTTGAAAATTCTAAGATAACTAAAATTCATAAAATTTCATTTCTGCAGCATTAATGACCCTAATTTGAATTAATGTCTATGTCTGATCGAAGATGCTCTGTCAATCGAATCGCCCATGAACTAAAAAAGCGTTGTAACAAAGACGAGGAAAACAAAAGCCTTCATTCTAAGATGACACAAAACACATGTCACAAACAAGACAACGACAACAACTAGAAAAAAAAAAAATACACACTAGATTCATAAGGAAAAACCATTGAAAAATATGAAAGAAGCATGAAAAAAAAGATATAGAGAGGACAATTTCAAGCCAAAATTGGCAAAAAATCACCTCTCATTCTCAAAAAAATCAACTAAAACAAAAAAGATAGCAACAAGAAACCTAAAGGGATATTTGGTTAAAAGAGACAAAATAAAGTGGAATTTGGAAAATTAATCCCTCATCTTAAAACTTTTAACATATAACCCTTTTTGGACCATTTTGTCCTCCTTTATTTCCACAATTTACTATGTTTTATTTTTGTGACACCCCATTTCCCGGGGGTCCCGTTGACAACTCGTCAACCCAATAGTAAAACCTCGTGTGTTCTATATCATGAGACCCACATGAATAAAATGGTCACTCGCCCATACATCCATACCTTACCAAAACATAAACTTAACCTAGACATTTAGATAGTTTCAAGAGTTATTACATCACTCTTAATGTAATACATATATTAAACTAGTTCATTCTAATATATACACAAAACATGAGTTAAGGCCACATCCGCCTATACTGCCATAACCTTGCTCTAAGGAGCGACCGTCTCAATACCTCTCGTACCGAAATAATTTTCTCTCGATAGGGTGAGCAATGCCCACTAGTTGAATTTTCCTACTAGGGCTACTCCCCACCTAAATGCACACACAGAATTCAAGACGTCACAACACCCATTCCATACAATTTACGATGCATACTGAATGATTTATATTATGCATGAAAATGTTTTCATGCCCATACTTTGAGTCACCCAGATCAACCCTCACACATGCCTATGCCATAGAAAATCACACCGGTAATTAATGACACCCAAATCATCGAGCCTTGCCGGCCTCACCAACACCCAAGGCAATTTTCCAACGCAACCATCCCGAGTCAATCCCTACCCTATCACTTAACCTCTAGGTCTATGACGAACATGACCGCAAATGATCTCTAGGCAATAACCTCTAGACACCACGGTCTCTAACACCCATAAAACTTTTCAATAGTACCACTTGCCCTCACACCTAATCTGGGTCTCTCACACCCATGCAGACCTTTCTTGGATAATACCACGGTCTCCTACACTCAAGTCTGGGTTAGACGCCCAACATACTCTAATTATTTCTCATTTTATAATTTGAACTATGAGTCTTTATTGGACATAGTCCCAAAGATAAACTCAACCCACATTCACCAAGAATGATGAATAACCATACCATGCACCCACCCGACTCGACGCGATGTCACCGTGCACATGAATGCAATGATGCCAATCCATATATCCAATTCCAATGGCTCACACGTTAAATTATATTTCATATAATTTAAACATTCATGTTAACACATCACCTGCGTTATTTTTTATTAACACATCATTTTCTATACACATTTCAAGCCATTCAATTAAAACAATAATAGTTTTATTCTCCACCTCATTCATGCTTCTCATGTCAAGCAACAACATACAAGCAATTTCACATGGACCATTTTGGTCCAACTACAATCCGGACTGTTTTTAATTAGCCTCAATGATCGGCCGCCCAGCGGATGCTCTTCATTAAGCATCTGCCCAATTTTCGAGAACCCAACCAGCGCCATTTCCCACAACATCCAAAACCACTTCATGGCTTTTTAAACAAGGAATAACCAAGTAGGGAGAAAACCCCTAGCCTTCCATTTTGTCGAAACCCACAAAACTCCACCCAAGCATAGCTCTCGCCGTGTGTTAAATCCTCATTTCCTCGCCCGTCAGATTCACTCGCCCCATCGGGCCGGGAAATCTAGAGAGTAGACACTCTCTCTCTAAACCCTTCGTATTTTCTTTTCCCTCTCTTTTCCTTCTCCCCAAATCCAATGAGAGCTTAATAAGGATAATTTGTCCTCTCATGCCACATGTCAAGCCATAATTGGTTTGCTTTGATTTCCTTATCCACTTATCCCTCTACTTTGGGATTTTCCTCTAATGGCATCATGCCATGTGTCCACCAATGGCCCACTCTTGAGCTCATAGTTTGACCAACTCAACATGACAAGTGTCACCTTCGAGCCACCAAACTACGCGTTGTTCCGTGACTCACCGTTGTCTCGAAAAACGCAAATTCGAACAATGCTCCAGGAATTTGACCAATTCACTGGTAGCTAGATTTCGCAAGACCCATTCCAACGCGTTCGCTTTGTCATCCGGCATTTAGAAAATTCGATTTTGACTGAAATTACCATTTTACCATTTTTTCAAAAAATTAGAATTTTCTCGTGTCTGAATATTTGCTCCGACCGTTAGGAAACAACATCCCTGCATCTATCGATGTGTTTAAATATCTTTATCTCCGCTCTTCCATTTAATTTCTAGGTTTTTTGTGGTTGCTTCCATGAAATGGAGGAAGAAGTCGACTCTGTGGAGGTCAGGTTGAAAAGCAATGTTTGAGGAAAACCACAAAGGAGTCAATGGGATATTGCTCTTTGTGGTTTAAAGCAAACATTGTTAGGTTTGTCATTGCTATTTTTCTTCTCTCTCTACATAGGTTCAATACGCAAATAGCCAAACTCTATTTGAAGCTTTTATTCATTAAAGTGTGTAATTTCTACGGTTCTGATTTATGTTTTTTCGTTTTTAGATCTTTTGTTTTCTCTTTGTTATTATGCATATTTATGTGCACATCACCCTTTGTTCATTTCTTTCTTTGATATTTTGTGTCATGGAATTTTCACTTTTATATATGTAGCTTGCATCCTTACCCTTTTTGTATTTTATCAATATGTTTGAGAGTTATTGAATTTGTATGCCTAATTACCTGATATTGTGGTTGAACATTGTGAAAATTTAGAAAAATGAGGGCTAAAACTTAGGGGTTGAAGTCGAGGTAGGTGTTTGCTATTTTTTTTAATGAAAACAGGGCTTAAAACTAAGGTAGATGTTTGTTGAAACTTTAATGAAAATAATAACTGAAATTGTGGTGGATTTTTGTTGTTTTCTTTTTAATGAAAATAGTGGTAGAAACTAAGATAAATGCTTGATGAATTTGAGATGAAAATGAGAGATTGAAACTTTCAATGGAAGTGTGTTGAACATAATAAAAACATGTCAAACTAAGGTGAATGTTTGCTAGGAATTCAAGGAGAATCCATGGTTAAAACTCTCGATGGTCAGGGTTTAGAAATTTATTGAAAATAGTGGCCGAAGCACATATAAATTGATTTATGAATTTTATGAAAGTAGTCATGAAAGTAGTCTCATTAACAATTTCACTAAAGCTCAAATTGTGAGGAAAAATATTGCAATGTGATTGGTCATTTGCAAGAGTTTCGGTTATGACCATAATCACCATGCAATACTGCACCACATTGTCGTATGCGCTACTTCTCCACCCAAAGGGATTTTATCTCTTTATCGTCTTCTATCCGGCCGCCTCAAAGTGCAGTATATATGTTTTTATTTCAGATCTAATTTTCTTCATTTAAAAAAAGCATTATTCTACATTATCAATCACGGTAACAAAATTAAAATAAAATAAAAACAAATTAATAATCAATTATTGATATAAAAATGAATTTTAAAATAATAGTTGTGTAGGTATGGATTTTATCTTTACTATAAACTCAACTTGTTAAGTTCAATGTAAAAGAAACTTAACTGTAGTTACATTTAAGTGAAGTTGTTTTGCTACAAACTTAACTATAATTACATTCAAGTAAAGCTATTGTACTATAAACTTAACTACTATAAAGTTCTTTGTAAAAGAAACTTAGTTGTAGTTATATTCAAGTAAAGTTGTCTTATAACAAACTTAGCAACTCGCAAGTTCTTGTGAAATGAACTAATTATAGTTAATGCTTTAGGTAAAGTATTTCCTTACAAACAAACTTGACAAATCACATGTTTTGTTAATAACTTAACCTCGTAGTTGCTTCAAGCAAAGTTTTATAAAAAACTAACAATCATAAGTTCTTTATTAAATAAACTAAACTTTAGTTACGCTCCAAGTTTTTTTATATGTTGCTAAATGCGAATTTTACTCATGCGTGACGTTGAAAACCCTTTATAAATTATTTTCTCACATAAGTTATCTTAAAATTTTCGTTTTCCACCATAACCATAAATAGATGAATAAAAAATCACCATTATATTTTCCCAAATATATTTATATACCTTCATTTGATATTGCTATATGTTAATAAATAACTTCTCGATGTTATAGTCTCGTTGATAGGATAAGGAAAGTTTATATGTCGAACAGAATCGTGGCCAATGTTGATGTGTTTTCTCGATCTTTGGTGATGAGTTGGTGAAAGAGATAATACAGATATAAGGAATTGAACTGAGGAGAAGATGACAAACTGAACGTGATGAAAGCTAAAGATTGAGTGAGTCAACTTTGAGGACGAAGACCCCGAACACAAACCAAAATTTTTTTTGAGGGATGCCCTATGAGAGAAAGAGAATATAAATGAAGTATTTTTTCAAGGAAATAAATAAGGATAAAATTATCTAAACAGGGTTATATCCAATGTTTTAATAACTGGATCGGACCGTCGATTGGCCACAAAACGGATCCGATTCAATGAAAAAACCGGTTGTGAATCGAACCGACAGAACCATGGCATCTTAATATCATTTATCCCTTATGCTTAGTTAGCTTTTGGTGGTTACAATAAGTGCCTCGAATGTCAGTGTTCATACTATGGATCAGGTCATCCATCGGATGAACAGTAAAATTAGAAAACTGATTACAGAAGAGCTACTAGATTATTGTTTTTGATACTCATATGAGCTCCAATTGAAGTGTTTTTATATAAGTGAATTTAAATTTCCAAGAGCTTTCCATGGATACCAAGAACAAAAAATTGGAGTTCGAACAAAGAAGTTATGTTCCAAACAGAAGAAAATCAGCAAACATTGCAGCACCTTTCATCAGGAGAAAGCAACATTATTGTTTCAGACATCATATGAGCTCCTATTGCATCAAGCCATACATGGATAGATTCGCCACTTCAAGAGCTTTCCAACGCAGTCAAGAACACCAAATCGGTTCATATGACAGCGTGGTATTCTACCAAGTTGGAGTAAAATAGTAAAGTTGTATAATGGTCGCGACGCTCCAACGCGTCAGCGACGCCGGCAGACATGCATGTAAACGCAGCATCCCAACGCAGTACGCCGCTTAAACGACGCCGCGACGTTAGGGTCGACGTTGGGTGGATTTTAGCCCATTTCGAGCTTCAAAATGGAGACGAAAGCTCAAACCGGAGGGATCAAAGGAGAGGGGGATTGGTGATAGATTTGGGAGCTTTTAAGGGGAGAAGCCTCTTAGGTAAACACCCCTAGGGCACACACATCTTCAAGGAAAGCTCAAGAAGAAGGAGATTGAAGAAAAGGAGATGACGCTGCCTTACTCAAAAATCACATTCTACTCTTTCTTTGCTTCTTTGAAGTTTTCTTTGACTTAGAGATGTTCAGATCAGTTCTTAGGTTTCCTGTTGTAAACATACTTTCTGGACCATTGAATGCTAATTACATTTTCATTCATTATATGGATTGATTTTATATCGACTTATTTTATCTCCACAGATTTTATTTACATGGTAGTGTTTAATAATATTTAATGCAGTTTTTGTTGGGAGTCCTGAGATCAAGAGATGATGACCCCTGTGGATAGATGAGATGAACATTTAATGACCCAACAACAGATATTCCTGCTCCTAGCGTGGTCATGGTTAAACATTTGCCGTTTCTAAGTCCGTGGTTGAGGCATAGATGCAATACAATTCTACCTGGGGCAGATATAAATATATCTCAGAGAGAATATCTGTAGAAATGTCAAACCCACAACACAAATCAATTAATATAATTTAATGAATAATATATTTAGGTTAAAATTCATCGTAGTGTAAGTGAAGGCAAAACCCTGGGTTTTCACTAATTGATTAGCAAATACATAGATTGTTTTCTTTTTTATTAATCTAATTCATTACGCATTTTAGGTCCGTATAATATTTAGTAAGCGTAAAGTTTGATCAGTATATATACTTCTCTCCTGTGGATCACATCCGACTTAGGCACACTATAGCTTACTTGAGGCGACGCACTTGCGCATAGCTTAGACATTCTACACATCACGCTTTCGGCCTATCAAGTTTTTAGCGCCGTTGCCGAGGAGAAGTTTTTGTATTGATATTGACAACAACGCACTAGATATTACTTTGGATCAATTTTTTTTATTTAATACATTTTATTAATTTATTTTTATTTTACCCATTTTACATCCGTGCTTGTTACTTGGTCTCACTGCTTGTTTGTGGTTTCAGATACACTAGCATGCATACGAAGACAGGTCATGCGAAGTAATCTTTGATCCAGCTAGAGAGAACCGTAAACATACTACTTAGAGAGCAAAGAGAAGTACAAGTTTCAATCCCAATGGATCCTGGATCATCGAGTTGACAAATGCATCAAGCTCACCTTGAGCAAGAAGAACTAAGAATGCAAAGAATTGGTCGATGAGCATCAAAGAAGAGTGACAACTCACTTCGTTAAGTCAAGTTTGGCAAACCATATGCATCATTGGATTATGCTCAATATGGAGGTACCCCATACTTGGAGCAATCATAATTTCGATGGAGCCACCACCCAAACAGACCCTTCATGGAATACAAGCTATAACACTCTTCAATCTCCACATGTCCAAAGATCAAGCCTTGGTAGGCTGAAGCTACGGATGAATTAAGAAGAACTCAAGCCGCATTTACCATGGCACAACCTGAATTTTCAAGATCAATGGATGAAATGGACTACTTCGCTAGTTTACCTCAGTTTTTTAATCCAAATGATAAGTCAACCTCCATACGAGAATGAAAAAAGTTAGAGGCATTATTTGAAATGAAAAGAGTTCATGCCGAATGTGTGATATCTCTTCAAGTTCAATTCATGGAATTGGACAAGTACAATGTTCAACAAGATACACCATTCGAGAAGCTTGAAAGAAGAGGGGAGTGGTCTATGGGCACTTCAAAATTAACTTATATTTGAGAAAGAACAACCTAAAGAAGAGGAGAGTATTATATAAAGAACTAGTGGCAAAATATATGAATGAACAAGAGAATATGGGCTACAATGTCCTTTGAAGGACAACATGAGAGTCGCCATCTACTTGGGTGAATAAGGTATAGTTGGTGCAACCTGGAGCCATAATGAAGAAATCACTTAAGGAGGTATCTCATCGAAGAAACTTGAGAAGTTTCAAAAGGAGATGATTTATGCAGAACTTTGAAAGACTTAGTTGAAAAGGAGGAAAAGAAATAACTTCTAGAATCATATGAAAAGGTAAAAGAGGAGGTTGTAGAGACCTTCTGATGACTTATGGCGAGATGCATGAAGAATTGAAAAATGAGAAGACTATCCAAATTTAAGTGGATATACATCACTAACAAAGGAATTGAGAGAACCATTGTAAACAAAAATGAAAAAAATAGAGTAATCAAAAATAATAAGATTGTGGAAGACTATAAAGCTCAAGTTGCCGAATACAATAACCATCACCTCTAGAGAAGGATGAGGCAGAATAATTAACCAACCAGAAGTTGGTGAAGTCTAATGGACTAAAACTGAGTGCTCCTTGAGCGTGCCTCAAGCTAAAATGTTTTCTTTCTTTTTCTATTTTGTAGTTAGTTTTGGAGTTTTATTTAATAAATTTTCGTGTTTCACTTGTTTTTCTTGTTTTAGTTTTAATGTGCTTTTTTGGGATTCAAATCAGTTTTGGAAGCTAAAAGGTTGAAAGCTTGAAGGCTGACACTCGCGACTTAAAAAACCAAAGAGGAAACCATATTCAAGCATCCCTTCATTTAGACTTAGTAAGTCTAACCCTCTTAATTCCTTTGCCTCCAAAGTGAGCCATATTCATCGAGCAACTCTGCAGACTTGATCAACCTCAGGGAGTACTCATTATCCATTCTGCTTTTGTTTCACATTGAGGACAATGTTCACTTTCCTGTTGAGGTGAATTCAAGAAATCATTAAGAAAATTTTTTTTTCCCAAAATCCAACTTTTGTATCTCCTTACTTATTTGTTAGTTGTTGAAAGAAAGAAGTTGCATGTGCTTATTCTTTATTTTTATTTAATGCCTTGTCAAGTTAGTAAGGTCATTTTTGAACACAACTATTCAAAAATGCCATAAAGAGTGGAATAGACCCTTAGGTTTTAAATGATCCAGAATTCGTGTACTTGTTTGGTATAGTGACTTAGCTTTAGTCACCTATCAGGCTACTAAAGAAGTTATTTCTCAAGGAATCTATCACACACACACACTTTGGGTTCCAGGTGGTATACCTGTCCCGAACTTTGCCTTGAATTCAACTAACCTCGGGATTCTAACTGACTTATGACACACCAATCAAAAGAGGATTGCCACGAGCTCGACTAAAAAAGTGAGAAAATGTCAGCTAGAAACGTGAAAAGAAGAAAAAAAAAAAGCTTCTAAAATAGGTCAGAATTGTGAATGAAGCTGATCATCCAACTAAACTCGCAATGTACCCGAGGGCCCTCAAAGCCTAACACGCCTAAGCCAACTAGCTGAGTCATTGACTTCACTCGCCCGCTGCTAGCTGGGACAGAAGATGGATCATTCCCACAACCCTAGGCCTGAGTTTGGTTTGAAAGTGTTCGGGGTGAAGTTTGAAAGTGGAATTTAATGCCTCGGTGCCCTTAATCCAACCAAAGGAGTCACCAATGGATCCTCGCTACAGGAACACTCATCTAAATTTCGCACTAGTTCTCCTTCATTTTTAGGTGAGGCAGGAAATTTTTTAGGTATTTGGGTATGAATGTGGCAAAGTGCCTTTATCCTTTTCTTAGTTAGCTTCTTCCTAAACAGTGAGAGTTGAGCTTAAGCTCGGGGGGGTGCTAGGACCTGCTTGCAATCAAGATCATGCTATCACTCTACACTTTAGTTTCTGGGAAAAGCCTCACCGTGACTGGGGTTGATTTGCTCGCTTACCATGCTTTGCTTCTCATGTTCCTTAGAAAGTTTAAAAGTTTAAGGATCCTAAATTCTGCTGAAAAGGCTAATATTGCTAAATTGTGTTCATATATTGATTCTTTCCATTTAAACTGAGTTATCATACTCATCTCATTATTTTTAGTTCATGTCATTTTCACTTTTGTTTTGCTTTTTGAGTCGGGCTCCCGCTGGGACAAGCAAGAATTTAAGTTTAGTGGGATGAGTATCTTAAATACTCATTTATCCCTAGCGCTTGGGCTTAGTTTTCTAGTGCTTTATGTTAAATAAGTGCCCAATGCTCTAAAAGTTCATACTTCCTTATGATCGGAAGTCATCCATTTGATGGAATTCAGTAAAATTATGAAAACACACAAAAAGCCTACTGTATTTTGATGTTTTCAGATATCATATGAGCTCCAATTGAAGCAAAGCTTTTTATGTGTATGAATTCAAATTCTCAAGAGTCGAGATAATAAGTGAAATACAAAATCGAGTTCGAATAAAGAAGTTATAAGTTCCAAACTTGAAGAAAATCAAGAAAATACACAAAGACCTTCGCCAGGAGAGGCCAACGTATTTTAATGTTTTCAGACATCATATGAGCTCCTATTGCATCATTTGCTACACATGATCTTACACTCAAGATATTTCCAACGGTACAAGCAACACCAAACCGGATCGATGACGTTGCATTCTTACGTTGGAGCAAAAACAGAAAGCTGCAACAACGTCGCGAGCCAGTCCCAGCTCGCCGCGACGCCAGCAGCGCCGCAAACGCAACATCCCGACGTCAGCGACTAGGTCAATTTTGGGTGGATTTTTAGCCCATTTTATTTAGCATGGAGGATTTAAAGCTCAAACCGGGAGGGATCAAAGGGAGAGGGATTGGTGATAGATTTGGAGCTTTTGAAGGGAGAGAAGCCTCTGTGAGTGGAAACACCCTGTGCACACATCTCAAGGAAAATCTTGAAGAAGAAGAGATTAGCAGTGAGATGACGCGCTTCACTCAAAATCGTTTATTCTCATTCTCTCTTTCTTTGTTTCTCCTTTTTTTTGATGTTTTCTTTGACTTAGAGATGTTCTGTAGATTTAATGTTCTAGGTTTTGTAGCCTTGCTTACTTCAATGGATTAATGGTTAATTACATTTTCATTCATTATATGGATTGGATTTTATATCGACTTGCTCTATCTTTTGTATTTATTTTACATGGTAGTTTGGCCAACATTGGTATGTTTTTGGTTTGAGTCCAGATCAAGAGATGATGACCCTCAGTGGATATGAATAGAGTGTTACTGGCTGACCATTAATAGAGATATTCGCCTGGTGCGGCATTGGCGGTTTAAACATTTAAGCAAGCTTTGAGTCCGTGGTTATGCATAGATGCAATACACCCTACTGGGCGTAGATAGGTAAATATATTTCGAGAAAGAGAATACTTTGTAGGTACGAACAACCCAAGTAGCTAAATCAATTAATATACCGAACAGAATAATATATTTAGTTAAAACTATCGAGGCAGTGAAGGCAAAACCCTAGTTTTCATAATTAATTGATTTATAAAATAATATAGATTAGTTTTTCTTTATTAATCAGAATCTGACATGACTTAGGTCCGTGATAATATTTAAAGCGTAAAGTCAGTACTCAGCACACTTCTCCCCATGGATCGATATCCGTACTTAGGTACACTATATTACTTGAGGCGACGCGTGCACTTGTGCAAGAGAAAGTGCAGATGACTTTACACATCATGCTAGCCTATCAAGAACCGTTTGAACCGACGATCTAACCGATGAATCAGCCGGTTCTTAGCGAACCGAGAAGTTCGCTCCCACAATTTTTATTTATTTTATTTATTTTTTAAGTTAAAATGACATCGTTTTGATGCTTTTTATATCGAAACGACGTCGTTTTGCTTAGAGTTAGAAGACTTGTAGGGTTAGAAGGTCTATAGCTAAAGAAAAACTAACTTTAACATTGCAGCCCGTGATCTAAATATGGAAGGAAAAAGTTTATAAGGAAACCACTTTATCAATTGCAAAGTGTGATTTCTTATATACATTAATAATTAAGTATATATTTATATAAATAAGTTTCTTCATTTTTAATATGTTTTGATATTTAAACATTATACATATTTTTAAAATACTTTATTTATATAAAAATAAAAAAATAATACTTTAAATATTATTAATTATATATTTTAAAATTTAAATAATATATTTATTAGCTTAACTAGTTCAACTATGCTCAATCGTTGTCACCTACGGCCCAACCAATGAACGAACCTAATCCTTTTTCTGGCTCGCCTTAACGGTCCTGGCTTAAAACATTAGCTATATCTCAAAAGTTTCAAAATAAGGGATTAATTTTCCAAATTCACCTTTATTTTGTTTGTTTTAACTAAATATCCCAAATATAAACCTAATTTTTGAAAATACAAAATCTATTCTAGATTGAAATGATGCGAAGAAGGACCATTGAGAGTCGAAATGTGAGGTTATGATGGTTGAGAGAAGAAACTCGGTGGGTCTCCTCGAATTCTCGCATGTCACCGGACCGTCTGTGGCATCACGCTACGCAACCCGCAAACAAAAAGAAGATCACTTCATAGGTTCCCGCCGCTTCTCCAAATGGCAAAGTTAGCCTCTTTCTGGAAGACTTAGAGTTTAGGAGCAATACTTCGGAACAAGAATCTCGCATTTTTTTGGGTATGACTCTCGCTTTCTCTTTAGCTGGCGGCGAGCAGTGATCCGCCTTTTCGATAGTGGACGATTTCTTCCCGTAATGTTAGGGGAAGATGACTCTTATTTTGGGAAGGGTGACTTATTCTTCCCTCTACATAACTATCTTCCCAATAGAACTGCTACTGAGAGAACCTTCCTATTTTCAGAGGGAGGCGGATGGGCGTTTAATGAGCGAACTCACGCTGTAAAGTGAGAATCGGTTGGCAACTTGGTTGGGAGAGTTGCATCTGGAAAATGCCAGCTAAACAAGGCGCCTGTAGCTATGGATACCCGAGCCGTCCGAAACAAGATCGCTACGCACTCGGCCGCCAGGTGTTTAGGCTCATCCTCGGGTACCCGCCAGGGTCACGCCATGCCCCGCTAACCGGTGTCTCTGCCTTTTCCCTTTGAGGCTCTTGGTCGGGCCACGGATGGCTGTGGGTGATGGGCTCGGCCTAAGGTACCTATCAGTTTCTTCCTACCGGAGGAAGATCATCCCTACCGAAAAAAAGAATAAGGTCACTGCCATCATGGGGAACGCTTACCATTAATGCTGCTTAATTTTCAACGTAAATTTTATAACTTTTTTGCAACTGCATTTGATGCTATTGGATCATATGGATCGATTCCAGATAGGAGCAAATTATAAAGGGAGGACGACGAGGCCCGTTCCACCGACATCCACATATGTTCATCCGGAAGAGAAGGACAATAGATCAGGACACTCCGGGCGGGAGAGGTTGCAGGATTTAGGGGATGGTCATTTACCTGACATGAGGTACTTCTTCGCATGGATGGTCGAGACGGCATGGTCGAAATGAGTTCCGAAATGTTCTGGGAGGTGTTTCATGGGTTCCTAAAACTTGAATGGCAACCTCCGCATCCGCGGGCACGCCCGTCGAATCCCGTAGGGCCGCTGCCTCCACCAGCCTCATCCTCTCCTTCCTCCTTCTTAGCCTCCCAGCGTACGCAGGCCGCTTCCTGCTCAGCCCCATCGCCATCTTTGGCCTCAAGGCAGCACAGGCTGGGTCGTTCACCTCATCACCACCTTCTTTTGGCCTTTGTTGCAGCTTCTGTCTTGGATCCGGAATGGATGCTTCGTCTACTTAGGATGTCTTGTAGGCTTAGAATGTATCGTAAAACATTGCTTGATAACAAGCATTGCTTATGTAACGTCGAACACCTTTTTGGTGCAATTAATAAAATTGTAGTTTTTCATCATTTTTGCGCTTGATTGCAATTTTGTGTGGATATTCTATAATTCTATCTAATTACGGCTATTTAGTTATTATAAAATTGGTCAATGGGCCGGTTTATCCGCCTCGAGATGGTTGGGGCCTTCCTAGGGCTTACCTATCATAGTCCATAAGACTCGCAAAGGAATCAAGGCTGGGTTTAGATGTCTGGGGGCAAACGATCATCGTTATCGCATTAAATGCGACTACATACCCAGGCAGCGATATATGATAGTGTAAGACTCATTGCCGCACTTTTTCCTTTTCGTGTCACTCTTGGCTTATCTTCTTCCCTTCTTGGTGACCAACCACTACGAATAGGGCCGATTTCGCTCAAGGCCTACATTACTTAGTCATCGCTGCTGGCATTAACGCATGCTTCTCCCCACAAGTAACTCAACATCGATCCTTGATAGTGTTAGTTCTGTGGCGACCGGTTTCCGCCGTCTGCGCTTGAAGGGAGCAGGGGTGGACTAAAAGCCATCTCGCCTGCCAGCGCGGGGCTACCCGGGCCCCGCCATGCAGGCTTTCAGATCGACAAAGCGCTTGCAGCCCAACATTTGCTTTTCTTTCCTTTTGATCCGCTTGTAAATGAAGGTAGGACCGTGGAAGAAATCTCCACGAGTGGTCGCCCCGACGGGCGCACCCAGGCGATGCCTTCTACAAGTAGCATCATCTCGTCTCTAATGATGGAGGAATTAATGAGGTATTACGAGGTGCCTGACAACATTAACTTTCAGTTGGTGGATAGGCTTGATGAGTCTACCTTGAGTGGAGAACACAACAGTGTGTTTTTTACCCGAGAGCATCTCGCAGCCGGGTTACGCTTTCTCGTGCCAACCATAGTAAAACAGTTTTTACATTTTACCCGAGCGCCCCCAGCCCTTATCCACCCCAACGTGATCCTCATTCTAATCGGCAAATCGCGCGTCGAACCACCCGTACTACCTTGATCTCACACCGGGGTGGATCTTTCTTATTTACTTCAAACGTAGGTGGCCTATCCATGTCCCGCTTTGTTCACCACCCAGATCAGAACGGGCTCGACGCCTCAAGACGGAGGCGAAGGGGCGTTACTAGCGGGGTCCTTTCGATGACACCGTTCCCCGGGTCGCTAATGTTACCGCATCTCACCCTTCCTATGCTCAGCTGTGCCGCATTCTAATTTGTCGCGACATCTCGATGTTAAGGGCACACCGGCTGGTTATTCATGCAGAAAGGCTTGAGAGGAAGGTTATGAAATGGGTGGAGCTCGAGCATCGAGAAGATCCGTCGACTTTTGGAGATTCCGAGCGAGAGCTGTCACTACTGTGTCCCCGTACTAAGAGAAGAGATTCCGCGTGAGACACAACCTTGTTCCTTATACTCCTTCTAGTTATCCCCCTACTGCCCTCGAGCCATGGCGGGGAGCACTTTGTACTGCGTATGCGGCGCCTAGTTTCAGCAGCTCTAAATTTCCTCCTGGATCCCAGACTTGTATTCAATCAAAAGTGGGGTCCAAGCGCATCAAGGTTGTCTCGCTTTCCTCGCTGGTGTTCGCTTGTCTTCTTCTGCTCCTGGTTGGAGAGCTAGAAGAGACCGTCCCGAGTGCTTCCTCCCTCTTGTGCAAGTAGTCGGGGCTGCCCCCCGAGTGGTAAAGGTTAAGCGGAAAAGGGCGCTCAAACGTCGAAACGCGCCGGGGTCCAGGTGCGAGAATTTTATACCTTGGGTTCTTGATGGCACGGACGGTCCCCAGGATTTGGAGGAAGAAGAACGGATGGAGAATAGTAGTACAGCAGTCGCTATCTGCCTGCGAAAGAAAGCGGAAGGTAAGTTAGTGCGAGAATGGATGTCGTCCACATCCAATCATGCTAGAAGCAGAACGACCATTGTCGATGATCGACTGCCCGTGTGAAGTTCGGGGCCCAGGCAATCACCATCCCAGCTCCCCGAATTGGGGCTGGCAGGTGGACGAGGAGCCGAGATGGGGCGGTTGATTAGAATCGAGCGAAGGTGATGGAGCTCAGCGAGGCACTCCAAAGTAATCTAAGCCTTTAGATCGAGTGAAAGTCGAGCAAATCGAAGTTCATGCGGTCGCAGTGCCGACTCAGCCGAAGTAGGGACCAAGTGATAACCCATAACTACCTTCCTCCCCGCGAGCTGGAGCCTCTAAGAGTGGAGATAATGTTTCCTAGCGGGAGGAGGTGAAGGATATCCTACAATCGATTCTTCATCGCGGGCTAACTGCGCCAATCGGCTAGATAACTTGTACCCGCACATATATCGGGTGCCTATTCTCCCAAGTATGGGTCTTCGGTGAGCCATTATTCAAGGATCTCCCGTTTACCCTTCGATTTTCTACGTATCATTAATGACGGATACAGTCCGTAAGAACTTTGTTCACCAATCGACGTAAGATAAAGCGTCTAACGTGGTTTTAGCCTCATTACTTCTTCCTAGTTGGCTAAGGGTTTCTTTAAAGTCAGAAGAATTCAACATGGCGCTACAAAGATCACGAGTTTGAGCTACAAGGGACGCCAGCCATTACATTATTTGTTCAAGAAGTGTATGGCGCGGTAACGGAGATGCAGAAGGCCTGGTGCCGAAGTCATGGTCGTCGCCCGAGCCGGAGGCTAGAGAATCTGCTGAGAGAGCTGCCAAAGCCGAGGCTAAGAGAGATGCGGTGTGTCATGAAGTGGCGATGGCCAAGTTAGCAACCGGAGGTCGCATTACCCGAGCGCAGATGTAGCCTGAGTCATTTCAAGCCCGCAGCCTTGGCGCCTTGAGGAAGAGGCTCGCCGAGGGCGGTTCAACATGAGCCACTCAAGCGTTTGGCCGCAGTCGTGGAGGCTTGTAAGAGTTGAAGAAGAGAACGACCATTCGCATATGAAAACTCGGGCTTATGAGAGCGCCTGGTCAGAAAGATGACTTTTCCACCTTCCGAAAAATAGGTCGACGTGGAGATAATGGAGGTTTAATTTGACTCCTGCCGCTATACGCCTTAATTATGGTTATGGTTGCTGCGCCTTTCACGCATAACAACATATGTGGAGCAAGCCTCAAATCCCGTGACGGACGCCAATCCTTCGGGGCTCCACCGACCGCAGAGTTCTTGCTAATCCCCGCCGCCCTCAGCGCCGCTGCTGCTCCCTGGATCCTATTATCAAGTAGTGGGGAGGAGCGCTCGGAGAATAGCGTCCGGCCACGCCTGGGAGGCGCCTTAAATCCGGGATTCCCCGCCGAGTAGGGTTTAAGTTCTTTGTTGAAGCGGGACTTGTTTTATTTAGTGCTTTTGCACCGAACAATTTGTTTTTCTTTCTTACCTTGTTATTTTCGATCATTTTGTGTCCTTTGGCAATGTACCATCCGGATTTCTACCCTTGCTATATTTCTTTGAAAGTATACGCTACGAGCGTAACTCATCTATTTAGGCGGATTCTATGATTTGACCAACCGATGCCGGGTCGGGCGTGTTAGTGAACTGCGCCACTCGAACTTTGAAATTGACCAGCTAGATGTTATCTATGTTAGTCGCAGTCGCTGAACTGCACCAATTCGAACTTTGAATCGGTCCAACCAGATGTTTATTCATGCCTCGCCGCAGTCGCTGAATCGCGCCATCCGATTCTTTGAATCGACCAATGTGATGTTATCTATGCCGGGCCAAACCACGCCACCCCGACTTTGGAATTGTCCGGCAATTAGATGTGTGAGCCCAGGCTCGGCCTGGGCAAGCCGCTGAACCGCGCCACCCGAACTGGGAATCGACCGTACCGATGTTATCTATGCCGGGCCGGCAGGTCAAGAACCGCGCCGCCACCCGTACTTTGAATCACCGGGCCAGGATGTTATCTGCGTTACCGGGCGTGTGTCAAGAACCGCCACCCGGACTTTGGAATTGTCCAGCTATATGTTTATTTATGCTAGCCCGCGTGTCAAGAACTCGCGCCACCTAGATCTGAATCGACCAGCCAGATGTGTTATTACGCCGGTTGGGCGTCGCTGAACTACCCACCCTGACCTGGAATCAGTCCAAACAGATGTTTATCTATGTCGCTTTCGGGCAGTCGCTGAATTGTGCCACCCGATTGAATCGCACCAGCCGGATGTTATCGTCGCCGGGCCGCAGTCGCTGAACTCGGCGCCAATTTATTCTTTGGAATTGACCAAATGATATGTTATTTATGTCACGGGCAGTCGTAAAGGGTAATAAAAAAAAAACAAAGTGCTTTTTTGCTGAACTACTAAATCCCGGACTTTCGGAATTGTCCAAACTAGATGTTTATCTATGCTAGCCGCGTGTCGCTGAACCGCGCCACCCGACTGAATCGACCGCGATGTTATCTATGCCGGGTCGAAAGCAGTCGCTGAACTCCGCGCCACCCTATTCTTTGGAATCACTCACCGGATGTTATCTATGCCGCGCAGGTCGTTGAACCGCGCCCACCGACTTTCGAATTGACCACTGGATGTTTATCTATGCCTGACTCCGCAAGTCGCTGAATTTCGCCACTTACTTCTTGAATGGATCCCTGCTAAAGTAAGCAGAATGCGAAGACGTGCTTTAGGGTAGATAACAAAGGCATTCTTTTTTATTGATAATACCTTTTCAAACGCTGGTATCTAGCATTCTAGGTACATGAGTTCTATTTGTTTCGGTTTCCATAACGTAGACTCGGATTCCCGGGTCGTATACTACATATGGTCTCTCCCCATTGGTTGGAATTTCCTTACCGCAATCGTAGTATTCTCAAAAACCTTCCTCAAGACTAGATCGCCCGGCTGGAACACCCGAGGTTTCACTCGTTTGTTATAAGAGTTTTCCAAACGGCGATGGTAGAATGCTATTCGGATTTCTGCCGCATCCCGCAGCTCGTCACTTACGTCTAATTCTCCAACCACTGATTCCGCATTTTCTCACCGGTGTATCTCGTTCCTGGATGGTGGGCGTGACCAATCTCGGTTGGCCATGGCCCCATCCCGTGGCAAGAGCAAAAGGAGAGATGCCGGTCGGCTTCCGGGCTATGGTCCCGTAGAGCCCGCAGCGACCGGCAGCTTCCTCCACCCATTTATTTCTAAAGGTAATCTAACAGCTGAGGCGCTAGCGTGGTTTTACTGAGGCTTCACTAGCCATTACTCAGGATACCGAGGCGGAGTACAAAGTTTTTATCTTCAACCTCGCGTAAGTCCCGAGCAGACCTGTAAAATTGCCAAACTGCGGCCCATTATCGGATACGATTGATCTCGGGATGCCGAATCGGCAGACTATGTTTTTCCAGATGAACCGAGTAACATCTTTATCTTTGATTGACGGGAAGGCATCAGCCTCTATCCATTTACTGAAATAATCGGTGGCAACCAATAATAGTTTTTTCTAAGCCGATCAATAGGAAGCGGACCAACTATCGATTCCCACTGCCGGTCCAGAGATCACCAGCCAGTGATGGAGACCAAGTCTCAGACGAGGATTTCAAGACGGGAGACACTGCTGATGGGCAAAGGATCACATTTTTTTGATCGAGTCACTGCATCCGACTTCATAGTTACAAGAAGTATCACCCCCGCGTGCAGGAGCCCTAAGGAGCTGTTCCTACCCCTGGTGATTTCCGCATATACCTTCATGTAATTCAACCAACACATACTCGCCTTGCTTAGGAGTAAGAAATTTTAAGTATGGCCCGCCTCAGAGACCGTTTATATAGCTGCCCGTCTACTAGGGAGAATCTAGTGGACTGAATCTCGACTTGTGAGCTCGCTTTGTCATTTGCAGCCTCCCATGGCTATGTGGAAATGCAGATGTCTATCCAGATGGGGGGAGCTCCTCACGGGTGCTTACTGAGTATGCGATACAGGAAATCCCGATTGATATGAGGCTGCAGATATATTGGTTTACTTTTATTTGCAAAGAAGAGGCCACGACGGCAAATGCTGCCTCTCATTGCGCCTCCCTCGGGACATGTCTAAGTTTCAGTGCCAAAAGGGTGCTTAATCTCTGTTTGACTAGAGAAGCGTATTTTTCCATTCGGGGTTCCCTGGATTCAAATTCTGCATTGACTTGTCCTACAACCAGCTGTGAGTCGCTTCGAATCAGAAGGCTGTTAGCACCCATGGCGAGTGCAAGTTCCAGTCCGGCTATGATGGCTTCATATTCTGACTCGTTGTTAGAGGCGATGAAGCCTAAACAAACTGCCTGTTCAATCCTTTCCCCGGTAGGGGAGGTTAACCTGCAGACAGATGCCGGCTCCTGATTGTCTGGAAGCCCCATCAACATAAAGGGCCCACCAACCCTTTTCGTTCGGGCGAGTATTGAGCTGCTGGATTTCTACAAGGAAGTCGGCCAAGACTTGCCCCTTTTTCGATAGTCTCGGTTTGTTCCTGGATTCCATACCGCTAGTTCCATCGCTTAACGCCATCCTTCCCGATGCATCTGCCATGAATCGTGCCACGGAGTGGAAGATCAGTCAACACCACAATGGGATGAGCCTGGAAGTATGGGCGAAGTTTCTGGGCGGTTGTTCGTAGGGCCAAGGCAGCTCGTTCAAGGTGGGTATATCTGGTTTCCGCATCGGTTAAGGACTTGCTGACAAAGAATACTGGCCTCGACTTTGCATCCCCACATTCTTTAAACAAGGCGGCGCTGACCGCTATATCGTAGGCCAGCATGTGAAAGATGTGAGTGTGTCTCCCGCCTGTGCTCACAAGGATCAGTTCTACGTATGTTTGATTGCTAAGAATGCTCAATTCATTCCTCATTCCATTCAGCCCGCTTGCAAATTTCTGGTAGCGGCAGTATGTTTCAGGCCGGCCAATGGACCGGGAAATAAACGCCAAGGGCGCCGAATCGACCTGGGCCGGGCCGGATTCTTCGAGCCGGGGCCGGGACTCAAGGATATTTTTGTTGTGCAAGATTTGCCTCTATTCCTCAGGTGCCGCCCATAAAGCCAAGGAATCTGCTCAAGACCGACCCAAAGGCACATTTTGGGGGTTTAGCTCATACCATATTCTCTGAGGAGGTCGAAAGCTTGTTGGAGATGAGTGGCATGATCCGGGCACTGTTTGGATTTTACCAACATGTCATCAATATAAACTTCCATGGTGCTGCCGAGTAAGGGTCGAAACATTTTCGTTACCAACCTCTGATAGGTGGCCCCAACATTCTTTAATCCGAAGGGCATGACATTATAACAATAGAGCCCATGGGGTGTGATGAAAGATGTCTTTTCCGCATCCAGGGGGTACATAAGGATCTGGTGGTATCCCGAGAAGGCATCCAGAACCACAGCACCGTGCCCCGAAAAATCCACAATCTTATCTATAAGTGGGCAAAGGGGAAACTATCTGACAAAGGCCGTCGAGGCCTGTAATCCACACATACTTCCATTTGTTTCCCTTTTTGGAACTACTACTACATCAAGCAATCCATTCGTGGTCTCAACGCTTTGATAAACCCATTCTGCATAAGGTTATCAACCTCGGGTCCGATGACCAAGTGGTCAATCGGGGTGGAAGTTGCCTCACTTTGTCGACCTGGCCATGTAGGGAAAGGATGCTAGCTTGTGTGAGGCGTGTGGGCCGATCTCAAGATACTGGGCATGAGTCCAAGCGAACACACGGGGCTGGCTGGATCAGACACTGAGTATCATTTTCCTCTGAGGAGGGTGTTATTAATATTTATCTAGCCCCCCTCCTCCACATATGACTCCCACACATGGTTACTCTAAGGGATCAATCCATCAACCCGCCTCCTATCCTCCGAGGAAGCGATGGATGATCGTGATTGCTATTGTCAGTCAGTCCTCGGCGGTGTATCAATCTGTAGCCGCTTATGCATGTCCCCGCAGTGAGAGTTGATAGCACTGCCGCACGGCTAATTGGCTTCCCTGGAGGTTAACTTATCTGGCCTCACGATAACTTATCGCTTGTGAAACGAATGATATCGCTTTCATGGCATGCAGCCTTACCGCCCAAGATAGCATTGTACGGCCCCAAGTCTTCTACCACTAAAACACTTGTTGGATTCTGGACGCCTTGAGCCAGCGAAAGAAGGTGATGTCCCGAGCGGCGATTAATGGTAGCTCCGTTGAAACACGAGAAAAAACCTGCCCGTGGGAATGGAGATGATCAATTAGGACTCATCTGGCAAAGGCGAGGGGAGATGAAAGCGAATCGCCGCCTTTGCTTGGATCGGCGAGAACCTTTATGCACATCAAAGCGTTGTGCTTACAATCAATACAAGTGCGTCGTAGTGTGGTGTGATGACCCGTGTAGGGTTAATAGGTGGAAAGGATATAGGGTCATCCGCCGCGGGCGTAGGGACATCTCCTTTGATCGTGTGGTGTTCCTCTTGCTTAGGGCATCGGGCGTTCTTCTTCGCAGTTTCTTGGATTGATATTGGTTGTCGGCCGGTCCCCCGAGTATGAAGTTGATGGTCGGTGGGGTTGGGCATGTTCGGTTTACGCAGTATTTTTATTAGGTACGTGGGGGCGACTAAAATGCCGGGTTGGCTCCACTGAAATCACCGTCTGGTCATTTGGCAGGATCGGCTTCTGCGAGGAATTTGAGGCTGCGTGGTGGTGTACCGTGGCCATAGTCCCTGTGATAATGCATCGTAGGGATGTTGCCTTTAGTGGGACTGCCCTCATTGGTGGGGGCCGTTTGAAGTGAAGTCTGGAGTGGGCGGAGCGGTCGTAGGCAATGTTGAGAGGCTTGATGAAGCAGGGGGGGGGTCTTGCTTGCCTTCTCGGATTGCCCGTCGGGCGCCAGCTCCTTGCCTTGGTTGCTACGACCGGATGGGGCCTTCGCGACAACGTTGTCCCGGCGATTGCCGCAGTTTATTGACGGCGAATGTTATCTTCCGAGCGTAGAGAATTTATCACTGGCGTACAATTCTTCCATAGTTCTTTGACGGTCGATGATAAGATTGGAAGAATGGGGTGAATTACCGACAGCCTAATACGAGTTTGCAAGGCGCATCCATACTGTATAAATCGATCTGCTGGAAGCTTGCGAACCTGCATGTGAAGTCCCGGATGGACTCGTCTTCCCGTTTGAGGATGGATTGGAGGGAGCTGATGTTCCCTTTTGCTGATATAGCCGCGAGTATTGAAGGCTGACGCGGCCCATAGTTTGTCGAGATGTGTTTATTGACCCTCCCAGGGAGCTTATTGGAACCCGGTTTAAAAGCGAGGTCCTTGAAATTTGGTACGGGAATACCTTACATAGGGGCAGATCATCCCAGGTGTTGAGGATCATTGCACGATTATAATGTAACATGTGATCGTCTTGATCGAAGCAGTCATACGCGCATGGCGAAGGGTGGTATCTCTGGAAAGCGCGGGAGGTCTGGTCCAGTGTTTATCGAGGAGTGGAGAGCATGTCTTGTGGGCTGGCCGACGGCGGAGGTAAAGTATTTGTGGTGCGAGGCGACCTTGAAAGGTGGGTACACATGGTTGGTGCGGAAACCACCAGTCCATTCGGGCACATATTGGTGGTAGCGTGGGAGGTCGTTAGTCCACGCTAGGTTAGCCCTGCTTTTGGAGCACCTTAGCAATCTTGTGGATTGCATTGGATCGGCGGCTGACCTTTTAAAATGGGCTTGCGACGTTCGGGGATGGTGAGCAGGCGCGGAGCGGGAGCTGCCGGAGGATAACTCATCATCGGCCGGTAGATCGATATCGTCCGGCGCAGCGACCTCCTTGCCTTTGCCGGGACGGGAAGGAGGAAATGGGCGAGGAGGTTCTCGCGATTGCTCGGCCCAGTAGGCCTCCATCTAGGTTCGCAGACGCTCGTTTCTTCCGTGACCCGGTTCGCTGTTGGCCTGGGTTCGGCCACTGCACGGCTGCTCCTGCTTGTCTTGCTTCAAACTCTTGAGCGCGGAGGCCCGGTCTTGGGAGGCTAGGTTAAACGGTGCTAGTCATGGTCTTTGAATTGGAGTCTGAGTGTTTAGAATAGCGAGGCTGCGGATATGGGGGTCACACAGGGTGGGTGTACCCCGAGCTGTGCGTATCGCCTGCGAGATTTCTTTGCTCGGTGATTCCACAGGGACGGCGCGGTGTGGTCTCTGAGATTCGAGTCCTTTGGGCGGGCGGGCATTCTGATTCGGCTGCTGTAAACAAAGAAGGCAGCTTGGTGGTGTTCCATCGCCTCAGAATGTGAAGTTAGCCTCTTTCTGGAAGACTTAGAGTTTGGAGCAATAGTTCTCTCGATCAAGAATCTCGTACCTTTTTTGGTATAACTTGCTTCTCTTTTATGGAGGGAGGAAGAAGGATCTAGCCTTTTTTTGGATAGTGGACGATTTCTTCCCATAATGTTAGGGAAGATGAAGCTGCTTTATTTACAGGAATGGTGATTGTCTTTCCCTCTATGTAACTATCTTCCCGATATAACTGATACTGAGAGAACCTTCCTATTTTGTAGGAGGCGACGGGGTCAGTTCATGAGTGAACTCACACTTGTAAGTGGAGGGAAAATGGGTTAAGCGACTTTGCTTGGGAGAGTTGTCGTCGGGGAGAAAATAAAGCAGCAGTAAACAAGGTGCCGGTATGGGATGCCGAGTGTACGGGCGGAGGATGTCGGGCATTTACGGGTTGGCTAGTGTTTGAGCACAATCCACTTGGGGTCCACTGGGCGGAGAAATTTGTAGGGCGTTATAAAGTAGAGGTGATGTACGGGCCTTTAGCTGAGGGCGCTCTTAGGTGGTAAATTTGGCCGAAGTCTTGAGCTGGAGCCCAGGTACCATGAGCGTGGTCATGATTGAAGTTTGGTTTTGAACTAGTAGGTTGATAGGAGTCAGTCACTTGATAAGGAGAGAGAATGGGCAGTTATGAATATGATTGAAACATGAAAGACTATAATTTACAGTTTTAGGCCTGGTTCCGCTCGAAGCAGGATGCTAATGTTGATAGCTAATTATAAATTATTATTTAATAAAATAGTTGATAATGGATAGTTAATTGAAGGTAAATTTACATATATAAACATGATAAAAAGATATAAAAATAATAAACATATATAAGTTATAACTAGTACTGGTAGTTGATTATTGTTTTTGCAGTGACTTTGAGTGAAAGTGGTAGAAATGGTCAAAAAAATAAGTTAAAAAATGGTTAAAATCTCATTCAAAACCATGTAAATACACAAGCAAATGCCTGTAGAAAAATAACGTAAGACCACACCCTATATAGGTCAAAAGAAATTTTTTTTTTATCTATAACCTAAGACTTTGTTCACCTTTTGTTAGATTTTAATTCTCCTGTGTTTTTATCAGACCAAAACAATATTATTATTATTATTTTTATTATAATGTTACATGGCTTGGTTATTAAATATATAATTTATGATAAATAAAATTAATTATAAGATTTAAGTTTTTCATATTCTTTTTTTATTTCTTTTTATTTTATTTCTAAGTGAATACATTTATAATTATGTAAAAAAAAAATCATTTTGAAGTTGAGTAATATTGAGTTATGATTTTATCATATTTAATAACTAAAATTAAATTTAAAAAATAAATTTCAAATTAAAAATAAATTTCAAATTAAAAATAAATTTTGAATCCATATAATTATTACAAATAAATTAAAAAAAATATTTATTTAAAATATTTATGTTTATAAAATAAGGATATTTCAAAGATAAATTTAACGATAAAATTGTTGAATAAAAATATTATCTCAAAGTATAAAATAATTAGGTAAGATAAATAGTTTATAAAAATAAAACTTCGTTTGAGAATTTAATTTGTTTAAAATATATTTATATATATTTTAAAAAATAATTTTTATATTTATTGCTTTAATTTTTTTAATACTTAATTATTTTCTATGCTTAGATAATCTCTTTTGACATAAATAAAAATAAATAAAAAAAGTTGAAAAATAATAATCTAAAAGCATCTTTTTTAGTAGTAAAAGTAGAAAATAGCAAATAATTTTCTATTATCCAAACAAGATTTTATATTTTTATTGTAAAGAATAAACATTATTCAAAATAATTACCAAACATGTAATATTAATTATAAAAAATTTGTAAAATTAAATTTTCTCATGGATCTTTTTCCATATAACCAATTTCTAAAAAGATATAACAAATTTCTTAAAAAGAAAGAATTATATAAGTAGAAAAATGTAATATTTTTTAAAAGAGTTTTAGAAAAAGATTACTATTTATAACTTTTTTCAATCATGAGCTTTTTATCCCTAATAAAAGATCATAAGCTTAATATGTGTCATTATCAAGTATCTTATAAGTGTTAATTAAGGGTAAATCAACTATCAAGGACTGATAGCTCTTATAATCAGTTCAACCAAAAGGGACTTTAATATTTTTATTTTATGTTTGGTTTATTGTTTTTATTCCGCATATATATTATTAGAGCAGGAAATCACTAGGCACGTACAATTTTGGAAGCATATGCCCGCTCGTTTCCAACATTCAATTATTTTTTGTGTTTGGTCATAGGAATGGCATTCGAGCCCAACCCACGCCTATCTTATATATTAGCTTTATATTCAATCAATAAAAAAAAAAAAATCATTTATAAAAAAAACTAATAATAAAATATAGATCATTTTTATTAAGTATATCATTAAAAGCAGGTTAAAAATAAAGAAACTAGATCGTTTTTTTTTTAAAGCGATTTTGGTTAAAATATATAAACTTTGTAAATAAATAAATAAAATTATTGTAGACCCCAAATTATTATTATTATTATTACTATTATTATTATCATCATTAATATTAAATATTTATTTTTTGATCTTTTTTTATTATTATTATTTTCTTATCTCCCATTCTTCTGCCTCTTATCTTCTCTCTTTAACCATACTCTAACCCAACCTATCCTCTCTCTCTTTTCCTTCTTTTCTTAAGGACCCAACTAGTGTAGTTCTTTAGTGTTCGTTCAAAAAGCAGTAAAAAAAATAAGGAAACAAACGCAACGATGAAACGATAATTAGAAGCGTATCAGGAGTCAAACGATAGCGTTACGTCGCCAAGGCGAATTTGGCCCCTCAACATGCAGAGGATGGTGACAATCGTCTCGGGATAGACGGATCTCGTTCCTCCGAAGTGGTACGGATCGGAGGACCCCGACGAACTCAACTTGCAGAACAATCGCACAAAAATGAATTATATGCAGTAAAGTGAGGAGAATATTTTTGTTATATAAAAAATGGGAAAAACGGGAGTATAAGTATGCCAGGAAGTAATGCCGCGACAGGGCATGTCGGTTCGGTATGAGCCAAGCGAAGTGTACGTTCGATGGGGTTCACGTCTTACGTTCGACTTAAGGATTTTGTGGATACGAAGTCAAACAATCCCCACGTAGATGAAAGTTCGATATCAATACTCCCGTGTATGCATGAGATGCAAAGTGTGATTATTCCATGAGAAAACGTTGCATCGGGATAAGTAGTCTGAGACTTTGAACTTTCCTTAGTGAAACCTATCGGACTTACTCGGTCAATCAGTAGACTTAGTGTCTTTTGAGCATGGAGCCTTTTCGGTGTAGCCTAGACAATAGAAATCACACAACTATTTCTTGAACAAAATTGGTTCTCACTGTTGTGTTCGTTTTGGCCATGAACACTGCCTGGTCTCATGAGTGTTGTAGAGAATTCGGGCTTGTCAATTCTTACAGAAGCGGCCCTCACTTCACACTCACATAGGTGATTTCTGAACCTATAGTTTCATAATCATTAAAAGTTGTTGCTTAACCTTCACATATTAATATTGTCTTTATCCGAGAATGGGTAAAACAAATTTGACAGTACTACACCTTTGTCTTCATAGCTAGTTTGCCCCTTTGAACCTAGATCACAGGATCTCCGATCCAACTAGGTAGGGTGTGGATTATGATGACTTGTTTAGAGCCTTAAACCCATTCCCCTCGATGTCTTTTCAACCATCTCTCTAGTTAGGCCTTTTGTCAATGGATCCGCAATATTATCTTTTAACTTCACATAGTCAATGGTGATAATTCCACTAGAAAGAAGTTGTCTTACTGTGTCATGTCTTCGACGTATGTGTCGAGACTTGCAGATTATACATGACATTCCTTGCCCTTCCTGTGCCGGCTTGACTATCCTGATGTATACATACGGCGGGCCTTGGTTTAAGCGATTAGGAATATCTTCCAAGAAATTTCGAAGCCACTCGGCTATTCCACCAGAAAGCTTTATCACAGCGATAGGTCGATTAGTAGTGGATCTAGCAATACAAGTTTGTTTGGATGATTTCGAACCTTTGCCGCTACGAGTGTGAATACATATCCACTTGTTGATTTTGTGTCTTTAGTGTCGGTTATCCAATTTGCATCACAGTATCCTTCAAGTACTGCAGGATATTACGTATGTCTGGCTTATAATCTTGAGTATGCTTTAAGTAGCCCGATAAGCGTTCATAGCTTTCAATGATTTTAAATTTGAATTTAAATGTAAATCGACTTAGCTTGCTTCTTGCTTACGAAGCTATGTCTGGCCTAGTACAGTTCATGACATACATTAAACTGCCTAGTATACTAGCATACTCATTTTGAGCTTTGTTTTCACCAGTATTCTTAGAAAGATGTAAATTGACATCTATCAGTCTTCTTTGATCTGATACCTAGATTCTTGCACTTTCAAGAATCGTTTCAATACTCAATGGGATTGTGATAGAGCTAATCCTCCGGATGTCTTATGGATTTTAACTCCTAAATAACATCGCGACCCCATATCTTTCATTTCAAATTTACTTACAGCGAAACATTTGATTTTCTTAATAGTCTTTCCCATAATATTTGCTGTTATAAGCATATCGTCCACATATAGACATAAAATGGCAAAGCAATTCTGAGTTTGTTTAACATATACACATTTATCGCACTCATTAATCTTGAAACCATTCGACAACATGACTTTTTCGAATTTAGCATGGCATTGTTTTGGTGCTTGTCTCAATCCATAGAGTGACTTGATAAGTCGACATACTTTCTGCTCTTGTCTCGGAACAATGAACCCTTCGGGTTGTTCCAAATATATTTCTTCTTCCAAATTTCCGTTTAGGAAGGCCGTTTTCACATCCATTTGATGGATTTCAAGCTTATACACCGCTGCTATAGCAATTAGCATCCTTATAAATGTAATTCTAGTAACATGTGAATAAGTATCAAAATAATCAAGACCTTCTCGTTGCTTGTATCCTTTTACTACAAGTCTAGCCTTATATTTATCAATAAGCATGCATCAGCTTTCATTTTCCTGGTAATCCACTTACATTAGTAGTGGTTTTATTCTGGGGAGGATGGTCGACCAATTTCCATGTATGATTTGACAAGATGGATTCGAGCTTCACTATTGATGGCTTCTTTCCCGAACGGGAAGCCACAGCGAAGTCACGGCTTAACTTTGAATGTACGAGGCTCATTTTGACATATGCGTTAAGATCGGTCAGGCGTGGAAGTCCTTTGTCTTTATAGTCTAGGTTCATCCTCCATGGATCACTTAGATACGAGTATCTGAGACCTCTTATTATTATCAATTGACTCATATACTATGTTATATGAAAATATATTTCAAGAGCGAAGCGTCCCTTAGTTCAATGATCATTGACATGTATATCTAGGATCTCTGACTTTTGAACAAGAAAACGATATGCATTGCTATTCGAGCATATCAGAGTAAAAGCAGTCAACGGTCTTTGGTCACTGCCTTAACCTTTTTTTAGGCTTAGGAACGCTGACCTTAGCCCAGAGCACACACTTTGAGATAATTCAAGTTGAGCGATACGCCTTTCCATTTCTCATAGGGGAGTTTGTTGTGTCTTTAGGTGGGGTGCTACATTTAAAATAAAATTCGGCACAAAAACGAAACCCACACTTCTGAGTGCATTGGTAAACCAGGAACTATTCCTTGATGCATTCATTGTTTCCTTTAAAGACCGGTTTCTCCATTAGATTGTGGTGTATAAGGAGCAGTCATTTGGTGAACGATACCAAACTTAGTACAAATTTCCTCAAATGGAAATTCATATTCACCTCCTCTGTCACTCTTTATGATTTTAATTTTCTTGTTCAATTGAGTTTCAACTTCGGCCTTATTAGTTTTAAAAGCATTCACAGCCTCATCTTTGCTACTAATACAGTAAACATAACAATACATGGCTTGACCATCTATAAAAAGTAATAAAATACTTATTACCACCTCTTGACGGTAATGATTTCATATCGCATATATCTGTGTGTATTAAATCTAAAGGTTATGAAACTCTATTATCTACAGAGTGGAAAGGGGGATTAGAAAATTTAGATTCAACACATACTTGGCATTTCTCACTTGGACAGTCAAACTTCGGCAACAGTCTCATATTCATTAATTTCTTTATTGACTTATAGTTAACGTGTCCTAGTCTAGCATGCCAAATGTTAGAAGACTCAAGCACATAAGAAGAAGCAACTATTCAAATCATCCTTAGTTACAACCGGTCATTACATTTAGCTTGAACAAACCATCGCTCCGGATAATCCTTTTCCTGCATCACATCTCATTTTTGAGAATCTGAGCTTGTCGAGATAAAACCCAGCTTAGGAAGCCCATTCTTGCTAAGGAGAGAGCCTGACACTAAATTCTTACGAATGTCTAGCACATCACGGAGGCAGTAATTAGTGTCACAATCTTTCGATGTCATCTTTGGCTAAATCTTTAGACACCTTGACCTTAGAGGTTGATGAATTATAATATAAAGTTTTCATCCTTGCTTCCACCACGGTTGTGTAGGATGAAAACATCGATCACATTTGGATGTGACGAGTTGCTCGGTATCGATCCACCACTCAGCAGGGTTTCCCGCCCGTATTACGCTCGGATATCGTAAATTCGGATTGATATCATCAACACCATTGGAGATATTTCCCACCATATTAGCTGCGTTTTAAATGCGTTTCTTGGCTATGCGGAGTCTTTGGCTCGATGTCGAGCTTGCCCGCCGGTTGAAGCGCGCCAGCGAACTTCTTTAGGCCTTGGTTGAATCCATACCGGACTTGCCGGGCATTTTCCTCTTCTTGTTGGGTTTAGATCCTTCAACAACGTTGGCCCTTGAAACTTCTAGATTCTTCCCAACTTTCTTCTCGAGACGGCTATTGTCTTCTCGATCCTGGCCGAGCAATCAAGTCTTAAGTAATGACTCCTTTCTCTTGTGTTTGAGATAATTTTGAAATCCCTCAGATGGTGGCGGTTTTTCAATGAACTTCGACCGCAGCAGAAATGTCTCATAGAGTCATTGTGTATGAATATCATTGCACAACAGAAGCTCTTGAACACGACTTAAGACGGTCTTTGAATCAACCATCTTGAAGTCGAGAAATTTCTGAGCAATGAATTTCTTGATCGGCATCTTCGTTTTGTATTTCTTGTCGAGACTATCCCTGCTCCTTAGCCGTTTTCAACGGACTATAGACGTTATAGAGAGTATTTTCCAGACCGTTGAGGACATAGTTGCGACACAGCGGGAAGTCAGGAATGATTATGCATCCGTGACAATGAACTTTAACTATCTGTCTCCAACGTCCAATTTAGGACCATCCTCATTGAGGAATCTTGTCGAGGTTCAAGGTCGCCCAGGATGAACAATATCTTTTGTTGCCATCTCTTGAAATCGAACACCCATTGAACCTTCTGGCTTTTCTCCGTGATTCGGAATCGGGATTACTTAGGGTCGAAGGCGAAGCCATTTCTGTAACAAATATTTGAATATAAATATCTGTAATATTTGAATGTAAGAAAGCTACTTGATCTGAGAAGCGAAAAATATTTGAATCTGAGAAATAAATATTTTAATCTGATAAACGGAAAAGCTATGGAGTCTTCAAAAAATTTGAATACAACAGAAACTGAAAAAACTACAGTCTTCAAAATTTGAAAATAAGAGAAACGAAAGACTGCAACAAATACGAAATGAACAGAAATAAATTCATAAAGCGTACAGAAACAATACCAGTATAGAACAATCAGTAACCAATATTTTTAACGAAACAATGCCGTATAAACACCAGTATAGAACAATCGATGTAATATTTTAACATAAACAATACCAGTATAGAACACCAGTATAGAACAATCAGTAACCAATATTTTTAACGGAAACAAACAGAAACATTAAAATATCTTGAAACATGTCAGTTTCACAAATTAAAACTGACGAAATTTTGAAGACGAACAGAGATGAAAAAATTCGAAACGAACAGAAGCAATTTCGTCTTAGTAGAGTCCAAATTTATAACAAATATTTATAACAATAAGAGACAAACAGAACCAATATTTATAACAAATATTTGCATAGAGAAACAAAAGTTCCAAAGTCCAAAAAACGAGCAGAGTCCAAATCTTCGTTTAATGAATACAGAAACGAAAAAACTACTTCAAAATATGAATAAAACATAAACTAAAAACTACAGAAAATATGAAACGAACATGAAAACTGCAGTAAAAAAATTGAATAGGCATTTTTGTAATACCGAACAGAACGAAAAAAAACTGCATTGCAATATTTGTACTGCAGAAACAAACAGAACAAAAAACGAACATAATGAAATTCTGTATCAAAGTATAAGACAGAAATGACCAAAAAAATTCGTCTTACTGCAGTACAGAAAAAAATATTTGAATAAACTATAACAAATATTTTAATGAAAACTGCAGTACAGGAAAAATGTTTGAGTCAAATTTCGTCAGAAATAAATTCGTTTTACTGCAGAAACAGAAACAGAAAAAAAAAAAAAACAACCAACAGAACAGAAGCGTTCGTTCCACAGTAACGAACAAAAGCTAGAATACACGTAGCGAGCGAGAATACAAATTCGTCTTAAGATTGTAGTTCTTTGGTAGTTGAACGAAACCAAAAATAAAGAAACAAACCTGCGGTCTGAGCACAATGAATTAGAAAGCGGTCAGGGCGGCGATAGCGTTGTGTCGGCAGGCGGGTGGCCTCAGCATGCGGGGATAGTGGACGATGCGTCTCCGGGGATAGAGCGAATCGTTCCTCCCAGAAATTAGTGCAGAATCGGAGGGGCTGGCAGGCTTCAGCTGCGAGCAAATCAGCGAAAATGAATGATATGCGGTGAAGTGAGGAGAATATTTTGACCATATAAAATGGGAAACGGGGGTAGAGTATCTTGGGAAGTGTCTCGCGAGCAGGCAATGTCGGTTAAGGTATCAGGCAAGTGAAGTGTGCATTCGATGGGGACTTGTATCTTTTCGTCCAGCAAGGATTTTGTGGATGCAGGGTCAACCCAATTAGGTCCTCCTCTTGCTCCCTCTCCCCTTCTCCTTCTCCTCTTCTTCTCTTCCCTGCTTCACTTCGGCTTTTCCCTCTTATCCATTCTTTCTCTTCCTGCTCTTCTTCTTCTTCTTCCTCTTGGGAACCCCCATTGACATCTCCTGCTTTGGCTTTTCTGTTCTCCTTCACTTCTCATTCTTTCTGTAGTTTCTTCTTTTCCCCATTCTCATCTTTCTTCATTTTTTTTCTCTTCCATTTTTACTCTTAAAAGAAACAAATTCAAGAAAACATCACAAAGATAAAAAAACTCATACCTTCTTATTATTATTTTTTTTTCTTTCTTTATTTCAACCACCCCCACCAGAGTGGAAAAGTCTTCGGACAGTTACTACTAGCAACTCGCTGTCGGTGGTGACCCTCCATTTCCTTCTTCTACCTTTTTTATCTTCTCATTTTGTCAACACCCATTGTACACTTTCTTTAGCATAAAATTCACATATGTATATATTTGTGGGATTGGATTTTCCTTTTATGGGTTATTATGAGATTTATGTATGTTGATATGAAAAATTGTTGTTAGTGAAACTTATATAATTAGCTTGAATCTTGCATTTTTTTTTTATTGTATTTGGTTTTAATTTTGTGTTATTTATGTTTAATTATATTTTGTTTGTTAATAGTTAACTTGAAAAATTTTACATGGACTTTAGATTGTCAAATATTAAATTAGAAGTTTTTTTAGATGTAATTTAGACTCTAATATATCAAATTGGTCTTTAATCATGGAAATATAGATTTTGCATCACTTCAATATATCCGAGTAGGTAATTGGCACAAAGTTATTTTAGGAACTTACTTTTATTTAGTTTAGAATGACTATATATTATATTTGCATATTGAATTAGGCTTAAATTATGAAATAGTTTAATGGAGCCTAGATTTCGTATATTTGTGCCTATTATATTTTGGGACATTAAATATTAAATAGAACTTATTAATTAGTATGAAATTTGTGTTGGTGATAGTTATTAAATTTGACTTACATGTTAATTATTACATTAGGATTATAGACTTAGGTTAATCACATATTGAATATTTGCTTGGGAATTTATTTAGTAATTTGGGGCCCATTAACATGAATGAAATCAATTGGATTAGTTTATATATTGCTTTTGGGCTTATTAATATTAAACTTGAAAATTTATTATGACTTAACCCCTTCTTTTTTCCTACTTTGATGCCCTTTTCTCTTTTGATCTTATTTGTTTTGCATGAGCCTACTCTTTGTGCTTTTGTTGATCGAGTTTGAATTGATGACAAGCGGAAAACCGAATTTCAACAAAGACTCGGGAATACTGTAAATTACAAGTAATACATTTTGAGCACATTTTTCATCTCTCATTGATGTTTAATTTTATTTTTATATATATTTTTGTAAATTCATTTTTATATACATTAATTGGTTGTATGCAAAAATTGAACATATGTAATTTTATAATTTATGTGTTACTAAAAATAATAATTCAATAATTTGATTTAATAAAGCAAGTTCATAATATTTTTTTAAATAATTATTTTCTCTAATAAAAGAAAGCTAAAAAATATATATATTTTCATAAAGAATCTAAAAATTGTTTTAATAAAAATTAAAAATGTTGTCTTTAATCAAGGCCCTTCAAAGTTTCATTTGTTTTTTAATACAAGATTGTCTAATTTTTTTTTTTTTTATAAATAAAATACTTTAAAACAATTTTTTAATAAAATATCTTCCTAATAAGAATTAATAATTTTTTTTAAAATAAAATTATAAGTTCAATTTCCTTTCTAAATTAGTTAAATAAAATTTTTTGACCAAGTTGATTTCTTTAATAAATATTTTTATAAAATAAATGCAAATAATTCTCATGTACATAAAATTGGATCTTAGGATATTTTTTTTAAAATAAAATTGAATATCTCTTTTATAAGTGAATAATTTTTTTTTTTTTTATGTATCGAGTAATGGGATTCTTTTTCTTGGTATCCATAATTAATTAATTAGTGTCAGCTGTTCGCAAACACATTTTTAGTAGAGGCAGATTTTATATTTGCTACGAGTGCTACGAGTGCATATTCATATCGATAGGTAACATGACCTCAGTTTGAAGCAGTTTTCTTAGACATGTCTTTTCTAAATAAGGAGTCATACTGCAGGTTTTATTTTATTTTGTTTTCCCTTTAAAAATAAACAAAATAAGTGAGCGGCTCTAATTTTCTTTTTTTTTTAAATCTTTTAACTACCGATAAAAAAATGAGTCACCGCCATCAGTGGGGACGCCTGCATTGAAAAATCTTGGGTCCATAATATGAAGACTCGAACTTGTGTTGTGCCGAATTACCGAGTGCTGGATCGTCGGGCGTGCACGTGAGCCTGAGAACAAGCGAGGGCGTCGACGGTGGTATGTCGGTCGGCTCTCCGATGGCTAAGTTAGATAGAGAGATAGAGAGCGCAAATGTTAGTCTTGTAGTCGTGTATTTTTCATATACCTTTCTGTTGCTATTCCTTCCTTATTTACGAAGGAGGATGATAATCCACTTTTTATGGAAAGTGTAAAACCCGGGAAAATTAGAAAATTTCAAAAAATGGAAAAATGATATTAATAATAATAAATTGTCATAATGGTTCAGGGAAGCTTAGAAAATTCTCTAGATCTCGGATGATGAAGCAGATTGCTTGTAGTTAAATTTGTCTCACGAATCTAGTGACCCGAAAAATTTGTCAATTATGAGACAATCGAAATTTTCTGAGTTCACAGTGATAAGTAGTCAGTGACTCAGGACGATATTTTTTATGAAAATCATAAGTCGGGAGCTAACATTTAGAATTCATTTAAAGCTAAATTGAGCGAAAAGAAATAAATTGTTTCGAGGGTAAAAGCGGGCAAGCGTGAGATATGAACATTGCGCCATGTATAAAAAAAAGATAAAAAGAAAAAAAAAAGTCAAAAAGGAAAAGGAGGCAAAAAGGACAGAGAGGAGTGAGCGAGAAAGAAAGAGAGAGAGAGAGAAAAGAGAGGGGTAGAGAGAGAAAAACTTCTTTCTAAGATTTACGGAAATATATCGGACCGTAGGTTTTCGTTGGAGCAAAAGGCAAAGTTGGTTCACACATTGAGAGTTACGCGTGGGTATAAAAAATATTGGAGTTTTGTCAAACTCTACAAGGTATGAAATTTTTTTACTTCGGTTATTTCTAGCCTAAATGTCATTTAATGGCTTGGGGTTTTTCTTAGAAGTCTTGATAGGCCATAAATTTTAGTTCCAAATTTTTGGGACTGAGTGTAGAAATTTTTAGGAATTTTCGGGATTGTTTTCGGACCGATCCGAGCGAGTTTTTGGAGCTGTTTTTCGGGCGATCCGGGACTTTGTTGGAGTTTGGTTTGATCCTCAGAGGCGATGTCTTGAACTGTTGTGTGTTTGGTATCACGATAGTTGATGAATGAAAAAAATGGTTCATGGCCCGTAGAAGGACGAAGGTGCCCCTATTTATATCGGTTCGAGATTTGGGCTATTTTGGGTGTATTGTTGGAAAAATAAATAATGTGCGGTTGTGTGTAAAAATCATGTTAATATGTGCTTACATGATGTATTAACATGAAAATTGTGATGAATGGAAATTATATGTAGGAAATATAATTATCCGGAATTTATAAATGTTGCATGTAGCATGACATAACATGATTGCATTTCATATGCATGGTTACATCGCGTCAAGTCGGGTGTGGGTGCATGGTACTATTATTCACCATTCTTGGTGAATGTGTGGTGAACTCGAAAATGGAGACCAACGATCCATCGAAGAGACTCCGCGATTTAATATAAAACAATAATAATAATAATCACGTGTGTTTTAGGTGAAAGCGATAAGGAAAATCCCTCACGAGGGGTGAAAGCCGAATTTTGATACCGGTTAGAAATAAGTCAGAAGCGATATAAGTTTCTGCGAAAGTGTTGGAAGGCGTCGGCTTTGGTGAGACCACAGAAAAATTTCCACCCATAGAAACACACGGGATTTGATAAATTAAAATTGGAGGGTTGTCCAATGGTTTAAGTCATTGGGTGAAACACCAATGATTGGTTTTTCATACTTGGCGTTGCAGGTGTGAGGGAGTTGGTCGGGACTCGGGTTATGGGTATGAGAAGTCTCATCTCATGCATGACACAGAACATTCCATATAGGATTGCATTATTTATATGAAATATGATTTGATGTTTTATGTATGCCATTATATGTGCATTTAGGCGAAGAGTAGCCCTTGTAGGAAAAATTTTCTACTAGGCATTGTTCACCCCATTATAGGACCCCCTTCAGGTACATGGGGTGTACAGGGAGACGACACTTCGATGAGGCCGTGATTATGAAGGAGACCGATGTTTGGCCTTGATATTACTTTTGTAGAAAGTATTTTGTATAAAAGAATTGTAATTAAATTATTTTGGGACTATTGTATAAATAGTCGGGTATGTAATTATGGTAGGAGATTACGTTGATCCCACAGAGCTCTTACAGTACGTAATTAAGTGTTTTCACTCATATTTTAGATTTAAATGTAAATGAATGGATTGATAAAGGATGTATTAAGGTAGTCTTAGGAAGTAGTCGGTGTCTATAGTAGTTAATGATATGATTTATATTGGGGATATAAACCCAGGATGAACCATGTGTAGTCATTACTGCTTATTTTGAGACCTTGAATTGGGTTGTGATTTATCTCAGGTTGTGTTTAGTGAGCTCCCCAGAACAAGGAAATCTGCCAGATTTTTATGAAAATGGATCTAAATAAATGGGACACAAGCAGGTGGTATCGGATTACTTTGAAATCCTGAAATTCTAGCGAGGTTGACGGGTTGTCAACAAGACCCCTGGATTTTGGGTGTCACATAAAGTGGGTGATTGGTTTCCGAAATGGAAGGGAGGGAAGAGTGGCTTAGCTAGCAGCGTCAAGCGGATTTTATTTGGATAACTAAATTAAATCAGAATCTTCCACCTCAAGGATCGTTTGATCATCCTAAGGGCGGTTACGTACGAGGTTTGTGGGAGGATATGTTCTTGAGTTGTAAGGGATCAGTCGAGAAATCATTGGTTGGCCATCTTCTTATAGATGACAGTGGTTCTAGAAGGGCGTCTGGCCCAGGCTAGAAAGAGGCGTGCGTTAAATTTAGAAGAGGAGCATGCAGAGCGATAAAAGCCGAGGCGCTGCGCGTGATCGAATAGCCCATGCGCGGGACTTGGCCAGTGGTCGGATCAGGTGTTCGTGTGGGGATACTTGGGCCTCCTTTTGGGTTTTGATTCGTGGAGGCGCCTGGTGGGATCTTTGGGCGAGCGTGGTGCCCGCAGCCACCCCCATCATCGTCGGACCGGAGTCACTACCAGACGGCCTCAGGTCATTCCCTCGATTCCTTCTTCACCTTTTTATCACTTATTTTGTCAGCAGCCAATTCTAGTTTCTTTGCTGTAAATTCACATATGTATATATTTATGGGATTGGATTTTCCTTGTATGGGCTATTATGAAGTTGCTTGTGTTGATGCAATTTGTTAGGTGAAACTTATGTAATTAGATTAAATCTTGTTTTTTTTTTAATTTATTGTATTTGGGTTTAATTTTGTGTTATTTATGTTTATTTATTTATTTTTTTTAATAGTTAACTTGAAAAATTTTGCATAGACTTTAGGTTGTCAAATATTAAATTTGAAGTTTTTTTAGATGTAATTTAAACTTTAATATGTCAAATTGGTCTTTAATCATGGAAATATAAATTTTGCATCACTTGAATATATCCGAGTAGGTAATTGGCACAAAATTATTTTGGAGACTTACTTTTATTTAGTTTAGAATGACTAAATATTAGATTTGCATATTGAATTGGGCTTAAATTATGAGATAGTTCTATGGAGCCCAGGTTTTGTATATTTGTGCCTATTATATTTTGGGACATTAAATATTAAATTGGACTTATTAATTAGTATGAAATTTGTGTTGGTGAAGGTTATTAGATTGGACTTAGATGTTACTTATTACTTTAGGATTATAGACTTAGATTAATCACCTATTTACTTGGGAATTTATTTATTAATTTGGGGCCCATTAACATGAATGAAATCAATAGGATTAGTTTATATATTGTTTTTGGACTTATTATTATTAGACTTGAAAAATTATTATGACTTAACCCCTTCTTTTTTCCTGCTTTGATGTTATTTTCTCTTTTTGGCTTATTTGTTTTGCATGGGCCCAATTCTGATGTTTTGTTGATCGAGTATTGATTGATGACAAACGAAAAATTGAATTTCAACAAAGATTTGGGAATACTGTAAGTTACAAGTAGGACATTTTGAACACATTTTTCCTCTCTCATTGATGTTTAATTTTATTTTTATATATATTATTGTAAATATATTTTTATATACATTAATTGGTTGTATGCAAAATTGAACATGTAATTTTATAATTTATGTGTTAATAAAAATAACAAATTTAATAATTTTGATTTAATAAAAACAAGGATTCATAATATGTTTTTTTTTAATAATTATTTTCTCTAATAAAAGAAAACTAAAAAAATGTTTTTTTCATAAAGAATCTAAAAATTGTTTTAATAAAAATTAAAAATGTTTTCTTTAATCAAGGTATTTCAAAGTTTCATTGGTTTTTGAATAAGATTGTCTATTTTTTTTTTATAAATAAAATACTTTTAAACAGTTTTTCAATAAAATATCTTCCTTAATAAGAATAATAATATATATTTTTTAAATAAAGTTATAAGTTTTTTTTTTAAGAGAATAAAGTTATAAGTTCAATTTCCTTTCTAAATTAGTTAAATAAAACTTTTTGACCAAGTTAATTTCTGTAATAAATATTTTTATAAAATAAATGCAAATTATAGCCTTTTTGAAAATCAGGAGATTAAGATTGTGTACTGTCCCGGCCGCATTGGAAGCTTAATATCTAAATGTCGTAGAAAAATTTCATACATAAGTAAAAATGGCCACTTGGACCCATACATCAATACTTACCAAAATCTAACCAACTATATTACAATAGTTCAAGAATTAATTTCACTCTTATACAAATATATATTAAAATTTAAAATTATAATACATATTATACAAAAATATCAAAGTCATAATCCGGCTTTCTTCTCAAAAGCGACCTCTAATGAGCGTCGTCTTCTACGAACAACTCCTTGTGCGCAGAATGATATTCCGCCGGCCGATTATTGAAGCGATGCGTGGTGGAATTATCAAATGCGTAGGTTACTCTCAGCTGGTCGTATGTAATAACACACCAAACATTCAATTCACATTCCATGCAATCCTTGTTAATATACTAAGCATGCATATATTAACAAAATTCACATACTAACCACAAATTATTTATTTATGGCAATAACATCAAAATTAGCTCACATGAGCTAATTAACAATTCAATTCCAATGGCTCACACACAATTATATGTCATATAATTCAAACATCATGTTAACACCTTTAATTCCATGCATTAACGTATTATTTTCCACACAATTCAATCAATTCATTTTAAGCAAATTTTATGCAAATAACACATGGACGTTTCTTGTCAGCAAATATGGAATTTGTTTTTTAACGATCCCAACGGTGTGTGGGACAGCCCTCCTCGACACGTTCAGCCTTTTAGGCGAAATCGTAGTGATTTACGGCCCAGCGACACAAAACCACAATTTACACACAAACAACACATATGGAACAATAACAGTCCGTAAATCTATCTCGGGACCTTGAAACGATCAATTTCCGGCATTTCGGTCACGAGTTTTGAGAGGCCAGGCCAAATAACCGCTCCACGTACTCATACCACAATAAGTAATAAGGCCCTTAAGCAGAAAAATAAAGCGGTAGGAGAAGACCTCACACTCCGCAGGTTAGCCAGCTCCGCTCGCCGGGAGAATATCACGTGTACTTTAGTGGGGAACAGCACCTTCTTCGCCGGCGGAACCAGCGGTTCAATTCTTAGGGAAATTTAGAGAGAAGTTGGAGCCTCTCTCTCTCTAAAATTTCCTTCCTTTCTCTCTCTTCCTTTCTCTCTCAATTTTCCTCATGCTCCTGCTCCGATGGGTTGGGAGAGCTTGGAGTCAGGGACGTCTCGTGCGCGTGTCGGCCGCCATTGGTTGAGATAATTCTGGCCTTATCCATCTTATCACTCTTTGTATTTCCACTCCCCAATGGCGTGATGTCATTGTGTCGCGTAGCGCATGGCTTGAGGCTCATGTTTGTTAAATTACGCACGTGACACGTAAGCGCAGTGATCAAGAGTGTGCCAAGTGTCGCTTGCGTCTGGTTGTGCCGAAAAGCGTAGAAAATTCCAGTATGCAGAGATTCGACGTGGTAGATAGATTCCGCGATACAATTCCAACGGTGAAATCCATTTCGTCATCCAACATCTAAAAAAATTCTGGATTTTGACCGAAATTATCCTTTTACCATTTTTTAGAAAATTAGAATTTTCTTGGGGTTTCACACAAATAATTCTCGTGTACATAAAATTGGATCTTAGGATTTTTTTTTTTTAAATAAAATTGAATATCTCTTTTATAAGTGAATAATTTTTTTTTTTTTTATGTATCGAGTAATGTGGTTTTTTTTCTTGATATTCATAATTAATTAATTAATTGTCACCGTTTTGTAAACTTGTTTAGTAGGAAGTAATTTTTATGCGGATTAAGGGATGATCATTATTTATCGTGCATTAAGATAGATAACTTATTAGATTTGGACTTAGTTTTTATTGGACATGTCTTCGCAAATAAGTCGCATGAGTTTTATTTCTTATTTTGTTTTCACTTTAAAAAAAATAAACAAAATAAATAACAACTCCAATTTTCCTTTTTAAGAAAATCTATTTTTCTCAATATAAAGCGAATTTCGCCATTGAATGAGGATGAATGTCAAAAATGTGGGTCCATATTTATGTTTTGTATAATTTATGTCATACATTCATGTTATTTCTAAAATGTTTTTATTTTTAAGGTTTAAAATAAAATTTACAATAAAAAATTATTTTGTAAAATGAATACATACTAAAGTTGGGTGAGGTCAAAATTTATAGTCAAATAGTTGATAGTGAAGCAAGTATATCATTAAGGTTGGGCTCAAATGCTAATGAGGTGAGGTGATTTTAATAGAGATTTCAAATTCAAATCCAATAACATAATATTAAAATTTTACAATTATGTAATACAAAGTGAGAAAAGGTAAAAAAAAAAAAGTGAATATTATCTAAAATATATGTCTAAATTGATAGTTGGTAGTTACAACATTGACACACGTCATTGAAAACATGAGAAGCTAAGGTACAACAAAGAACACAAGGGTAATGAATGAATATAAATAGTGATAAATAGAAAATCGATGAGGATGAAATTGTGATTGTACATGCTTTATGTTATGCTGTCAGAGAGACGAGAATTTGTTTCAGGCGGGCGTTGAAAGCAAGGGCCTCTCTAATTGACATAGATGCCCTGCCTTCTTTATGCATTCCAGCTTTGCTTTCTCTCCCAATTGCCTACAACCCAGGGTTCAAATATCATCACTATTAAGTTTTTGAACAAAATTAATTGGTTATTCGATTGTTTGATACATTAATAAGCGTGATATTTATATTAAATCTAAATACAATAAATTAAAGTTTTTGAAAAGGCTTTTATGAAAATTGATGGTTTCACATAATATCAAAATATGATTTAGCGAAAGATAATAAGTTTGGTTCAGAGTCACCTCCCAACAACTTGAGCATTTCCCTTACGCTTATTTAAAAGTTCATAAATAAATGAACGAAACAAAGACTTAGGTTGCGTTTGTTTTTAAACTTAATCTTTGAATAAGAAACTTTTGAGAACTGTCTTGAATAATCTTGTGCATTAAGTATTAAGTTATTTGTTTTTAACGTTAGGTAGTGAGTAGGGATGGCAGTGGAAGCAATTATTTAGGTTCACTTGTCATGCCATTTCTTGTGGGCGCGTGTTTAATTTAATTTTAATCGTGTTTTTAATGAGTTTGAATTTATTTTCTCAAATCGATCTGGGTTCGGGTATTGTTACTCTGCGTAAGCTAGAAAAGTGGAAATTTTAATGGCGAAAATGTTAAATAATATATTACCATAAGGGTTCAGGAAAGTTTAGAAAATTCTCTAGATCTCGGATAATGAAGCAGTGTGTAGATTAAATTCGATACAAATCTAGTAACTCAAAAGTTCGTCAAGTTACGAGACAATAATTTTTCGATTTTACGGGTGATAAGTTGCAGGTGACTCACGTGTGAGATTTTTCGATTTTCGGGAAGAAACGGAGTAGAACTAGGCAAATATGAGCAAATATATCAAAGAATAATAATAATAAGCCCCGCCCCAGATTATATTTTAAAAATGTTTTTATTATTTTATTTTATACTTTAATATAAATAATAATTATTATTATAATGTTTTAATAAATATTTTATAAAAATTCATAATATTTTTTATTTTTATAAGAAAAATATTAATTTTAATATAATAAAAATAAAAAAGCAAATATAAAAAATTAAAATTTAAAAATAAAGCAAAAAATAAAATGCTTGAAGGGGAGAGTTTGAGAATTTCTAAATAAATGCCTTGTTCATTTTTAAATGAGACGAGTTTGAGAATTGAAAAAATCGCAGCTAGAGATTAAAGGATAGAACCGCCGTCAAAAACATAAGTTGTAGATTCTGTGTGTATATTCTTGATTCTTACTTTTTATTAGACGGTGTGGGTTTTAACTATTTTGTGGAAAATGAGAACTTTACGAATAGAAAAATTCGAATATTCAACACTACATTGAAGCTTTTTAAAAAATTTATTGATAAGTTATGAAAATTTTAAAAAGCAACGACATCTTGAAAATTTATTGATTTTTAGCGTTAAAATTCGAAAAGCAACGTCCTTACTCTTCGAGTTGTGTACTACTTCAAGTCAAATATCTTGTCACTGTCACCCCATAATAGATATATCCTCTGCCCGAAAAAGAAATTAAAAAAATCGTATTATTTACGTGCCCCTTCCAAGTCAAATATCTTGTCACCATCATCCCAAATTCAGTGGGTACATATATATATATATATATATATCAGTAAGAGCATATGGGGAAAATGCTTTAATTGAAAATTTTCAGATGTTTCACTTTGTTCCCAATGAAATCAGTAAGTATTGAAGCATTGGATCAAAACTCGAGTTCATTTTCTTTTCAAAACATAAATTAGTTAACATGTGCTCCATTGATATTAAATCTTGCTCTATCACTATATACCAACCTACCTGGTGGTAGTGATATGGAGTGAAGTCCTCGTCCCTGACGACCAACGCTTCCAGAAGTTATTCTCTCTCCTTTCTATGGCTAAACATCACCTATCATTCATTTCCCATAAGTCACAAATGATGTTCGTGTTTATATATACCATAATATATGCTGTTACTACATGAAATTTTATGCATGTTTTGGAAGAAACGGCCTTTTCTTGAAAAGGTTAGGACCTATTGCTAAAAACACAAAAAGGACCTATTGCATCTTTATAATGTTCATATAATTAAAGATGGAGACTCTTGGACGAGTTTAAAATTTAAATTAATAGATTGTTACCTTGGTCACCCCTCCTAAATTATATATAAAACTTAAAACTAACTTAATTATTTTTGTATATATAATAATAATTAATTATTGTTTTATAAATATATTTATTTTAATATAATTTAAAATAATTATTCTTTCAAAAGAAATTTTCAAACTTAATCGGTAAGAATTTTCAAACATATCAAAAGAATTGTTTTGTTTAAATAAGATGAGAACATCGATATAGGTAAGATGATTAGAGTCTTTTCTAACTTAAATCGATGATCTCGAGTTTGAATCCTAAAAATATAGCTGTGTTATGTTATAGAAATTTATCGAATTAGAATTAGTTTAGCTGTGATATGATTTAAAGGCATTTTTCGTATGTATACAAGAGCCCTTTAAAAAAAACCTCATAAAAAAAAAAGAAAAAAAGATAGGGTTGAAATGGGAGCAGCCCCATTCCTAAAAGTAATGGTCTATTTCAAAATATTTTTAAATTATGAATTTTATACTATTACAAGATTAATATGTATTTATAAATAATATAACAATTTTCAAATTTTTATTTTTATTTGTAATTATGCCTTAACAATTTGATAAAAAAAAACCTAAAACCACTCAAACATTTATAAAAATCACCTTTGATTATAAATAAGATAGCAATATTTTTTTTTTTAAATGATCTCAAAAAACTATCTCTCTTTTTTTTTAACTTAATTTTTCAAAGGGAGCTAATCCTCCCTTTAAGCATATTATTAATTCTGAATTTAAAAAATTAATAAAGAAATAATAAAATTTGATTGGATGGACTTGTGAAAGCTTAAACTTAGACGCAACTTTGAGGTCAGGAATCCAAAATAGAGTATTACGTAATATGAAAAGTGAAATATATATATATATATATAACAACAGCAATACTCACGTAGTAAATATAAATGCCACGTGGCAAAGCGTACCTCAAGATAGTCCTTGAAAATCCAGTTCGGAATCCACGAGGGGAACCAATGAGTGCCGACTCTGAACATATCCTTCAAACCTTCCACGGTGGTCGGCATCAAAACCTCAGACCACCACCGGAACCCTAGTCTCTCCAGACTCCGGCGGCTGATCGACTCCGTCAAGGCCTCCACCGACCCACTCACCACCATCGCCGCCACCAAATCCGGATACATTTTCGCCATCTGGAACCCGACCATGCCGCCGTAGCTCAGCCCCACCACCACACACTTCTCCACGCCGAGCTTCCTCAGCCCAGTCGCCAGACACTCCGCCTGGAACTCTGGCGTTCTTTTCCCGGCTGCGGTGGTGGAGTCCCCGAAGAAGAGGAGGTCCGGCACGTAGACAGAGTAACGGCTTTTAAGAGCCAGAACTTGGAACGTCCAATTCAGTATCCCGTCCAAGCCGAAGGGATGAACAAGAACCACATTCGGCTTCTGGGTTTCTTCTTCCTCGTTCTTGGATTTGGCGGGAACCCAGAAATTCATGACGGTTCCTGGTTCGATCTCCACCTTTTTGGGTTCAGTTCCGTTGAATTTCATGAGGGTTTGGACAAGAGATTTCAGCACTGTAACGAAATTCACCATTTTGAGGGGTTCTGTATCACTGTATATGGTCTCTGTCGTTGAGGTTCGTGTGTGTATATATATATATAGAGAGAGAGAGTTGACAAACAATGGAATCCCAAGGAATCTGGGCTAGTGGGGTCAGTGGTGAGGTGGATAGAAGTAAGAACTTAGAATTTAATGGAGGGTTTCTTCAACTCGGACGAAAAGGAGCTGCCGAAATCTGAACGTTGAAAAGTCCTTCCTGTTCAAAAACGGGATGCAGCAAAGTCGGCTTCACTAGTACAATTATTTGCATGGTTATAAAAAATATACACAAAAAGATTTGAATTAATTAATATAAGTATGCAACACATATAAATTAATAAAAACTTTAAACAATTATTTTTATAAAATATTTTTTTATGATTATAGAAAATTTTCAAAAATTATTTACAAAAATATGTGAATTATTTGAATTTTTAAAAATATATCATATTATTCGGATTTTTTTTAAATATATTAAATAGTGTTTGCTTTAAGTAAAAATAAATAGATATATAAGGATAAATAAATGTTTTTTAAGTATTTCTTTAAAAAAAAAAAAACACATCTTACATAAAAACACTCAATGTATTTTTTTGAATTTTCAAAACTGCTTTTAAAGATATTATCAAACTGCTTTTTTGTGTAATTGAGTAAATAGTAAAACCTCAAATGTCCTTAGGAGAACTTTATTGGATAACAATTATTAAAGAGCAAACCCGAAGTCTCAACAACTTTAAGTTATGAATATTTTCTTAATAAAAAGCAATTATTATAAGTTATAACACCAATGAATAACAAAAAGAAATAATTTTTCAAAAAAGATATTTCATAAATATTACCTAAAAATAATTTCAATGTATTCTCTAAATTTATAAAAATAAATTTTAAACTTAGTATAATTGTAACAGCCCACGTGGGTCACATGGTATTAGTTATTGTCAATGTTGCGTGCCCCAAATCCCTGTCCGATCCTTCTCTGTACTTTTTAATCATTTTGAGGTGAAGATTTTGTCATCACTTCCGTCCTGATTTAGGTAAGAGATAACTGATTAAAATTGACAAATCACAAAATTATTTATAAAAGCAACCTCCAAAATGTCACAATCTCGGACAAAATTGCCTTGGGGGATTAAGGTATAATGTAGGAGATGGGACAAAATACCTTAGGGGATTCAAGTATAATATGAGGATTTATGTTTGTATTATTGGGGTATTTTTGTTTGAAATTGTGGCTTTTTTGAGGTTTTTAAAAAAAAGATTATTTTTATAATTTTTATTGGGAGTTGTCCCTTTTAATAGGTTATCCCAAGAAAATAAGATCACAATGAAAATAAGGGTTTGTTTTATTCCTCTTTCCATAATGACATTATCTTACTTATTCATTTTGTTAGCCTTTTGGACTAGGTTTTGGCCTAATCCATATCCGCCTATTATGGGTAAGAGGTTAATTCTTATTTGAATTCCCGTTGGATGGAATAGGGATAAGTCCCCATTCAAATAGGACTATAATTTTTTATCGATTCTGTTATAATGAGATGAGTATCTCTTATATTAAAAAATCTCTTATCATATAGGGTATTTTCAATATGACGAGCATCACAGTTCTTAAGATCATTTCGCTCTCGCTAAAATCTCTTAGAAAATCGCGAAAGTAGTGCTTAGCTGACGTGGAGTTCGTGGATTGATTGGGGATAACAGTTGTGGTTAAATACCTGGCTGAAAGGAAGCTGAGGCACGTCTGTAGAGCTCGTAACAATAGAAACGTTGGCGTCAGGTCGTTGGGTTGTGCGTTAAGGTTAGTGACGCCAGCATTATATATGCGAATATATGTCTTATATGTTATGTATGAATACTTGCACACATTGTACACATATAATTCATTAACTTAAGATATTTATAGAAAAGTAAAATTAATTTATTATTACTTTGTAAATTTAAATTTATAGAATTAATTTATTGATATTAATTAAAAGTTCAATAGTGAAGTTGCATTCCGGAATTGAGACTTCAGTTCAAATATATAATCATATTTCACAATTGAGCCTTGGGTTAAAATTAATAATAATAACGGAGTAACTTATCATGATAATAAAAAGTTCGGTGAATTAAATTTGGAATCAAAGTATAACTAAGGGGTATCAAATTGTATGGATATAAATAAATTGTTAGGGAAAATGTGTTGGTATTATCTTAGGTAAAACTGTGGTGCATGTTTCAAGCTGTGTCACAAAACTTACCATATTCAGTCAAATCCGATTTTAGAGTAAATATTCTCTAGATCATGAGACAATATTCCTTGGAACGAATAAGGAAGATTAGACGGTATAATATTGGGCAGATCATATCTAGAAGATTGGATGACGTTTGATCAGTTTTCAATGGGAGGCAAATATTTCTTTATGATATTTATGGAATAAAATCGGAATATTTGATGAGCCAAGATAATAACGGTATAATTGCAGCAATTAAGGGAACCTTTCATAAACAGGGATTGAAGATCATCTTGCAAATCAAGAAGAAAATTGAAAGAGATTAAAGCATGAGAATAAAAAAGGGACTAGAAGACGTTTCATGGTGTTCCTCCTGATTAGACCAAAGCTTAAGTTCAAGATTTAGTGTTATAAAGAGTTCATTCTTATTCATAAATGATTGTATAGGGAAAATTTGACATCATAAGATGAATGGCGTGTTTGAAGATAGAGGAGTATCACATTCATATTTAAAAATTAGTAGCCAGTGTTAGAGAAAGAGGAAGTCTTGTCTCATGTAATACCAAATTAACCTACTTAAAAATAGTGGAATCTTTTGTAAGGTTTTCATTAAGTGGGCTTCATTAATTGGAATTAAAACTGAATTAAGTTTGGTCTAATTAAGTGAGGTTATTGAGAACTAGTAATAAATCATATGGGTGGCGGTGTGTGGTAGGGTTCGGCCGGCCGTTATGAGAGGGGCGCGTGGTCGAACTACATTTAGGAAAATTTCCAGTCCTCGAACCACTAAGGATGCATTTTTACATCGCATACGTTATTTCTATAATCTGGTTTCTCGAGAAAGAGTGATCGGCAATCTCATAAAGCAGGTTCAAAGTCGTTTAAGGAGAAGATCTTGGGAAATCTTGAGATCAGTTCTCTTTTGCGACCTTCATGATTCAGCATCAACAAGAAAAGACACAGTTCCAAAATTTATGTAATTCTGATGTTTTTATCCATTAAATGATGTTTGTATTCTTTGTGGTGATGCAGGTTGTTAAATTCGTATCCTAAGTTAGGTGGGCATTGCTTGGATTAGAACTCGAAACATCACGGTTGGAGAAATTTTTTGGGTTTTATGAAAAATCGGACGTCTGTCGATTTCGGATTTTATCACATCAATTAAATATTTTACATATTTGGAATCTTCACGGCGAGGCGATCCGCAGCGATTGGGTGGCCTTGCGTCGTAGGAAGCGCGCCCTTGGCTCTCACGGCGCCACCAGCCACGGCGGCGTTGACGGCCCGAGCGTGCGGCCTGCAGCGCCCGGTAAAACAACGAATTGGCGTCATTGATGACGTCGGCGCGTGATCGACATGAGCGGTGGCGGATCACGATCAGGTTTGTTGGCCCGATTCGGTTAATTAAGCGAGCGTGGCGGCGGCGTGAGGCTGCGGCGTGGTGATGGCGTCGGCTGACCCGACCGTGACGACCGGGATATTGACCGCGGTCACGTCAAACCCGACCGGTCAAAGGGCAGGCAGGTCTTGATTGGCCAGGGTCCAGCGGTCAAGCAGGCCGGTCAGCGGTCGGCCGGGTCGGCGGTCAGGCAGGCCGATGACGGTCAACCGGGTTAGCGGTCAGGCAGGCCAGGTCGGCTACGTGAGACCACTGAAGCACGCGCTTCCTGGCCAGTAGGAGCCTTACGGTGGCGCGTGAGGGGGCGCGTGGAGGAATTTTGGAGGCAATTTTGATGCCTACAGTTCGGTATCGAAATTCTCTACAATTTGGTATATTGACAGCATATTTGAAGCTTTTACGAGGATATGAAATCGTATAGAGACCCTATGTATGCCTGGTTATTAGGGTATTTTCACGTATTCTTGGTATTTCTCCTATGGTTTCGAATACATAAGGTAACTAACATGAATACTACCCTTGCGTAAGAATTTGTGTAAGTTCTAAAATTAATTATTTATTAATGAATTGAACAATATAATTGGCATAACATATATATATTGAATGTGATACATAAAGTTTATATCCTTGGTATGAGTGATTTTAAGAATTCAATTGAGAGTGCGTGGCCTTGAAGTGCTTCACTTGATTGGGTTTGAGAAATATCAACCTCATATTGTGGTGGGATATTTGTTTTAATGCATGGTCATGCTCCCGAGGAGGTGATCTTGTGTTGGTTCGTGGAGGATACATGATGGCATACGATGAGAAATGGCGATCTTAGTGGTTCGTACACCCAGGTGGTGATTTCACGAAGTTAAGAATATGTTAGCATGGCGTTTGTCGTGTGGAGAATGTCTGGCTTGCATGTCATATTTTTACGCCCAAAGGTGATTATGTGATGATGTATGTAATTCTCTATGAGTATTCACATGATCTTTGATTGTATTGTTATGTTTTATTTTCGATCCAGTTTTTTAAACGGCGGTAATTCCATTTCAGTGAGATCCTTCTTTGGATTGAATTTCAAGAAATGGAAAGAGGATTTTCAATTTGGAATGGAGGCGGCGGATGTTCACATAAAAACACAATGGATAAGCCGTAGGATATCCATGACCTCTATGCTTGAATTTGAGAAAGCGGACTATCTTTGCTGGGAAAGGACGAAATAGGATTTGCTTGTTGTGATGAAGAAATCCATACGAGAACAACTTGAAAAGTATGGTTTACCGATGAAGCGTCTTGCTAAAAACGGCAGCCATAGAGGCTAGAAATCGAGTTTCATCAATCTTTGAGGATTGGAACACTTCTTCAAAAGCTCTTCAACATAGTATGATGGTGCGGTTTTGGGGTTAGAGATTATGTCTCAGGATGGTAGACCTAAAGCGAAAGCTCAGGCTCTTAATGTTACCATTCACGTGCTTGCATTGTGCATGTCAACCTGAACACCCTTCCACGATTTTGGGATTATAAAAACGAACTCTGATTCAGATGAAACTTGGTGATAAATGACTTGATAAGCGAGGGTAGTGGCGGAAGGAAGAGAAGCAAGAAGGATAAAGAGCATATGGCCTTATATCTTTGCAAGTCCCAATAAGAGGAAGAATAAGAAGTTGAAAAGTCGAGACTCATAAAGGTCTTTCATGAAACTAGGTCCAATCTGACAATATAGGTCAAAAGACATTCTTGAAAGGATGGTGATCGGCTGCTTCTTTGCGAAGAAAGGTCACATGAAGAAGGGTGTACAAAATTTAAAGCTTGGATGTCAGTGGAAGCTAGTAATGATTCTTTAATACTTGTTTGTGAATCCAGCCTGTCGACATAAATCGAGTTCTTGGTGGCTTGATGGTGGAGCGACTAATCATGTTGCATTTACCATCACGAGGGATTCATAGCCAGGAAGCGAAGCGAGGATGAATCAAGCTCAACGTGGGAAATCGAGAAGAATTTGAAGTCATGTTCGTGGGAGATGTAATCTTAGTTTTAGATTACGGTTTAAGTTGATGTTGAAAGATACGTTTTATGTCTGTACTTTTAGAGAATTTAGTTCGATATCGTGTTTGGATTCATATGATTATTCTTTTTTAGAAATTAAAATGATATTATTTCAATATTTCTTAATTCAAATAAAGGTTGGAAGTCTTGTCATATGTCCAACGGATTATATAGATAAGTTTATCCCGGAATACTTTATATCGTGGCTTATAACGGTGAAAAGGTTGTTTTCAAAAGACCCTTTACCTAGGTTTAGGAGTCTTATGCATTATGGCATGGCGACTTGTATATCTCACAGGATGAGTAGAAGGCTAATAGAGACTAATATCTACCTGCTCTTAAAAATGACTTAGAGATATCGTGAGGCGTTGTAGAGGTAAAATGACGAGATAAGAAGAAAAGCTAGCGGTCAGGTAGTTCGACTTGTTGGAAGTCGTCATAGCGATATAAGTGGACCTTATGTGGCAACCTTGTGTAGAAATTTTATTTCATCACATTTATTGATGACTATTCTCGATGGTTATTTGTACTTGATTAAAGAAAGTGCGAGTCTTGACAAGTTCAGATTTTTTTAAATTGAAGTGAAACAATTGGGAAAAGTCATAAAAGGTTGTTAGATCTGGCCAAGGTGGAGAGTATTATGGCCAAACATGGCGTCTTTGGGCTGACTTAAAGGGCCGTTCGCCAAATCTGCAGAGGACTGCAGGATAGTGGCCTGGTTACTATGCACAGAAGTCTGAGCAAAATGAGCATCGCTAGAAAGAGGCGCAATCGACCTCTGTAAATGGTAAGGAGTATGATTAGTAGAGACAGAATTTACGGAGTTTTAATGGGGTGAAGCTTTGAAAACGACCTTGTAGTTTTGAATCGATGTACCTCGAAAACATTCATTGACTCCTTTTGAGTTATGGTGGCAGCCTAGCTTAAGCCATCTTAAGGTTTGGGGATGTCTGCCCAGTAAAGTTATATAATCCAGCATTAAGTAAGTTGGACTCCCGGAGACCACTAGGTGTTATTTTGTATCTTGCGGAACATTCAGGGATATCGGTTCTATAATCCCATAGGCACAAGAATTGTGGAATCCACGGTGGCTAAGTTTTGGGTTTGATGTGGCCAGAAAGTGGCTGCTCCACCGAGACTATTGAGGATGATGGCTGATAAATGTGTGGTATCTGTATCTCCTCCCATAAGTTCAGGTGTGAAGCTTTCCACACATATTTGAACTGTTGAGGCCCAGGGGATCTGTTGATGAGACTGGCTCCCCCAATGAAGTTCGTGAGAAACTGGGTGCGGAATGTGGTATTACTACTCCCGGTAAAGGATCCCCTTTTTAGGGAGAGGCGATCAAATTCTCCACCACTTAGTTACATTTGGTCTATATAGGAGAATGAAGCTACGATGTCGGTTCATGGCGTGATCCAGTAACTTATGAGGCTGTGACCTTGTCCTCCCAGTCAGGCTGTGGTTAGATCTGTGAGGATGAAGTTCAATCTATGAGGCATAATGGGTTTGAACTTATTGGATGCTGAGGGTCATAGACCCATTGGCTGCGAAATGGGTGTATAAGGCCCAAAAGGAATTTCAAGGAAAGATTGAGAAGTTTAAAGCACATTTGAGGCGCAGTTCGCTCGGGAAAGAGAGGTAGGTATGGAAACAGCTTTTCTCCGGTCTCTTCTAAAGATTCTTTGAGTGATCATGGCATTAGTTGCTCATTTTGATATGGAGTTACGGATGGATGTTAAAGCGCCTTTCGATGGAGACCTTAATGAAAGAAGTCAGCATGATCTGACAGAAGGTTTTGTGGCAAATGATTCGGGTAAACTACGTAGCTATGTAGACTGAAAAAGTCTGACATGGTCTCAGCGAGCCACAGACAATGGTACTTAAAGTTTCATAGTGTTGTTGCTTCATATGGTTTTGTTGAGAACAAAGTAGATCAATGTATATCTTCAACGAGGTCGGTGGGAGGAAATTCGTTTTCTAATATATCTATGGTTGATAATACGCTGCGGCGGTGACCTTGGTCATGAGGCAAGCGGTTGTCGGCTTGACTTTGATATGAAGGACCTTGGTGGCGTCTTTTGTCTAGGCATTGGGGTCATAGGGATCGTTCTTGCGGACTATTGGGTTTGGCCTCTCGGGAGGCATATGTTGATTCGTGTTTAGAAAGATTCAGCATGCGACTATGGCCCGAGGAATTGCTCACACAATGCGTAGGTGATAAAGTTGAGTCTGTCACAATGTCCTCGTTCGGATATAAGAAAGCCCCGAATGAAGAATATACCTTATGCTAGTGCACTTGGGGTATTATGTATGCTCAGTATGCCTTGAGGCACGATGTGCCTTGCAGCGAGACTTAGACGAGATATCGGTCAAACCCGGGACATGATCATTGGGTTGCCCGAAGGTTATAGAGGTACTTAAAGAGGGCGAAAGACTATATGTTGATTTACAAACATGTTAAGGACTGCGGTACAGTTGGGTATTGGTCGAAGACTTTCTAACATTGTCGAAGGGATGAAAAGAAGTCAGCCAATGGTTATATCTTTAAGTTAGCGAGGAGGTGCGATATCATGGAAAAGTGAAACAAAAAATTAATTGCATCCTCTTGCCATGCGACCCGGAGTTTGTAGCATGCTTTTCGGCAACTTCTCAAGCAATTTGGCTCAGAAACCTAATTAGGAGTTAGCAGGTGTTTGATTTTGTGGATAGGCCCGTACAATTGTATTGTGGCCGAGCAACTGCGGTGTTGTTTGTGCAGCTGACGGAGGTCTCAGTCTAAACACATGGAGGTCAAATACCTGACCATAAAGGAAAAGTTCAAAACGGTGACGTTGCAGTGGAGCACATATCAACGGATGATATGATTGCAGATCCGCTAACTAAAGGCCTTCGCCCTTGTGTATTTGAACGACATGTCATTAACATGGGCTTAGAATTATCATGGGATACGTAGTTAGTGGGAGCTATTAAGTTTTATGTTGCTCTAATAAAGGTTCAATTCAATTACATTACATTTTGTAATAATTGAATATGTATCAACTCTTTTACATTCAATAAGGTATTTGTGAATGTAGGTTTATCGAGTTGAGTACATATAACTGTTGAAAATATCAAGGCATCGTGTAAACCTTGAATAAAGGCTATGGGGCATTCTTGACATTAGCCTCGATACATATTTTTGTTGCACACATTAAGTAAAGTTACCTATCAAGGTAACATATATAGTTCGTTGGAACCATAATGGATATTCTCACGGTGACACACTAGGTTTGTGACACTTAAGGAGAGAATTTGGACTAACAAAAAATGGATAACACATGAGAGTATCACTCATTATGAGGTATTGTCCATTTAAACACACTACCATATTGAATCCATATCGAGTAAAGTTGAAGCACTCGTGACCGTGGAAGGGGTTGCGTGGTACATGCAATTCTGCCATGGGTTCGATTAGAACATGGGATCGGATTGACTATTAAGAATAATCTAGACCCGATATAAAGGTGCGCACCACGGTTTTGTTTCGAATTAATATCGCGAGTGGGAGATGTAAGGTTTTTCATTAAGTGGGCTTCATTAGTTGGAATTAAAGCGCGAATTAAGTTTAGTCTAATTAAGTGAGTTATTGACTCTTAATAAATCATATGGGGTGGGTTGGTGTGTGGGGTGAGTTCGGCCGACCGTTATGAGAGGGCAGAGTGGTCGAGCTACATTGCAAGGAAATCTCAGAGTCTCCCGAACCTTTGGGATGCATTTTCTATCACATACGTTGTATTTCTCTCATACGGTTTTCTGCGAAAAGTGATCAGGCAATCTCATAAAGCCAGTTTCAAAGGGTGATTTGGGAGAAGATCTTGAGATCTTGAGATCGGTTCTCTTTGCAGCTCTTCATCGGTTCCGCATCAACAAAGAAAGAGACACATGGATTCCAAAGGTATGTAATTTACAGTGTTTTCTCCATCTAATGATGTTTGTGTTCTTCCATGGTGATCTAGGTTGTTAGAGTCGTATCCTACATCTTTTTGCATTTTATGCAGTCCAACGTGTAAAGCAGAAACGGCGTAACCAATTTTTTATATTTATGCGTGTATGCTACTTTATCTTTTTACATCTCCAACAGTTTTATTTTTGTGATTAATCATTGATATATATCCTATTATATCCGAGTCCAATAATGTTGCATAAGTTGATGCAACACCTACCAAAACAAACAATTTTTTCTCTTTCATAAATAAAATATGGATAAATAACAAGATTAAAATCATATAGATAACATTATCTCATCGATGATATCTTTTCTAAAAATAATGAAAATTTTAATTTTACATTATAATAGGACCTAATGAAAATTTATATAAAAAGTACAACACTTTGTATTACATTATTGTAATACTCGATTTTTACAAGGACTCAAATTTGAGACCTTCAATATATTCATTCCTTTCAATCACTTGAGCTGGACCTTAAGGATTATAAAGCTAGTGAACATTTATAGCATAAAGTGCTATTGAGATAAAGAATTTTTATAACAACAGCTTATCCTTCATTAAAAGAGGCTAGAATTTGCCTGAGGTGGGCATTGTCTACACGAGGCCTCTCTAATTGAGCTAGGTGGCCTGCCTTCTCTATGCATTGCAATTTCACTTTATCTCCCAATAGTCTGTATTAAAGGTTAAAAAATTTATCAAGCTTTATGTATTATTATTATTGCTATTGTATATAACTGAATATAAAAAATAAAATAAATGCATAATTAAGGAATTACTTAATATTATACTAATGTAGCTTCATATTCGCACTTGAAAGATGAATAAACCAATGCAATCAAACAATGTTTTATGATCTTTCAAATATATAAAAGAGGTATAAATATTCAAATTGCTGAGATTCGTCTCGAATTTGTAACCTCCCATTAAATGATACTTTGATATCATGTTAAACTATCAATTTTTTTAAAATTCAAACTTATAAGACTTGAGTTGAATAAAGTCCATAATGAAAAGTTTTTGAGGTCTGACTCAAGTGGTAAAAGGGACCATCGTAAATGGGAGGTTCAAGTTTGAATATTTATGAAAACAAAATATTACAATGATATAATATAAAATGAATAGAAATAAAAATAAAAAATAAAAAATAAAAAGTCAATAGTGCATAATTACATTATTCTCCGAAAGTAAAGTACGAACTTACTTTTTTAAGTTATGAGCAAGTTTCAATTGTGATGACAAGATAAGATAATTATAGTTAATATTTGGCATTATATGTAAATGTGGTAACCTGGTGATAGTGATATGGAGTGAAGTCCTGATCCTTGATGACCATAGCCTCCAGAAGTTCTCCTTTCTGTGGCTAAACATCACCTTTCCTTGCAAAAATTACATATCATTTATGTTAGGAATTCTTAATCCCCTAACTACATATTTCTAATCTAACAATATCATAAACATATTATGAATCCTAAAATATTTGACCCGAATCTTGCATAACAGGCAAACCCTAAATAATAATGTTTTTACCCATTTAATTCAAGAGATATAAAGTTTATATAGCAGAAGCGTATTTGTATCCATTATCGGAAGTCATCGAATGTAGGAGTTAGATCTTTCAAATTTGATATGACCCTAATAATAAGAGTGTTGCAATCTATTCAGATCAATAAGTATAACAGATCGATTTACTAACCTTCTTCTTCAGATTCCACAACGACAATCAAGCTTTTGGTCGATGAATGTACTACTAGAGCAACCTCAATCGTTCACAACACAATCTACTTCTTTTTACAAAAAAAAATTGTAGAGAGATATATTTTTTCTTCTTGCTTGTTATTGTAACTGCTTGTTATTTATATACATATATATAGGGTTTGGGTCAAAACCCGTCAATGGGCGACCCGACCCAATTTCTAACATCTCCCACTCGCACATTGATTCGCACGTAAACGTGTAGCTAGGCAGCTCCGAACCAACAAAATTTATAACCCAATTCCTCTTACTGTCGTAGCCTAGCTACTGTAGTATAGTGACTCTAAGGTCGAACACAAGGATGAGTTTTCTTCGCACAAATGACTTACAGTGAGGTTCAAAATGGTGAATTCAATTTAGATTTTAGGTTTTCATAAAAACAATGGGTTTTAATGGTTGGAAACTAAAAACAGAGTGAGTTAAAAAAAATGTAAAATAGAACACCTTTAGGTCACTAGGGTTGGATTCATAGGGCAACTGAGGGTTTCCAGGGTCATTTCCTCGCGTTGGGGAGGATGACCTATAGTCATCTCCCGAACCGGATCTTTATTTAACTATAAAAATTGACCCTCATTAAATCTCTTTAAAAATTGCATCCACTGGCCATTAAAGCTCATATTCATTAAAACACAAGTCACCTTGACTCACCTTATAATGGCTCATAAATGATAACTAACGAACATCAATGGATCTAACATTAAGCATCCAATGAGCCCAAAAGCTTACCAAGTAATAACCATTCAAGTGACTCAAAGGGATCAAAACCTAAAGTTAAAAAGGGAGAACAATAACGGCAATGGATACTAGCTTGAAAAACATGGAACCTCACAGCTACGCCCGGATCACGCACCCGGCCTTCTCCTTGAGGAGGAGGGTTTCCTTGACCATCCCTTGAGTTGTGTCCTCAGAGAGTGTTTGATAGCAAGAAAAGTGAGAGAAAATGAAGAAAAGAGAAAATGGAAAGAAGCGAGGAGCCATTTGAAAGGTTCCACTTTAATTTTATTAATGAGCGAGGTCCTCATTACGGTGCTTATGCAGGGCTTTTATAGCGAGCCCCTAAAACAAATGCGAAAAAACCAAAAGTAAAAGCTATTACAAGGGACAAATTGGGAAGAAACCAAAAAAAATGTAACAAAAAGGTCAAAACGTCAAAAAGCAGGAAAGGTGAACAGTGGCATGAAAGGTAAACAGTGGCAAGAGGTGAACAGTGGCAGGAGGCAAATTTCGCAACCCTGCTAAATTTTTGTTGTGGTCCTTTTTTCTTACGTTTAACTTCTCTTTCCTTCGACCCGACCTGACTACGAGTTCAACTCGGATTTGCTTGGATTTGTTATGATCTAGCCGACTTGAAATTTTTGGCATGATTAGCTAGCAAAAATTGTAAAATTTTCCACAAAATGCGATCAGTAGTATAGTAGGGACCTTAATGTGCCAATTAGGTTAATTGCGCTGATTAGTACACAAAAAGTACTCAAAACCTGCAATAAATAGAGTTCAAAATAGCACTATTTGGGCACTAATCACACCCCCCAACCGAGACATTGCTAGTCCCTTACCAATGAAAGAAAGGAAACGATCAAACAAAAATCAAAATTATGTTCACACAAATGGTATTTCAAAAAGGTTGTGAATGAGTAATGTCTAACCCTCAATAAGAATCACCAAAACCCTTGCCCAATAACTATCTCGAGAGAATGAATGTCATACAGAATTGAGTATCAAAAGAGCTTCCTTCCTAAAGAATCAACATAGAACTTCCACCAAAACCTAAGTGTTTATATGATTAGTTTTCAAATACCTTTGTCAATGCACTTTCCCTGATCAAACTGCGCCTGGCCTAGTACACTAGAATCGGCCTAAATAGGTCAGGATCCTACTCTTATTTCACAATTCTTTTTGTGTTGTAGGGGTGCAATGCGAGGAATCGAGCCTCACGAGAGTCCACGTATAGCAGGAGGATACAGGTGACTCCCGACGATTAAGGCTTAGGGCACCAAGTCATAAGGATCTTTCGACTACTAACTCTGTAACACCCCGAAATATACCCTAACAGTTTTCGGACATGTTAGGGTGTAATAAAAGCTAAATTGAATTTTTGAAAAATAAAATGGGAGACTTGGAATTAGTACTAAAATCAAGGGTAAAGTGGTAATTCACCACTTGAGGACCCGAATGTCATAATATAAGAAGAGCATATATCTAAGAGGAATTAAGAGAAATTAATGTGTAAATAGAAGAAGAAGGAGTTAGAATGCAAATAAGAGAGAAACTTAAAAGCAAGAATAGTATTAAAGTGCTTTGGAATGGCTCGGGGAAAGGCTTAAAAAATTATATAGATCTCGGATGGCGAAAGCGAGATTTGCTTGTGGATTAAATTCGTCTCGTGAAATCTAGTGACCCCAGCTTGTAATTAGACAATCGGAATATTGTACAATTTACGGGTGATCGTCGCAGTGACTTGGGGACGAGATTTTCTTAAAATCTCGGAAGTTAGAAATAGCTTGAAATTTGGATTCATTTAAAATAAAGTGAGCGAAAGAAATAAATTATTTTTGAGATAGAAACGGATCTGTTAAAAGTAATATAGGCAATGTCCAAAATAATAATAATAAAATAAAAGGATAAAAACAAACAAAAATAGCAAAAAGGAAAAAAGGGTAGGCTCGGGTAGAGAGAGAGAGACGGAGCGTGAGAGAGAAAAAAAATGTTATTTTATTTTTATTTTCTTCGCTTCTCTCTTCGATATACGTAGTTTTGACCGTCGGAATTTGTCGGTCGAACGAAGAGTTCATCTACTTTCGAATAAGCTCTGGCAGTGGGCAAGCATGGGATTTCGTAGATATTTCAAGTAAAGTTCGGAAAATCCTATGTTTCTGTTTTTCTTAGATCTACGGCGTTACGACGGGTGAAGGTGGTGGGACCCGAGAGGTCAAAATTGCTTTCTATAGTAATGAGGAGCTACACGTGGGTACTGAAATCACAGGATTTCGCTAAGGTTTGGATTTTCACATGAATAGTACTATGAATAGTGAATACGTAAATGAATAGTGAATACGTAAAGGAATAGATGTATACATGATAGAAATACATGAGAGACATAAATAGATAAAGACATGACAGGAATACGTAAATGATATGAATATATGAATACATGAATGAATAGATGCATATATGATAGAAATATTGGAAGTATATGAATAGATAAAGACATGACGGGAATACGTAAAATGATGTAGATACATGAATGAATAGATGCATATATGATAGAAATATAGGAAGTATATGAATGGAGATAAAGACATGACAGAAATACGTAAATGATATGAATATATGAATGCATGAATGAATAGATGCATATATGGTAGAAATATAGGAATTAGTATGAAATTAAGTAAGGAACTCGTTTTGATTAGTATAGAATTTGTCTAGACTATAATGGATTAAGAATACATGTAGGGAAATCAAATCCCCAAACCCGTATTGATGAAATTGAATTAGAAGAACCCCATTTATTATAATGAAGGTTTGTTAGTTTTATGTTAAATTTGTTGTGTTTTGGGCTTGGGTTGATTGATTGTGCTACTCGAAGAGGGCTACGCGTGGGAACGAAACATGGGATTGTGGAGTATTTTGGTAAAGTTCGGAGAAAATCCTATGTTCGGTTTTCTCATATCTGGCGTTTATTGGTCGAGGTGAATTCGGACCCGAGTTCACGCTCTACGTAATAGGAGCTACACGTGAAAAGATGCGAATCACGGGATTTCGTAAGGTTTGGATCTTTTTCACATAAAATAGTACTATGAATAGTGAATGTCATTAAATGAATAGTGAATACGTAAAGGAATAGATGTATACATGATTAGGAAATACATAGAGACATAAATAGATAAAGACATGAGCGAGTCATTACAAATGATATGAATATATGAATACATGAATGGATAGATGCATATATGATAGAAATATTAGTATAGATAGATAAGACTATGACATGGATACGTAAATGATATGAATACATGAATGAATAGATGCATATATGATAGAAATATAAGTATATGAATAGATAAAAGGCGTAAACGAGGAATACGTAAATGATATGAATATATGGATATGAATGAATAGATGCATATATATGGTAGAAATATAGGAATTAGTATAAGAAATTAGAAGTAAAGAACTCGTTTGATTAGTATAAATTTGTCTAGACTATAATGGATTAAAGAATACATGAAATCAAATCTGACAGTATTGATGGGGGAAATTGGATTAGAAAGAACCCATTATTATAATGAAGGTTTGTTAGTTTTATGTTAAATTTGTTGTGTTTTGGGCAAGGTTGATTGATTGTGCTCCTCGATTGAGGAATATTTGTATTAAGGAAATATTGGGGTTTAGGGGAGATCTTTGTCGGAATTTCTTGAAGCAGCGTGCTTTTGTTTTGGTCATAACTTGGTCATCACTCATCCGAATTGAGTGATTCAAATTTCTGAGTAAACTAGACTCATAGGAGAATATATCTCCTTGAAATAGGTATATCCAAATTCCGAACCCTTTAGGCTTAGAAATAATCAAAGTGGGCGTACGCGTGGTGTGCGGCAGCCACGGTGGCTGCTTTGTTCCTTCGACGGATTTTACGGTTGTCACTCCAACTTCGAACGACCATAACTTCTTCATCCAAAGTCCGTTTTGGGTGTTCTTTGACTCTATGGAAAGCCCTTTGAGTCTAGAATGCACCCATATATAGCTTAATGCAACTTGAACTCAGATTATGTCTGAAAATGACAGAAAACAGTAGGGCCCTCTTGGTTGGCGCAGTTTTGCAGTTTGTCCTCCAACTTTGGATGGCCATAACTTCTTCCTCAGAAGTCCTTTTTGGGTGTTCTTAGACTCTCCCCGGAGCTCTTTGAATCTCGAATCCACCCATATGGCTTGATACCATATTGAGTTTATACTACATCAAAAAATGACTAAAAAGCAGTTGGTTCTTTGCTCTTTGGCTCTTGCAAGTCTTTCTAGGGTTCTTCGATTTCTTCATGGCTTGCAACATAACTCCTTCGTTAGGATTCCGTTATGGGAATTCTTGGACTCTATGGAAATCTCATTGAGTCTAGAATCTAGTCATATGCTATTTAATGACATTTGGTGTCAATTTGGTTCTAAAAATTGGATTGTAGTACCAAGCGTACTAATCGCTTGGCTACGGTTTATAAGCATACATGAATTAAATATTCGAATGATAGAAATAACAATATATGTAGAGTTGATATGTAAAGAAATATAGAAAGAATAAAATGATGAGCTCGAAAAGAACACATATGGTGTATGATTGCCTAGATCGGATATTGAATGACAAGACATATATAATCGATTAGCCGGCCCGGCTCGCAGGGTCTTCTGACCCGAACTATTCGTGGGTAGGCTGCATTATACATGACGGTCTTGGCGCTCCTGGCCCAGTGTTTCGGCCAACTACATTATGTGGGCGTACCGTCTTTGTTCGATCTTGTAATGTACCTTAGGGTATATATTGTAAGTCTAACTCATTCTTTATCTCAGATCCAGCTTGAGCAAATGCTTATATGTGTGTATTTGAATAAGAAAAGATAAGAAAAGTGAATATATTGTTTTGGGAAGGTACCTAAAGTATCGAAGAAGTCTACATTACGCACTCCTCACAGGGAGATATGATCGATAAAGTACAGTAAAACATACAAGTATAGAAATGGATAGGTATGTCGTAGTCTGTGATAGTGCGATAAGAGTGTGAAGATATAAGTTATGAGATATAAGATGTTACAAGTAGATGGCAGGATATATGATCTAGATAGGTTATATCTGAATGTTATATGCTAATATATGAGATGAATATATGATAGAGACATGATATGAATCTGAGTGAATAGATGGAATATGAATAAATTTAAAACATGAGCGAAATCACGATATAGAATAGACATATATGAAATGATATACATGTATTGTAAAGAAAGAAATATGAGAATGGTGATATGAAACTCTGAAATATAAAAGCGAATTCGATTAAAGTAACCATAGTAATATAAGCATATGATCACGAGATAACAATAATTATTCGGAATATGAGATATATGCTGAAAATGGAATAAAACTTTGAGATTATCTGCAGAACTGGTAGAGGGATAGATGGGCATGCTGATAGGGAGGAAAAATAAATTACGCGACATGCGATCGATTGACCAGTTTGGGTCATTCTGGCGCCTTCGGACCTTATAGACCAGCATTTAGATGCAGTGGAGTACAACGCCAGACATATAGTTCCTTTATCAAAACCCAGGTTTATACGGGAGATGGAAAGCATCCTAAAACAAATGATTTTGAATATGACATGTGAAAGATATGATATGATGCGAGAAGCATAACCTTTGCTATGTGATGATAAGTTACGTAACGTGAAGTTATACGATCAGAGCATGATATATGAAAATGTATAAGTATAAAATGATGCGAAAAGTTAATATGATATCGATTATATAGAAAGTACAAGATAATGATTATATGAAATATGACAATTATATGAAAAGAAAGTACATAGTACATAGAAACGATTACATGAATACGGTATATGGAAAGTATAAAGTACGATTACGAAAGTATGAGCAAGTACGGTACATGAAGAGAAAGTAATATGAAAAGTATAACGAGGAAAGCAGTATATGAAAATAGTACATGAGCGATTACACATGAATACGATTATATGAAATTAGTACATGAATGGTACATGATAGCGATGCGTGAAAGCGATTGCACGATGACGGTACATGATGTGATGCAGTAAATAGAAGACATAACAAATGGGTATGAGTATATAACCGTGAAGTAATATATGTATACGAATATGACATGCCTGAGAATATGATATGTAATATGAGCGAATTAGAAAGATAATAGATCGAATGATAAGTCTTAGAATAAGAAATAAATGATATGAAAGGTTATATGTCAAAGCGTCACATGATAGAAGTGTATGTTATATGAAAATGATAAGATAGATGTATTTGTTAGAGACGATCATAGTTGTTAATTCGTCCATGTATATGTTTCAGCTAAGTGTAAAAGAGCTTATACGAGTTTTTAATCGGGTGTAGGTATAGGAAAGCGAAACGAGGATAGAGGACGTGACGTACCATGTGTGGTCGGACTGACTCGAGGAGATAGGTGCTCATCGCCTTTAGCCACTTGATCTACGTATTTTTTAGAATAGGTATAAGTTTTGTATATTGAAGTAAGGGGACTTAGTGTATAGAACATGAATACTTAGCTCACGATGGTACTATAATGTAAATGTAAATGTTTTTTTTATTTGTGAAAAGAAAGCGAGTGCGGGTTAAAGAGTCTCGATTCAACACGGTCGAAGTGTGACACCACAGCGACACCCCATGGGTGTGTCGGGTTGGCGTCTGGGGAAATCTTCAGGGGTTCCTGCAGACTTGAATGATTTCGAGACTCCAGCACTCTGACTTTCTAAGCCTCTTAATCCACCCATGTTGCGAGCACTAGTGGGCTCCCAGCCGGTTGGCAGAGACACTTAGGGCTTTAAAGACTTTCGTAAGCCATACCCGGTCGGGCCAGGTGCTCGGGTTTCCAAGTAGCGTTTGATTTTCTTCTTTCTTTTCTTTATTTTCTTTTTATTTTTGTTTTCTTCTTTTATTTTGGAAGACACATTGCTTCTTTTCATGGGGGTCCTTAACCTGTACGGGTGATCATAAAGCTAGGTCAAGCTCTTGCAAGGCTTAGGAGGCTAGGCAGTTTTTCAGGTTATTGATGAAACCTAATGTGCACTGTGTGTGGTTAGCTAAAGGTGGAAGGAAAGGGGTGAAAACAATGAGATTTCAACTAATCATCCACTTAATCAAGCATGGAACTAATCTAACAGCAATAGAATTGGATAGTGTTTCAATTTTTCAAACTGCAGGCTAGGCAAAAAAAAAAAAAAAAAAAAGGGTGTGATTTAGGCGAGTAAATATAAGCTATGGTATGTATAAAGAAATGTGACTAAATTTTTTAGCTTCTGAGCAAAACTAACGAAAAACTACGGATAAATAACAAGCCATGGGACATCACAAAATGGGCTTGTTCAAAAATAGTCTAACATGTATGGCAGCTTCACGAAAAGGATAAATAACAAGCCCTTTGGACATCCTGAAATGAGCTTGTTCAAAATAGTAAAAACATGTATATAAAAGCCACTTCATACGCTAACTCTTCCTGACGAATGTCACATTGTATGCGATGGGGCTCGGATTGGAAAGTTAGAGAAGGAAGTGACCTCCTGATGAAATGTGCAGTTGTTGGATGGAGACCCATGAGCTTGCCTCAGACCTTATTCCTCCATTTGGGCTTAGTAGGCAAGTTAGAAGAAGAAAAGAGAAGAAAAAAGTGACCAGTTGGAGAATTTTGAAAATTACACCTTCATTATAATTTCAAAAGTGTTATTTCTTGCTATATTTAGATTCTACACTCTCTAGCTTTCAAATATGCAAAATTACCCAACGAGTTCGGATAGAAAAAGTTATGGTTAAAAAACAAAATCGAGTTTTGCAAAATAGGGAGATGTGAAAAAATCGCATGAGTTCTGCGAAAATTCGCAACCATGCGAATTTTTTTTCAAAAAAAAACCAAAATTTTTTATTTTTTTATTTTTTATTTTTTTAGAGACAAAGATTATTTTTTTGAAATATATATATATATATATATATATATATATGTAAAAGAAAAAATATATATATTTTAACATTGTTTCTGCTACAGTAGGTGCTACAATGCTTTACCCTTTTATCGTTTTCCTACGAATTTGCTTCGTATAGGCTGCTACAGGGGCATTGCAAAATTTCATGGCGTTGGAATTTTTCGCGACTGCAGTAAATTGCAGATTTTGCCTTATGGTGCGGCCCAAAGCAAAATCTGCAAAAATAAACACTGAAAAAATAAAAAAAAATGCAAAAAAATGAAAAATAAGCCAAAAACAAAGATTAACTTAAAATTAGAAAAAATCTAAAGAAAAAAATTAACTAAATCAAAATAAAATAAAAACGGGGAAAAAAAGTGGGGCTGAAAGGTTCCTTTGAATTTATTAATGGCTGAGAGGTACTTGTTATGAGTAGCATGCAGGGATTTTATAGCCAACCCTTTACAAAATACCAAAAACCAAAAGCAAAAGCTATTACAAGGGACAAATTGGGAAGGAAACCAAAATGTAACAAAGGTCAAAATGTCAAAAGCGGGGGAAAGGTGAGCGGTGGCGGGAGGCAAATTTCGCCCGGGTTCAGCGAAATTTCTCAACCACAAAATTTTGTTGTGGACTTTTTCTTACGTTTTGCTTCTCTTTCATTTGGCCGACACCAGCAACTGCGAGTTCGGCTCGGATTTCCTTGGATTTGTTATGAATTACATGACTTGAAATTTTGGCATGATTAGCTCGCAAAAAATGCAAAATTTTCGAAATGCGTCATTAGCATAAACGGGGACCTTAATGTGCCAATTAGGTTAATTAAGGCGATTAATTACCTGAGTGCAAAACCTACAATAAATAGGGTTAATGTATTATTTTGGGTATTGTCATACGTATTGAGTTAGACCACTCATTGCGAAAATTTATGCAATTCAGTATAAGCGATAAGTTCATACTAGTAGATGGAGTCGTGCGACTGGCGAGCAGAAAACCTACATTTGTGAGCTCATTACTATGCACTTATGTTATGAATGACATAGTAGCTCCTGACCCTTATGTGAAATATTCGAGATTTAATCATTCTAACTCACGTTACCACTAGACTTGTCTCTATTTCACAGTTTAACATCTCTAATCCTTAAAGAGAGCATGTTAAATCAAATTTATATTCATAATCAAGTCCTGACTTTTCTCAAGTGACAAGATTGGCTAGCCGATGAATACAACAGATATAGTCTTCCTTTTCTACTCAAAATTTGCAATTTATACTCAGTTGCTTATCTAGACATGTTCCATATATCAAATCAATCCTAATCATAAGTAACATGCTAAGACAGCAAAACACTAAGTAAAAAGGCCAAATAATAGCAAAAAGTATAAGAATTTTATAATGAGGTTAAAAATTAGCACTCTTTTGAGGTCTCACACGGTGGAGAAGCCATGATTCATTCTCCCATTTCTGTATCGATTGAAAAAGCACACATGGTATGAATCATGTGTTATAGTGTTTACTATTTTATGATGTCTTACGAAACACTATAAATATCTAAGTTTAGTTACTTCTAAGCGCCTAACCTGAATTCTCAAAATGCTCTCATTTTAGCAGGTGATTTTCGTGAACTCACATCTAGCTTTCATAGGTTATTTTGGACATTTATCAATCCAAATTGGTTGTTGAGTGCATGGTTAACAACCTCATCTCATCTTTTAATGAGGTGACAATCCTAACATTTAAGTCTCATCTCTACTCACTATTCAAGCGTTAGAGGTGATTGCCCATGTGAGTGAGCCAATCTTTGACCTGTGTGACATCTTTTTCGTTGAGCTTGAATATATCATAAAATGATGTGTATATATGTTGATAAAAAAAAAACTTAAGACTTTACTTGTATTTGTAAAATAGTACAATCTGAGTGCACAGCGACTCTTATGATCGTAATCGAGCATTCACATGTGAAAGATAAACATCTCTTGGAATTGGCTTCGTTAATGGATCAGCTACCATTTGATGCATAGAAATGTACTATACTGTCACTTCTTGTTTAGCAATGATGTCTCTAATGTAGTTGTTCTTGGTATCAATGTGTTTTAGTTCTACTATGTAGGGTCTTTAGTAAAAGCAATTGTTGTTTGCAGTTGTCACGGTGAGCTGTATTCGGTTATTTCAAATCACCTCGAATACCGAAATTTTGAAAAATCTTCTTAACAACGACTTCTTGCGGGTGCTTGAACGTATGCAATAAATTTAGTTTCCATTGTTGACAAAGCTATGCAAGTTTTCTTTTTACTACACGAATGACACCTTTATTGAGTAAGAAAACATAACCCGTAAGTGGATTTCTTGTTGTCGAGGTCTCCTCCTGATCGACTTTGTCGAGTATACAACCAAACGTAATTTTAACCCTTGATAAACCAAGCAATAATCCATTGTACCTTTTAGATATCTCAGAACCCTTTTGACAACCTTCCAATGCTCTCGTCCAGGATTAGATTGATATCGGCTAACAAGTCGGCAATGAAAACATATGCGGGCGTGTACACATCATAGCATACATTAAACTCCCAGCAGCACTAGCATATGGACCTCTTGACATTTCTCCACGTTCTTGTGGATTTTTAGGACACATATTAAGACTTAAAGCCTCATCTTTTGCAACTACTCATATGGAAGCGTTCAAGAATCTTTTGGATAAAATTCTCTTGTGATAGAGCCAAAATTTTCTTTGAATGATCTCTCTTAATTTTTACTCCCAATATGTAATTTGCTTCACCCATATCTTGCATATCAAAATGTGTGGACAACCATCTTTTGATGTCCATAAGATACTCCTTGTCACTTCTAGCTATTAGTATGTCGTCAACATATAAAGATAGAATTGCAAATTTTCCACTAGTCACCCAGCATAAACACAGTGGTCCTCATCAATCATTTTGAAATCATAAGTTAAAATTACCTTATGAAATATGAGATACCATTGTCTCGATGATTGTTTAAGCCCATATATAGATCTTTGTAGTCGATACCTTCTTTTTGGGTATAACCTTTTGCCACTAGACGAGCTTTATATCTATCAATAGAACCATCCGCCTTACGTTTTATCTTGAGAATCCATTTATTCCCAATAGCCTTTCGACTTGGCGTAATGAGATCAACGAAGCTCAAACTTGATTTACTTTCATGGATTCTATTTCTTCTTCTAATGCAACCTTCCATTTTTCTTTTGTAGACACTCAAGTGCCTCTTTGATGGTTTCAAGTTCATCATCATCTTGCGGTGTAACAATGTAAGCTTCATTTTCAATTTGAAAACGCTTATGGGAGTTTTAGAACGAATGCTTCTTTGTAATTGAGAGTCATCATAAGCTACCAATCAAGTGAAACCATTCTCGATCTCAAATCTCCCACTCGGTTGAGATGGTTGGAAACAACTCTTTTGTTCTCCCCTTTGGCTGAAAGCGAGTTAGTTACTACGGTAGGAAAGTCATCAAATTGATGACTTGTACCTACATTTCCTTGTTCGATTATCTCATATGATGATGACTTTTATCAATATCATGCTTCTGAAATTGATCTTGAAAAGTGACATCTCGTGACTCAATTTCAGTAATTCGTCAATGGAAATCCTCACCAATAAATACAAAACCTTTTGAGTTTTTAGAGTATTGTAGAAAGATACATTTCTTTCCTCATGGCCCTAACTTGCCATATTTATGAGAAGTATCATGGATATAAGCTGCAGATCCCCAAGGATGCAACCAATTCAAATCAGGTTTTCTACATGTCCATAACTCATAAGGTGTTGAGGATACCGATTTTCTAGATACTCAGTTAAGTATATAGACGGTCGTAAGCCTCTCACTAATATTTATCGCAGGGAAGTGGCTTGTGCCATCATTGACCTAACCATTTCAAGCAAGGTTCTATTTCTCCGTTCAGCAACACCATTTTGTTATGGAGTTCTAGGAGTTGTCAGTTGTCTCAAAATGCCTTTGTCATTACACCGTTTCGCAAATTGTTCAAATAGATATTCACGGCCTCAATCGGTCCTCAATGCTTTGATTTTTCTGTCTAATTGATTTTCCACCTCATTAATATATTGAATAAAACAATCTAATGCTTAAGACTTGAGTGAAATCAAATAGACATGACCATATCGAGTGTAATCATCTATGAATGTAATGAAATATGAGCACCATGCCTTGCCCTTACATTCATTGAGTCACGGATATCGGAATGGATAAGTTTGCGAGGAAGTTACGCCCTTACAGCTTTACCAAATGATTTTCTTGTGGCTTTTCCTTGTAGGCAATATTCACAAGTGGACAATTCAACTTTCATGATCAATCCTAATAGACCATCACGTGCAAGTCTATTCATTCTTTCTTGTCCTATATGCCCTAATCTAGCATGCCGCCACATTCATTTTAAATCATCGTTGCTAGATTGAGTAAACAGGAGAAACAAGAAACACCACTATAACATTCCAACATGTTTAGTGTTCAACACGAAATAAAACCATCCTGATATGTTTCGACAAAATAAAACGATTATTATGAAAAGCATTCTGACAAAGTTTTTGTAAATTCAAATAACGGAATGTGAAAAGCGATAACAAAGAACCCAGGATTTCGTCGAATTTCTAGAGAATGTAGTACATCTATGTATGTAAGGATCCGGCCTCCTTGCATGTGCTAACTCATCTCACCTCGATCCTTGTATTATTACCAGTGATCATTATGATCCATAATTAATTTTTGTTGAAACTCTACCAAACTAACCATCTCTAGCTACATGGTCATTAATACAGATCTACAATCCACATAGGATCGGTAAGACAAAATAATTACTAAACAAAAATATCATAAACCAGTTTGGCATGAAGATGAAATCAAAGATAATACCTTTAAACCAGGACATTCCACAGACAATGTTATATTATACAATTGCAGCATGTCATGTTGATCATTATCTTTTACCAACTTCATTCCCTCTAGCGCTTGTGAAACTTCCTTCCCTTTACGGTCCTTTCAATCTCATCAAACTTTCTCTCTTGCCTTTGCCTTTAGAATTTTGAAAATTTCCTTTTAAGCGACAGGAACATTCTTACATTTGGATGTATACCTAATGACGTGGGTTTTGGCAGCCCTGGCGCTCATCCTCAATTCAATGTGGCTTTGTCAGCAAAAGTCTTGATGTTCTCATTGGAGTCATTTTACCTTCATAGTTTCCCAACTGCTGAGGGAGGCGAGATCTGACTTACGTAACTCATCGGTTAAAGAGTATATGCTGACTAACTTCAAATTCATTATAATATTTGTATATCATACAATCATTGTTAAATTAGTTTAATTAGGTGCTTTGCCAGTGTCAGTTTATTATTCTTATACCAAGTTTAGAATCCCTCAAAGATTCTGTATTGCTACCCATAACAATATAGTTGTTACCGTTAGCGTTAACAATGATCATCATTGTTGAACTCAATTAAAGTTCTCAAACAGGTGGAATCTTTCTTCTCAACATTACAGGCCGATTAAATCATTAAATTGAGGCATACTAACATTATTACCATAGCTGGCAGAGTTATTCAATTCTAGCATTAATGTTGTTAGAGATTTATCTTTTTCTTCAAACATATGATTTTAAGATATCATATATTATAGTTTATCATAATTCAGTTTTCTTATATTGAGATGCGCTATGATATTTTTTGATGTCATACTCAAATCCACAATACTACAGAAAGGACATAACAATTGCACATCACAATCTTATGCAATATATACACATCAATTCTCAAGTCGAATTGAATTACTAAATGCACAATGATGTGGTGAAGAGTTCTGTGTTCCTAATCTGCTTACCCTATATACCAATATTATATCGCTCAATTCCAAATCATTTCGAGTTTAATTTATATATCAATTAATCACAATTATAACTATGTATAAATATTTATAATATATACGCATGAAAGAACATATAACATATAAACATTATAAACAGATAAAGATTAAATTACAATAATGAATAATTAAGCATATTTACAATGATTAATTTAAACTAGCTAAAAATTTAATGTTTAACATTCTCTCCTACGGATAGATTCAACTTAATATTCTCCTCTCAAAGTACAATAGTGTACTTCAGCTCAACCATGGCATTCCTTTTGTACCTACAGAAAATGAAGGAGTTGGGCTCGATTAAAATAAGCGGATTTGGTGAGTGTACCCATGTTGCCTCTAAAAATAGATATACAGATTATAACAATTGTTTGCTTCATAAGTTCACTAATGAGATGGAGACTTCTTTATAATTAAAACAAGTGTTGTATGAAACATATATTTCACTTATGTATTTTTCAAATCACGAGATGATTATACAGTTAATATATTTATAGGTGTATAAGAGCACCAAGTGAAATTGTAATATTTTTGGGAGTTGTTTTTAAGGATGAAAATGAAATGATAATTAAGTGAACTCAAGTTATGGTGCTAAGACAGGATAAATTATAATTCACCGTAAGGGATACTGAAGAATGTATAAAATGAGTGAGATGGACATGTAAGTTCTAGGTTGATGTGCAATTTTGAGAGATTAAGGACTTAATAATAATTAAGTCAAAATGGGATTATAAAGGAGACATAAGATATTAAGTCTCAATTTTTTGTCTGCAAAAGCTGAAGAATGAAGTAAGGAAGGAGGAAGGGCAAAAAGAAGAGGAAGAAGAAAGAGAAGAAGGAGAAGGAGAAGAAGACCAAACTAAGGTATGTTTTGTCAAATCAAGTGTATTGGATTTCTAGGCTTTTTTTAGTGTGATTATTGGACCTTTATGTTTTTGATCTAGTCCCTGAAAGCTAGGGGTTTAGATTGTTTTGTGTTGTCTTGATCGTTGAATTATTTTGTGGAATGGTTGTAAAAATAAAGGAGAATGTCGGGTTTTTTAGCGAATTTCGTCAAAATTTTGTAAAACCCCCGGTTCTTTTTGTTCTTCTTTGGCCATAGATTAAATTATAATCATCCAAATCAATTGATTCCAATTGGTAAAGAACCATAAGATATAGGGCTACAAATGGTTAGAAGGTACCAAGAGCAAATTAGCTCTAAGGCCCTAACACGACTGAAAGGTGAGCCTGTGATAGCCCACCGATTATGCTCTCATTTGGGTAATAAAGTCCACAGAGTGATTGTTGGAAAAAGGTTTACCAAAATGAGTGGTTTTTTTTTTGTTAGGGCTTTTAGTGCTCAAGGGTAAATTGTTAATTTAGCTTTTATATGAATGTCAGGGTGACCCTAAAGTGACTCACAAGGTGAAGTACGCTAAGTTTTACGTTATACGCAAAGGACATTCACTGGGCTCTCGCTGAGTGAGGCCAAAAGCAAAGGGCGGGTGCTAGTGGAGCTGTGCTCAAGTTTCGGGAACAAAGAGGTGAGCGTTCTAAACTATTTTTCAAATACTAGTGTATTATTATTATACACCGTTTACACTCGGGTATTTAAGGTTTAATCAGAAAACCATGTTTAAAGCAAGCACGAGTTTTTGCCAACAAAAATGGTTTTGATTTAAATCATTTCCAGAAAAGCACCAAGTAATGGTTTTGATGTAATCAAACATACTTTATAAAGCAAAGCAAGCAATGGTTTTGAAATTGTAAAACCATATTTCAAAGAAGCAAGTATAAATAAAAGTCTATTTCTAGAAATAAAGCCCAACCAAAAATCCCTAGTTCTAAGCAAGTACACTGCTGAGGTATTCCGTATTTAAGGGTGGTGTTAGGATATCATACATGCATTTTAAATTTGCCTGGTCGGGAAACTTAGATCATGCATCATGCATTTAAAGGAGACCGTATCGTGATCGAGAGTATAGGGTTAAAGAGCTCAACTAAACATGTGATGGAGACCTGTGTCAATTCCACCATATTTGACGGAAAAGGCGACGGCCAAGGCCCTTCCACTCCAGGTGATGTGGACCCATGTCCTTCCACCTAAGACTCGCCGATGCCTGTGCTCCCGTGTTCACTAGGGTACAACAAGGTGAGCTGCCCCCCAGCTGGTTGACAGGATTTATAAGAATGTTTACGCTGAAAAATTCACCAGCATGGTCAGCCCAAGCTCAGGTTTGCTTTAAAGCAAAAGGTTGAGCGTTTTTATTTCAAAACAAACGGTTGAGCCCAGCTCCCGCTTAGATTTTAGCAAACTAAGAGCCCAGCTCCCGTGTTTGAGAAAGTTTTATAAACTTTGTGCTAAGATAGGTTTATGAAAAGTTTTGGAAACTTTTTAAAGCAAGGTAAAGAAAGCAAGCAAGAGATTTTAAAAAGTTTTGTAAACTCAAAGGCAAGTATAAAGCCTGAAACTTTTAAAGAAAAGCAAAGCAAAGCAAGGCGTATGAGTGCTTGAGAAATTTAAGAAAAGTAAGACTCGAAAATATCTTGTAAAGAGAGGCCATCATGGATATATTTAAGAAAAAGAAATCTCATGCTACTACACTCACCGAGCCTGCTTTAGTTCATTATTTTCCCGTTTAAAACCATTTTCCAGTACAGTACGCCTGCACGAGCAAAATCAGATTCTCCCGACTTTAGTATCACTCGATTATTAATAATCACTAAGAAAAATACTTTAATTTGTATAAAGGAATTATATGTACATAAGGTGGTTGCAAAATGTGCGGAGGCTGAGGCTCTTTGAGAATGTTGTTGGCTGCCATATTTGAAATAAGGTAAATTGTGTATACTGTGATCGGGGATGATATTTTCAGATGATAAACAAGTGAGGTCGCCGAATTTTATAAAATCATGCGTTTAGAAAAGAAAAATTTATACTTAGATTGAAGCAAGCAATACGCCGCTTCAATGCGATTTTCACATAGAGGTAAATTACCGGGATTTTGTGGAGGGTCGTGAATACCTACCGATAGTAGGGGTGGGGGTGTGACAACTTTCCTCATTTAATATATTTCCGTTGAAAATGATCACTTGAATCATATTATTAACTATCTTCACATATTCGATATACAGACTAAACAGATTCTCTAAGTACTGGCGAGATTAACTTTTGCAATAAAATGAAGTCAGAAGCCTTGACTGCACAAGTCTCCTTATAGGAGTTCGGGGCTTGCTATGACATATCATGAACTGAGAATGTCAATATTTGACATCCTATTTATCCGAGACATTTTCCTCTCTATGAATTCAAAAAAAATTCCAAGTCAGGCATTTATTAAATCTCTAGCCCTTTCTCTCAATTATTTTATTAACTACACATAATGGTATGTAATGATTTAATCTAGAATATTAGATACCAGAAAATTAAACAAAATTGACAAGCCATGTAGGTAAAAATATCCAGTTAGCTTTCCAGGTAAAAACAAAAATTCATTAAAAAAAATTTTTAGATTTAACACTTAAAATTAAAAACGTGGCAGCCATTTCCAGTAACAAAATTCTGCTCAAAAACAAATTGTGTTTTGACACCAAAAAATTAAAAACAAGAGGGTTATTTGTCCGTAAAACAAAATTCGCTAAAAAATTTTGTTCGACACCATAAAATTAAAAAACGCAGTTATCGAAATAAAACAAAATTTTGCTCAAAAATTTTTTTGCTTTGACACCAAAAAATTAAAAAATGGTAGGCCATTTGTGCAGAAAGAAAATTCTGCTTAAAAAAAAAGTTTGTTCTAACACCATAAAATTAAAAAATGGCAGGCCATTTGTGCAGAAACAAAATTCTGCTAAAAAAAATTGTTCTGAATACTTCTTATGAATAACAAAGAAATTGAAAAACAAACCTCTCGCATGGAATCATAAATGTGGCTCTGATACCAATGTTGCATTCTATTCAGATAAATAAGTATAACAGATCGATTTACTTACCTTCTTCTTTAGATTCCACAACGACAATCACGCTTTTGGTCGATGAACGTACTACTAGAGGTAAGAAACCCACTGTCAGCAACCTAATCTACTTCTTTACAAAAAGAAACTCATAGAGAGAGATATAATATATTTTCTTCTTGCTTGTTTTTATGCTTGCATTTGTTATGGCGCATATTGTTATAGCATATATATAGGGTTGGAGTGAGAAACCCGTCAAACGACAGGCCAAATTTCTAACAAAGAGTTTGTCTATCCTCTAGTGATGGGGATGTAGAGAAGAAGAACTAAGGTTCTTTCGTGGTATGAATTGGGGATCATAACCCTAATATTTATACTAGTCATATTAGGTTAGATATTTCTAATTTGGCCTCTCATCAAATTAGAAATATCCCTTATGTATCTACACATTAATTATATGACAATTATACCCTTAAGCCAATTACTTAATTCCAATTAGATCGCTTTAGTTAGACTTAATTTAAATTAATAGTATTAATATATTTAATATTTACATATGTGGCCCCATAACAATTATTGAAAAATTCCAACAATTAAAAGAAATAATATAAAAGCTTTTGATAAGGGTCTAACTCAAAAGAAACAATAACAGGAAAACAAAGGAGGTTTATTTTGAAATAAGGAATAATATACAAAGACAGAATGTACAAAGGCAATAAGGCACTAGAGGTTATCATTAGGAGCTAGATTTTATTTGAATTTAAGAGTTACTTTTGTTGCATTGTCTTTTAGATGGAATTTGGTTTTAGTTTCTTTATTAGACAAATTTGGTAATTATTGTTCATCCAGAAACAATCAATTTTATTTATCTTTAAATTCGAATATTATTGGTACTAGTTTTCTAAAAGCTTATGATAACCTATATATGCTTGAAAATGTTGCATCCTATAATGAAACCATGCATATGGAATCATGAGGTATTAAAAGCAATTTAAATAAAGAAAATTTAGCCTTATTTTGACATAAGAGATTAGGCCATATTCTAGAAATAGAGTTCAACGACTTGTGTCTAATAAGATTCTTGATTCCCTTGATTTTACAAACAGTAAAGTTTCTATTGAATGTGTAAAGGGAAGGTAGACTAAAACTAAGTGATTAGGTGCCAATAGGTGTATGGAAGTTTTGACATTAATACATTTAGATATATGTGGGTCATTCCCCATGGCTTCCTGGAATAGTCAACAATATTTCATAACTTTCATAGACAGTTACTCAAGATATGGCTACCTATATCTAATTCATGAGAAATCACAGTCCTTAGATGTGTTTTAAACATTTAAATTGAAGTTGAGAACCAACTTGACAAAAGGATAGAAAGCATTAAGTCTAACTATGGTGGTAAATACTATGGTAGACTTGATGGATCAAGTGAACAACATCATGAACCATTTTCTAGATACCTAGAGGAATATGAAATCATCCCACATTATACCATATAATGAGCACCTAGCATGAATGGTGTAGCTAAAAGACAAAATATGACTCTTGAGGATATGGTGAGGAGCATGTTAGTCATTCTACCTTACCAGAGTCACTATAAGGTGAAGCACTTAAGACAACAGCCTATATTCTAAACAAAGTGTCAACTAAAGCAGCTATAGAAACACGTTATGAGCTTTGGATAGACAGAAAGCCTAGTTTAAAGCATTCACATGTTTAGGGATGTCTAACTGAGATAAGGCCCTACAAGCCACATGAAAATAAATTGGAACCTAAAACTGTTAGTAGCTACTTTATTGGCTATACAAAGGGATCAAAGGGCTTTAATTTTTATGATCCCATAGTTAGGAATATCTTTGAGACGGGAACTGTAACATTCTTTGAGGAGATTGAGTTTAGGGGGAGATATAAGGTTAAAGACTTCATTTTTGAAGAAGAATTGGTTTATATTCTTGAACCGATTCATACAATTGTTCCTACTCCAATTCAAGATAAGATAGTTTTTCCTAAGGAACAAACTCAACATCCTCAAGAACTTGTGCCATTAAGGCGGTTCACTAGAGAAAGGAGAACAACAATTTTGGATGATCTTATGATATATCTTCGGGAACATGTGAAAAACTGTGGAATTTTGGAAGAATATCCAATAAGTTTCCATCAAGCCATGGAAAGTTCTTATTCTCATAGATCAATTGTTTTTAAAGAGACTTTCTCTTTGGTTTTATTGAAACTCTTTTGAAGATTATGGCTTTTATTGCACTTTTTTTTTTTTTTTTTTTTATCTCAAGCTACATCAAATGGACGTCATAACATCGTTTCTTAATGGCGACATTGAAGAAACAATTTATATGGTACAAATAGAAAACCTTGTATCGGGAGACCCAAAGAATACAATTTGCAAACTAACAAAAACCATTTATGGTCTCAAGCAAGCATCTTGTCAATGATACGACAAATCTCATTAAGTGATTACTTCATTCTGTTTTGAGATAAACATTGTTGAAGATTGTTTGTATCACGAGTACGGTGGGAGAAAATATATATTTTTGGTTTTGTATATTGATATACTACTTGCCATAAATGATGTATGCTTATTGCATGACACTAAGAGATTTCTATCAAATCTTTTTGAGATGAAAGACCTTAGTGATGCCACTTTTGTATTAAGGATCCAAATTCATTGAGATCGTTCTCAGGGTATTCTTGAATTATCACAAATGGGTTTTATCGATAAGGTACTTAAGAAGTTTTTTTCATGCGGGATCTGAAACCATGACACCACGATACGCTAAAGAGACAAAAACGATCTCAATAATGCCTAAGAATAACCTCGAGTCGAAAATAGGGAAGAGATTCCTATTCCATAAATGTCGGAAGTTTGAATTATGCTCAAGTATGTATGCGTTTGACATGGCGTACATTGTAGGGATTTTAAGCAGATATTTAAGTAACCCTGACATGGATCATTGGAAAGCAGCCAAACATGTTATGAAGTATTTACAGAGAACAAAGAATTATGTGCTCACATTTAGGAGATCATATCATTTGGAGATCAATGAGTATTTTGACTTCAATTTTGCTGGATGCCATGACAGTAGAGTTTATAGCATGTCATAAGGCATCAAACTAAGGGATTTGGATGAGGAACTTTGTTACTAGGTTATGAATTGTGGAAGGAATTGAAAGACCACTTAAGTTATATTATGACAATAAATCAGCTATTTTTGTACTTCACTAATATTAGGAGCATGACTAAGTCAAAAAACACATATTGATCTTCCTAGTTATTAGGGAGAGGGTTGAGTGAATCAAATAATATTATTGAGCACATTAGCACAAACTCCATAATTGCAAATCCACTCACCAAAGGTTTACCACCCAACGTCTTTCATGAGCACACTATTCATATGGGTGTTGTATCAATTGGTGATACTTCTGTTTGTGGGAGTTTGTATTAGGGTGTCGTTAGGTTGTAGACATATTTTATGGATATTTTCTGCCAGAATACAAAGTTTATGTTTTACTAGTTTCACTCTTAATCTATCGCAGTCTCACTAAAAGATTAAGTTGGATCGATTAGAGCTTGAACATGTAGATATCACATTATGCCTATTTCCATGTTATGCATCCATGATTGATCTTTGTCATTTGGCTATGTTTATGTACATGACCATTGATGAGTTTAGTTATGTTAACAGTTGATGAGTCTTAACTCATTATTTTAAATCATTTAAACATTTTAAGTATTTTAGAGCTGTTTAATACACCACGAGCAGCGAATTATTTAGGCTTTGTGTTTTTGCGGGTACTAATTCAAAAACCAATGAGATTTATAGCAGAAAGAGAAAAAACGACAATTCATGACCCGGTCATATGGCGGCCGAAAAATTGTGTTGCTTTCTGAACTTCAGTACAATTACCAAAAGAAAGCGATGTCGCAGCAATGACATTTCTACGTGTGCCAGCGATTTCCTAATTGTTGATAATTAAGCTGAGTCGCGACAAAAGGCCAGTAGTCGCGCCACGGAGATAAAGGAAAAAGACATATGTTAGTGGTTTGGAACAAAATAGTTGTGTTCACGAGCATAATGAGACTAAAGGCGAATATACGTGTGATACAGAACTCTCTTACTGTGCGACAGCCGACTTTAGTAACATGGAATTTTTGTGAGATAAGAAAGATGGGAAAGAGAGAGTTTAGGTTTGAAACGAAAGAAAACTAGGTCACGACAAAGGTGCTTAATGGATGAATTATTTTTAGTTGCAGCAAAAGAAAATCATCTTGAACATACTTCAGAAGCTTAAAAGGTGTTTTAATTGTGGCGTGGAGATCTTGGGCAACACGAATAAGGCGAGCAGAGAGAGGAAATGGTCGCGACACAACTCTAAAGTCGTGGGCGTAGATCGACACAAATCTGAAAGAAGTCATATCCGACATAAAAAGCTGGGTCTAGCGGCTCGTCGATAAGCACGGAAAAGTCTTGTCGCGACGGTGGGTCATAACGCAAAGACCAGCTAAAGCGGGACAGTTATTTACTTAACCCGGTAAAACTAAGTTAGAGCTTGAGAAGCTCACTATTTGTCTTGGGAAAAGTGTTGTCGTAACATAACATATAGGGGGTTACGACAGCTGTAAAAACATCTAACCACAAAGGCTAGGTCGCAACATAAAAATGAAGTTGAAGCAGAGGAAACGCGAGGCTGATGGCGGCGAACTTTGTTGCGAAAACTTTTGAATTGGCGGATAGTAATAATGCGGACAATGTTGCAACAAGAACCACGGAAACGAGAAATCTTTGTCGTAGCAAAGAAACTAGGCAGCGACATCAATTTGAAAGAAAGAAGCGGATCAACATCCAGCATTGCGCGACTATGAAAACTTTAATTGTGACACCAACTGCCATTTGCATTGAAGCGTGTTGCGACATGAGTATCGATGTTGCGTCATGTGTATCGATGTTGCGACATTCATGTTTGAAGAATGAACAGAATATTGTCGCGACAAAGTTATCATACTGAAGGAAAGAAGAAAATGTCGCAACAAGAATATGTTGTCACAACTCAAGCAAGAATGAGCACAAGGTCTTGGGTAAGTAAGACAGAACCTTATTTGCTTGTTACCCAACGAGAGCACACAGCAAAAATTCAAAACTATGTTGCGACACAACTTTCAAGTCGTGACTTAGAAGATAAACAAAGCCTAAAAGTTAGGGATTCATAAAAGAAGCATTGAAGTGAAGACTGAGCTTTTAGGGCTCTATAAATAGAGCAAGCTAACGAGGCGGGCATGGTTGGTCGTGAAGAACGGAGTACTGGGAGGCTGAGGACTCTTTGTATTACTCTATTTTTCTTTTCTTATTTTTTCGTTTCTTGTTGAATTAAGCGTAACGTGTACAATTTGTCTTTGGATACGGGTGGGTTTGTTGAAATTTTGGAGGTTGAGGTAATCATTAAAGAATTTATTTACAGGTCTTTTTAATTTGAATGCAGTAACTCATGTTGAGGAGTGTTGCTTGAGTTGATTACACTTCCGAGTGGAATTTCCAGTGACATTTTCAATGTATCTTTGTAAATCCAGTTTCGAGAACTCAACTGCGGAAAATCGATGTTAGTTATGATCTTTGCAAAATTGAAAAAGAAAATTTCCGGAGTTGAAATTTGAGATTATTTGAATGGTGTTGCTCTTGATATTAATTGTTCCCAATTTTTGTAGCTTATACCCATGAAAGAACTATTGTTTAGCTTTGATTTCTAGGAAGCCCTCTTAGTGACACAGAGATGGAGATTCCTGAGAGCTTAGACCAGTTCCTTAGGGGTATGTTAGACTAATATTGATGAACAAATGAGCTCTGAAAGGTTACTTAGATAAATCCTCAATTTGCTCATGGTTTGAGAATAGGTTGAGTGATATATCAATTTAATCAATTAGAGATCTCTCTGATACGAAAGAATGATCTTGATCCGTCTGGCATGAGATCTAATCAAGGAAAAGGAAAACTCTTTGGATCTTAGGGCAGAGACATCGCTCATGTTGTAGAGATATTGCGGATTGCCTTGTCTTGGGAAGCAAAAATCTGCGATCATAAGAAATGGGTATGAATGTTGGAGCTTAGAAAACACCGGATCTTCACGGAGGAGATTCTGTTACAAGTGGTGATTAAAAATCATGTTTGAGACTAGACATGAGACTCTACTAGTCACAGTATGGTGGGAGGGATCAGGCTATACTACCTTACCTCTTGACAAATTCATATTTCACTCAATGAAAAATAGAATGAGCATAGGATGTAGGAATTGACAATTTCACAGCAATGAAATCCCAGTGTTTACTTCCAGCAATGATTTAGTTCAGTCCAGTGTGCATTTAGTATTTAACTCTTTCTTTTATATTAAATGTAGGATTCTAGTTTTTAAAATTCTTATTAGGTTACTAAATTTTCATTTAAACTAGACGTTCAAATAGTGTAGAACTTGAATAGTTGGGGTAGTTGAAGTTTAAATTCCTTTCAATCTCTGGCCAGAACCATATCGGACTTATAAGTCCACTTTTTGTACTTATGTGACTTTGTTGCACTTACGATTTCGGAGCGAGAAGTAAATTTTTGGTGAGTTTAGTGACAAAGACTAATTTTCTTATGAGCATATAATGTATTTTGGGTTTGTATCAAGTTTCTAGTGCCATCATTTGGAGATGGTATTTTAGTCTTCTAGTAATGGTACTATCAAATTTGAATATGCACAACATTTTTAGTTAACAGGTTGCAGTCGTTGCTTGGGGACCTCACCTGATTGCCTCACTTTGGTGATAGTGTCATAAATTTGGTCATACACAATTTTGGTCAACAAAAAGTTTTGGCAGTTCTGCAGGGACTCTATGAGATTACTCCTTTGGGGATAATTATTCATAAATTTGGTCATACACAAATTTGGTCAACAAGTTTAGGCGTCGTTTAGTGATGAAAAGATTTAAAAATCGTCATCGACAAAGAGAGAAATGTTAATTTGGACATTTTTTTCTTTGATTACAAAAATTTAGAAAATAAAAAAGAAAAAGCAGGTTTTACTTTGGCAATGATCATTGAAAAAGCTCTTTGGTCTTTTTGGAAGCTTGTGAATAAATTTTTGTTATCACTTGGCGTGCCATATTCCAGTCTCGAGTGTGTTTCCCACTCAAGAAAATATTAAATGCATAGAAAATCGAAGCGGGGCTGCCTACAAGTTCTGAGAAGTGAAAGAACCACGAAAAATCTAAGAAAAGCTATCGGTCTCAGGGAAGATAAGTGTAGCTAAATCAAATAGAAATTTATAGGACTATTCGAGAAGAAGAAGAAGTAGAGACCACTTGAGACACCTTAACATAATGGGAGGAATTTTGGAGCACATCATTCGAGGGAAGAGTATTTCCTATTTGTAGAATGACCTATTGAAGCAAACAATTTTGAGTTGAAACCCCGGCTTATAGTGCAATGGTTCGGCGGCACCGGTTCAGCACCTCGAAGAGAAAGATCGAGTGGCATGCAGGGAGGTATGAGGATAGCGGCTCTTGTGAGAACTTAGTAATTGGGGCGATGTGATCAAGCTTCAACTCTTCCCCATTTTCATTGAGAGATGCTTGCTTGGCGCCATGGTTTGATTCACTACCCAGGTGGGTTGTCAGTGGGCATCACCCAGGAGAAGCGGGTGGAGGCATTCATGACCCGAATTTTTCCTCCGGGACTCTCACTTGCGAGGAGAAGATGAGAAATCTGTGTGTTAATGAGGAGGATAGAGTCTCTACGGCGTAGGAGTTTTTGGGATTGTTGAAGAGTTACTTTGTGCGTAGGATAGATCTGTGATACAGATGGACATTTCTACCATGCTATGAATTATACCTCGAGGGTTTTCAAATTAATGCATCACGATGTGGAGGTTTTAAAGAAGAAGTGCAAGAGGAGGAAAGGCAAGTTATTGAGACGCGCCAAATGCAACTACAAGACTCCATGAATCTTACCGGGGGCAATGGGAGCCGGGGGAAATGGTGGGGTGGATTTGGACGGAATCTCGAGCATGAAGCGAAGCTTGATGTAGTAATGAACAAAATTTTGATGCAATGAGGAGGAGGATGCACAACTGCACATGAAGTTGGAAGGAGTGAAAGAAGGAAGGAGAAAACGATCTTTGAGGGTATGAGGAAGAAGAGCCTTACCAAGTTGAGGAAACAAAGTATATGAATGACCGGAAGAAGTTACCACTTCAAGCTGTGATTGCCTACACCTCTAGGTCGACCCACTAAAAACCAGAAATTTTTCATATCAGCTTTGAAAAGCACAACAGAACCCGAGATATAGTGGGAGCCACCATCGGGCATTCAGCACGGGTTTCGGCGGCAACAGCAATAATATGGCCAGAGGGAAAATATAGTAGATTATTAGGGTAAAAAAAGGACTCCATCCTTTGAAGATCAAATGCTTAATTTCAAGTCAGATAACAAAAGGATTTTGAATGCATGAAAAGATTAATAGACCTTAAGATTTCGAGCAAATACAACGGTATTTCAAGCAAGCACCTATGCTTCTTTGAAGAATGCGGAGATGCAAATTGGGCAAGCGACTCGAAGCTATCAGAAGAGCACTGGGTGCATGGCAGTGACTCTTAGAAGTGGCAGGGAGTTAGAAGAAAGGAGAGTAGAAAGGAAGAATACTAATGAAGAGAAACAAGAATTTGCGAGATTGGAGAGAACATGAGCGAGTTTGTTCGAAGCTCCCTGAGAGAGGGAGAAGTCGACAAAGCGCATCCCAAGCAACGAGGGGAAGGAAAGAAGGGTGAAAGCTTATAATCGCCCGAGTTCCGATCCCTCGAAAATTTGAGAGGCAAAAGCGGAGGAGCAGTTCTTTAAATTCTTAAACATGTTTAAGAAGATGAGATCAACATTCACTTTCTCGAGGCATTAACTCAAATGCCTCATTATGAAAAAATTCATGAAAGACTGTTGAGTAAAAGAGAGAGAGTTCTTTGAAAGAGAGAGGGATGAGTAATTTAAATCTGAAATATGCGGTGCGATGAATTAAGAGTCCATTCAAAAAAGTGGGGATCAGGTAACTGCTATACCTGCATGATTGGGAATGTGAGCATGGGAAAGACCTTTGTATGTGACTCTGAGGGTCAATATCAAAGCTTGATGCTTACGTGCGTTGCTAAAGGCTTAAGTTTGGGAGCTTACTCCTGACCTTGACCTTGTAGATGGCGAATGAGAGACATTGGCCCAACTTTGAGGGTATCCTTGAGGAATTAATGTGATCAGGGTGGGAAAATTTGTCTTTCCCGATGGAGCATGATCATAAATATAAGGGAGAAGACAAACAATTCCTTCTTTATTTTAGGAAGACCCTTCTTAACCAGCAAAGAAGCGACATTGATTGATGTGAAAAAAGGAGAACTGACTCTTAGGGTTGAAGATGAGCCGATTGCATTTCAATCTCGGTAATGATCACAGAAGCAACTTTGACTGAGGATGTTGGACTCAATGGGTGTAGAAGCAAGGAGACCATGCTGGGTTGAGCATTGCTTAGGCCACATTTTGGAACTGAAGCAGACAGATGGATCTGATTCAGGTGCTCTTGACATCTGATTTGAATTCGAACTCAATTTCAAAGCGAAGGAGTTCAAAGATTCGATGTGAAGAACTAATGTAGAAAAGATCTAGCAGCTAAGAAAAGTGGCTGAAAGAAAACAAAAGTTCGAAGGTTTAATACTAAAGGGAATTGCAGAACATTTAAAATATGTACCTTCTTACTGACCCGAGAAAGGGAAAAGCGGTAATTATTCGATTGGGTTAGCTAAGCTAAAAATGAAGACCATTAAAGGCTCTCATAAAATATAAGGAAACAATACTTGGTCTATAGAAAGATTTAAGAGAATAAGATCCGCCGATTGTATGCACAAGATCCTATTGGAGAATGCTAGGGAACGCCTATATAGAGCATCAAAGAAAGAATTTGAATCCCGATATTGAAAGAAGTAGTGAGAAATACTTAAAATGGTAAATATAGGCTTCATATATATGCAATTTCGAATAGATCCTTAGGTGAGCCAAGTACATGTGGTTCCCAAGAATGGAGGACCCCACTATAATCATAAATAGAAGAATGAATTAAGTTCCTGGGGCCTATGACGAGGGATGAAGAGTGTGCATAGATTACAAGAAACTAAACAACACTCTTAAGGAAAGGACCACCATTATCCTCTATTTCAGACCAAACGTTAGAGATAGGACATGAGGCACTCCCATTATTATTTTCTTGATGGATATTCTAGTTATAACCAGATTGCCAATAGCCCAGGAGGATCGGGAGAAATCAACATTCCCAGCCTTGTCCTTATGGTACCTTTGCCTTTTAGAAGGACCATCATTTAGATTATGTAATGCTCTTGTCACCTTTCAAAGATGTATGATGTCTATATTTTTTGATTTGGTGGAAGAGGTTATGGAAATATTCATGGATGATTTCTCAGTATATGGATCCAGTTTTTAAGATTGTTTGAAAAATTTAGAAACAATACTTGGAGGAATTGCCAAGACAAGAATACAACTTTAAATTAGGAAACATGTCCATTTCATGAAGTACTTCAAAGTGTTGTGTAGGGGCATAAAGATTTGATGCTAGTTAAAAGTAGATGAAGCAAAGATTCTTTGTTCGTAAAAAACTCTCATGCCACCTACAATAGTGAAGGGCATAAGAAGCTTCCCTAGGACTTATCTTCTAGATTTGCATGAAGATTCATTAAGGATTTTTGAAATCTCAGGACCATGTCTGACTAGGAAAAAGATGAAAATTTTGATTTTGATGAATCATGTAGAACTGCATTTAAGGAAATTAAATACATATTAGTATCATTCATCATCATTACAATTTGGAGCAATGAATTTGAAATTATGTGTGATGCTAGTAGATTATGCAATGGGGCTGTATTGGAATGAAGCGAAAAAGGAGAATTCAAAGGCGATATACCATGTCAAATAGCTTGACAATAGGAACAAAGAAAACTACTCACACCAGGAGAATGAGATGCGTGGTTTTCTTGTAATGAATTCCCCTGAAGGAGAGAGAGAGAAAGGAAGAGGGCCTTATATTTAGGTCCCATGTTGTTATGCTTGGGATTATCCTTTGCTTGATTAAATATCTAATGGCAAAGAAGGATGCAAAACAGAGACTGATCGGATGGGTGCCTATGACTACGAATTTAGATTTAGAAATCAAGGACTTAAAGAAGGGGTAGTGACAATTGTGATTCTGAGATCACTTGTCTAGATTGGAAAAGCTAAACAGAGAGAGCATAAATAGCCGAGAAATTTTACACGATGAGCAACTATTGATGTTGTCGGTACAAACACCAAATCATGCTGTCTTGTCAGTGGCAATGGAATTATGCCATGTAAATTCAGCTACCGATAAAGAGAAATTAAGAGCAGTTGTAGATTATATATATGGGGATGACCCTTGTTTGTATAGAAGTAGCGAACTTATGATCATAAAGATATGTGTTCGAAAGCAGTGAACAAGAGTGATAATATGGAAAAATGTCATGCATCACCATATGGAAGACACTTTACCCGAGACAAAAAACCCCGAAAAATTCTCAGTCGGGATTTTATTGGCCTACTCTATTCAAAAGACTATTTTTTGAATGGGTAAAAAACATTATGATGCTTGTCGGAGAATTAGGCGACATAAGCGAGAAGAAATGAAATGCCACATGGAGTAGATGGTGCAAATTTTTATGTATGGGAATAGACTTTATGGGACCTTTTCCATCATCTGCATTTAGTAATATACATTCTCCTGATTGTGAATTTATGTATCCAAATGATTGGAGGCAACAACTTGTCGAAATGATGGCACCTGATTCATTTGGGTTTATCTGAAAGAAACATTTTTGAACAAATTAGGGAGCGCAAAAGCAATCATCGGTGATAAGGGAAATATTTTGCAAATACAAGTCTTTTCAAAACTCATGAGCATATATGGAATCAAACATATGATGGGGTTGGCTTATCATCCTTAATCTAATGGGAAAATTTGAAATTTCCAATAAGGAGATAAGAAAATTCTAAGAGAACCGATAAATACAAGTAAGGAGCGGTTTATAAAGCTAGATAGCACTATGACATAGAGGCGCTTACAAAACTCTCATTGGAATGTCCCCATACAGTGTACTTATAGGAAAACTGTATCATCTCACTTTTAGAATTGGAGCCACAGCATATGTGGGCCATCAAGAAATTGAACTATGATTTCAAATTTGCCAGAGGAAGAAGGGCTTCACTCCCGAATGAATGAGCTGAAGAATTGAGGGAATGACCTACTTGATAATGCTGGAATCTCTAGGAAAGACCATGGGTGGCATGATCGAGAAAATCCTAAGGAGGGAATTCAAGTCGGAGAACTTTCCAGGTTCCTCTTATACAACTCTAGGCTGAAACTCTTTCTAGGGAGCGAGAAATCAAGATGGAGTGGTGCATATACGAGTGTTAACAAGTACACCCTTTGGAGGCTTGATGGCACTTCAAGCGAATGCGAATGAATTCAAAGTAAATGATCAGAGGTTAAAGCATTATCTTGGAGGAAGCATACAGGAAGTAGATCCAAATTTCGAAAAGAGAAAAGAAAATGACTGAAATGAAGAAACTCTACATCCAGTGTCTAGTTGAGGACTTGAAACTAAGAGCTGCTTGGAGCTAACACAAAATTTGATTTAATTTTTATTATTTTCTTATTTTAGATTGATGTTGGTTTTATTTTAATGATTTTGGATTATTAAATTTTGATTTGGTTAGAAGTTTTGGAGGATGTCAGGTAATATGTAAAAAATTTCTATTATTTTTTGGACAGAGGAATGAGAGGGAGTCAGTTTGTTAGCCAAAGCACCACATGGCTGAATTATGCGAAGAAAATGACTACAAGAGGGAGTATTTCTCATTCCACAAGCTTTATTTTGAATGATAATGCATACATTAAGTTGGGAAGTTTGCTCTGTGTAAATCTTATGTTGATGTGTTGAGATAGTTGTTCATGATTGAATTGATGATTTTCTATTGCTAAATATGTCTTCTGATAACTTAAATTGAAATGCGATGAGTTGTGGTGATTAACTGAATTAGAGGAAGGAGTTTAAGTAATAAAAAGTTAGGAAACAATAACTTGAGTAGTGACTTAAAGAAATGCAGTAAAGACATTGTTTTATAAGTAGAGGAAGGTTGTCGCAATATGAAATTTAATGTTCAGGAGCATAATTTATAAAGAAAATTAGATGAGCATTAAAAGTTCGATGTGACATAACACTTGAGTTACATTGTCATGACATTGTTTTTCCTGTTGCGATGTGAATTTTTGAAACTAAAGTAAATGGAAATAACAACGGTCTTCGCACCTTCACGCGGTGTATGACTCACTTTTCTATTTGCGAAAACGAGATGCATCGCGCGAGAATTTCTTGTGTGAGCACAAGTGTAACGAAGAGCAATTGTGGAGTCGATAAAATGTGTCGAAACAAAAATTTTCTAATGTTAGGGCCAGTCATTGTTGTGGACAAGCCTAAGAGGTGTGTCGCGACATGAGGTTTTATCAATAAAAATTTAGACTAAAATATTAATTTTGGGGGTCGCAAGCGTAAATTCACATATAGGTCAAAATTAAAAAGGCTATTGTTGTGACTAATCATTTATTGTCACGACCACGAAGAAGAACATTCATTTGGCCAGAGCCATAGCTGAAGAATGTTTCAAGCTGAAAAGCCCTCCTCCTTCCAAATACCTCGAATCATTTCACAACATTGATTTCAACTCTACGCCTCTCTTAAATTCTTCCTTAAACAATGAGTTAGAAGCCCACTAACCTTTACCATGTCGATCTATTACCTTGATTCCAAACCTTCAAGAAGTCATGGAAGAGTGCATTGAGCCGGAAATGCAAACAGAACAAAATCATCAAGCAACAGTTAGGCAAGTTGAGAACAGGGATAATGAAAACAATACCTGGCGAGATAGGAGAAAGAGTCGAGAAAAATAAAAAAGGGAATGCGAAGGCGGGCGAGAAAAAAGGAAAAGACATAGCAAAGGAACCGTTTCTTGAAAGGCGACAACTAATGGAAGAAAGTTCAAACGAAAGGGGCTTCATTGCTTAAGGGGGTTTAAAATGGCTATCTCTCCTTTTACTGAAGTGCTTGAAAATAGAGGATGGCAGTCACTAGGTGAACACAGAGAACCTAGTTATGCTTCTTTAGTTAAAGAATTCTTTGCGAACATGGGAGAAAGAAGGAAAAAAGGTCTCATATCAGAGGACACTGGGTTGAATTCCATTATTGTGTTGCAGGAAAGAGAGATCAACAGGATTACTTTCCCAATCACCGCGTGTGCAAAGGTGGTGCAAAGTTCAAAAAACATGCAGACGAAACAAAAGCCATTAGACTATGGCTTAGTGAGAGAGTGAAAGGAATGGAAGGGACAAAAACCCCCTGTAGTCATTCTGGGGAGGGACTTAACTAAGAAGCAAGGTACAGTTCTACTTTATAAACCTCCTTTTAACATCTAGTCTGAGTGAGAAGAGAGAAGCAATCTCTCTTATCATTGCTAAAGGGATACAAAGACAAATCATGGGGAAAAATCGTTGAGAAATCCATCTTAGGGTATATGAAGGCAATTAGGGAATGATTCCACACCAGGGCAGGTGTAAACTCTACATCCAGGGAGGTGTGAAGAATGGGGAGTTAGAGCTCACCAGAGCCTCCCCTCGAGCCTTGGTGTACTGAAAGGACCGAAACAGGAGGGAGGGGCGAAAAGGGAAACAGGAAGAACAAAGGGGGCTGGAAAGGGATGCTCTTGTTTCTAGATTTGGGAGAAAGTCCCAAAATCCGAATGCAGCTAAATTTCGGGGAGAAGTCGAGCCAACATTCTAGGCCACACGAGTTAAGACAAAACCGGCATGAACAGGCTTTAAAAGTTCGAGGGAGCGAAGCTGCGAGTCATACAGGCGATAGGTGTTGAGGGGTATCTATCAAAATGAGATGAAACAAGGAGATGAACAATTAAGGACACAACCGGTAAGGAGGAGTATTTTGATGCGAGCTTAAAAGAAAGACCAAAATTCGAAAGGGCTGCATTAAGAAAAAGGGATGAAGAGTGGAGAGCAGAAATAGAAAGAAGGGACATAGAGTGGAGGACAGTATTGAGAGATAGAGACAATGCCTTGAATGGAAGCATGGATTCAAGATATAACAACTTCATGAACAGTCTAGAACACTGCAAACAAAGTTTTTGTTTGTTAAGCTATGATGTTAGAAATAACAGGACACTCTTGAAATCTCTAGCTATGAGGCAGCAAGAACTTACAGAGAGTAATGCCAAGATTCTAGACTGGGCTATGAAAACAGTTTCTAGCAAGAAGAAGATACCTCGCCTGAAATCGATCTCGAGGCGCAGACCTATAGCTCTATAATCCCCGAGTCACAATCCCACCTATACTATACAAAATAAGAATTCGGTGGGCGAGTACTTCCTGACTTATCTTAGAAACACAAATAGAAAAAAAATCCTAGAACATTAGGAAAGAAAGAATTGACCCCAATAGAGGAGGTAGAAGAATATCTAAGGGATGGACGGCGAGGAGGGTACATGAAAAGGAATAAGAAATGAAGACGATACACACCTCCTCCAGCTCTCACCCTCTTTGTACTCTGATGCAATTCCTTTGAATAAAATAAAATTTTTTATAGCAAAGTTTTGTGTTAAATTGTGTTTGTCATTTGAGTGGTGTGCTTTTTTTGATTGGCATCTTTAACTAATGTTTGTGTCACCTTGGACCCAGAATGAAGAAATCAACTACCTGGATAAATTAGATTAGTTGCTACATAATGTTTGGTTGAATTGATTAGATTACAATTTTTGGTGTGTTGTGATGTTTGAGAAGTGCAGAAGCATGATCAAATGGAACCTCTTGCCAGTTAAGACAACACAACAACAAACCTGCGAGAACCAAACTTATTGTAATTAGAGTAATAGTGAGCCTTAATGAGCTAGGAACGAAAGTTACATGTGTAAATTAGAATGAAATTTAAAAAGTTCGATTACAGAAAATGTATTAATTGGCCGGCACAAATAAGACCTTTTAGCTGTTGTATAAACAATAGATCAGTGAAAGTCACGAAAAACAATGCACATGGTAAAATGTTCCTTGACAATTTGTGAAGGATTAGGGACATGTCTTTTTGGGATTGATCCAGTCAAAAGCAGTCAGGTCTGGAACTTTACCAAAATTATTAGTCAAGGCGAAATCCTAGAAGCGTACCACTAACAGCAAGTGATATAGGCTATCCTTGATTTGAGCCTCAAGCCTACCCCATAATATTATATAAGCATATACTCTAGTTCAATTTAAGCCAATTGTCTGATTTCTGTAATTTTGAACAACAAAATAAAGGCTTAGACCTTCACTTTATTCTAATCTGATAAAAAAACATATTATTTGCAGTTTCAAGACATAAGACTTCAAAATACAGAAAAGGACAAGTTTGGAGATGTATTTTGATTTGAGAGAGATAAGAATGAAGAATGGAAAAGAGAGAACAAATGAAGAAATGGAAGAGAATCTGAGGATGAAGTCAAATTTTAAATTGTCGAGAGGATTAAGTTTTTGTCTTGCCAGAAGGCGCCCCTCTCTTGAACAAGAATTGAATTCTTGAGGGTGTTTTAACACCTAATTGCCTAATACTAGCGGGATAGGAGGTATTTGCAGCCAAGTTCTTTAAGAGTGGTAGAAAACTAAGAAGACAAGACATTGCACTAATCCTAAAAATAGTTGACAAATAAAAGAAAAGCAAAAATAGACTTCTCTCTAAAAGATGTCAAGTTGAGAATAAGCAGTATGATACATCAAGGACAAGTTTGGGGGAACATATTTTTAGACATTAGTAGAAAAGAAAATGATGAAAGATAGAGGCAAAGATACACACTTGAAGAGTGGAATCTAGGTAAATGTTTAGCCTAAATTCTCGCTTATCTAGCTTGATTATTTGACCAGGCTACACAAGCCTAAAGACCTAATTGATCTTGAAAGTGGAACTTACTTACATTGAGTGGAGATTAATGGCAAAGCAAGCATATGGGACCTTGAAGAACCAAAGAGAATTGAATCCTTTGTGTAGGAACTCGAAGATTAGCTAAATGTCAAGGGAGGAAGGGAAAGAAAACGACCTGGGAGAATTAAGGGATTAATTGACTAAATTGTTTATTTTCAGAATTCATTAGTTTGTTTGTGACAATGATTGAAAATTTGTCTTAAGTGGAACTAAAACTAAGTGAAATTATTTGCAATAACTGAGTTTCAATTCAGATTCTTGATTTTCGGTGCAAAACGAGAGAAAAATGTCCTTAAAAATAAGCTAGGAATAATTTGAGGGACAAACAAATCTTCTTTTCTTTGCTTGGAGACAAACAAAACTTTAGCTTTAAGGAATTTGATGAGTCTTAAACTCATCACATTTTTATCATTTTGGCTTGTTTGGGTATTTTAAGAGCTATTTAAATACTGTGATTATGGGTATTTACAAACTTTGTGTTTTGCATGTACTAATTCAAAAATGAGAGATTTCCAACAAGAAAGAAGAGAAAAATAGCAAGCTATGACAATCCATGTCGTGGTGAAAATTGTGTACGACAGGCTTCAACAATTACGAGCGTGTCATGACAACGCATTTCTATGTCTGATGGCATTTCTTTGATTGTTGATGATTAAGCTGAATTCGCGACGAAAAGACAGAAACTAGGTCGCGACGAAAGGCGGTAGTCGATAGAATGGAAAAGACATATGTTAGTCGGTTAGAGACTAAAATAGTTGTGTTGCGACATAATCTTTGAACTAAAGGCGGGAATATCTGGCGACATGCTCTCTTTTGTCGCAACCATGGCTTACAACATGAAAAAAGAAGTTTGTTGAGGCTTGAAAAAGATGTTGAAGAAGAAGTTTAGGTCGCGACAAAGGGTGCTTAATGGATGGCCGACACAGTTTGGCAAGAAGAGGAATGTGTTCTGCGACCATATACTTCAAGCTTAAGGAGTGTTTGATTGTCCCTTGCCGCCTTGTATGCTTGTAATGGCAGGAGATCTTCTTGAGTTGTGACTGCACGCGAGGAATAAGCTACGAGCAGAAAGCGAGGTCGCGACACAACTCTAAAGTGTGACATAAGTTTTAAAATAAATCTCACGAGAAGTCGTAAGCATAACAACAAACTAGGTTGCGACGGCTAAAGTTAGTGAACACGAATTCTGTCGCGATAGGGAGAAAATGGGTCCCGACACGAAGATGAGCTAAGCGATTCTGGGGATATGTCGCGATGAAAAGAACTAAGTAAATGACAGGGATATTATCCTATACGAAAAGTGTTGTACAAAACACATAACATATTGAGGTGTGAGCGTGTAGAACATCCTAAGCACAAAGAAGGCTGAGTCGCAACATAAAAATGAAGGCTCATGACAAGGAGCAGAGCTAAGCTGGCGATGGAATTTCTGGGCCGTGGAGCTTGAGGTGCGCAGGAAAAGATGATAATAATCAAGGCAGGTGTTTATGACAAGAACGAGCAAGAGAATCTTTGTTTGTGACCGAGAAAAGGGTGGGTCGTGACATCAATTTGAAGAAGTAGATCAACATCACTAGTGCGACATGAAAACTTTGGTCATGGCATCGAAGCTTGCGAGAAGGCTGCGAGTGTGTTTGGAAATGGTATCGATGTTTCTACATTCATGTATGAGGAATGAAACGAGAATATTGTCGCGAAATGAGAGCTTTATTAAGTGGCGGCAGGTTAATATCTTACAGGAAAGAAGAATGTCCTGACAAGGAGATATGTTGTCGCAACTCGAGCTAGAATGAGCCTGTGAATCTTCTGGGTTGTAAAGTAAACTACCTTATTAATAGAAATAAATTCAAAACTATATGCGACACAACTTTTTTTTTTTTTTTTTTTTTTTTTTTAAGTCGCGTGAGAAATTAACCTGGACCTAAAACTTAGGGATTCATAAAAGAAGCATTGAAGTTAGGGCTTTATAAATAGAACGACTGCGGAAAGCGAGGCAGTCAGTCAGCAAAGAATGAACCAAAGTACCTAGGTAGCTAAGGACTCTTTTGTATTTTCTTTTTCTTTTTCTTATTTTTCATTTTCTTTGTAGATTAGCGTAGCTTGATATTTTAATTTGTCTATTGGCAGAGGATCCCAGAAGCAGTGATTTGTTCAAGTTTTTGAAGTTAAAATTAATGTTAGAAATTCATTTACGATTACAGCACGAGCATGATATACTCCCAGTGCTTATTTGGAAACTAATTTACCTTGATTGATTACACTTACAGTGGAATTTTCCTTATCAGTATTTCTATGTATGTTGTAATCCAGTTTTTGAGAACTCTACTTCCACTAGGAAAGATCTGATGTTAGTTATGGTCTTTTCTGCAAAATTGGAAGAAAATATCCCGAGTAGAAATTTAAGATTATTTGAATAGTGTTGCTCTTGATATTAATTGTTCCCAATTTTAGTAGCTTATACCCATGAAAGAACTATTGTTTAGCTCTGATTTCTAGGAGGCCCTCTAAGTGACCTGGAGATGGATTCTAGGCTTAGGCAAGTTCAGCAGGGTATGTTAGACTAATATTGATGAACAAGGCTCGAAAAGGTTACTTAGATAAACACTCAATTTATATGGTTTGAGAATAGGTTGAGTGATATATCGAGGTGATTTAATCAATTAGAATCTCTCCTTAGTGCAGGAGCAGTCATGAGATCTAATAAAGGAAGAACACTCTTTGTGAGATCTTAAGAGACCGAGACACTCCTTAATGTTGTAGAGATATTGCGATTGCCTTGTCTTGGGAGCGAAATCACAAGTCATAAGAGACGGGTATGAAGTATTGGAAAGAAAAATACCCCAATCTGGAAAATTCTATTTACAAGTAATTGATTAGAATCATGTTTAAAGATGAACATGAACCTCCTCATAAAAAGTGAAAGTATGGTTAGAGGAGGAATCAACTATACTACCTTACCTCTTGACAAGAATTCGATTTCACTCGGGAAAAGAATAGAATGAGAATGAAGTTTAAAAATTCTGACAATTTCACTTAGGTAGTGAGAATCTGGTGTTTACTTCCAACAATGATATGGTTTAGTCCAGTGTACATTTAGTATTTAACTCTTTCTTTTATATTAAATGTAGGATTCTGGTTTTTAAAATTCTTATTAGGTTACTAAATTTTCATCTAAACTAGACATTCAAATAGTGTAGAACTTGAGTACTTGGGGTAGTTGAAGTTTAAATTCACTTCATTGCAATGTCTACGTAGGAGCGATATCTAGACTTATAAGTCCACTTTATTACTTATCTGACACATTGCACTTGTAGTTTTAAGACAAAAGTAAATTTTCAATTGGGTTTAGTGACAAAATTATTTTTCTTATGAGCATATAATGTATTTTAGGTGCGTATCAAGTTTAAGTGCCATCGTCTAGGTAATTTTTTAGTCTTCTAAAGTATTAAGTACCAGTAGGGTTGAAAAATAGGTTTGTAGGCCCAGTCAAGACCAGAAAGGGTGATCGCTGACCTTAATGCCCGAGGCTCCTCGATGTCGGCCCGAATCAGAGGCCCGGGGCGGAGGTCAAAGAACGATCTGAATGAATTGGAAGGCCCGTATCACCAGCGGTCCAGTTGTATATCGCTCATCACGAGAAAATAGAAAAATAATAACGGATCCTTGCTTGATTTGGATCTATCCTCAATAAGGAAGGAGGATTTATCTCAAACAGCAGCTCCCTTCTATATCCTGTGCAGGTCGTCTGAGGCTGGGGAAATAAGAAAAGGCGGGCAAGAAATAATAAGATCAATAGGAAGGACCCCTAATCACCATCAGCGGTTGAAGACATTTACTATAAATACAAGGACCACCCATCGGTGAAAGGTCGCCGGTTAAAGCGCCAAAAAACTTCGTACTCTTCGGTCTTTAACTTTCTCTAAGGAGAAGCGAGCACAGGCATCGGGGAGGCCGGCCGGGCACCGACCTGTGAGCTGCCAGCTAATTCCTTGTTCTTGCGAGGAGGGGAGACAGCGTCGGAGGCCGGCGGAGTTCAACACCAACACCACCGACCTATCTCGGCCAGCGGACAATCCAGGCGCTAAAAATCCCGGCCCGCAAAAGCGTCACGGCGCGGCCGGTGACCCGCCGCAGCTCTGACCGGGTTCACGTTGAAAACAGCCATCATCAGTTGGCGTGGAAATGCGTAGAACGATAGTTCAGCATAAATATGGCCCGATTTCTGATTACCAATCGATATCGACAACAGAACATAGCGGGGGTAGCTGATCGTGGGGATCTGCGGGGATCCACGAGCAATGCGGATTGGCGGAGACCCTGGGACGATGGCGTCTGGTGGTGGTGGGAAACGCCGTCACCGTCGATCAGCGTCGATGGAAGAATTGGAACAACACGATGGTTCACGGCATCTGGGAGGCAGCGGGACCGGGGGCCGACATTCCCTCCCCACGAGGGAGCAGCGTGACATTCAGGAGGCGGCGACGAGGAATCCGACTATCCGGGGAGGCGGACCGACGGCCCTCTGGGGAGCGGCGCGCCAATCTTGGGGGCATGTCGCGCGACGAGTACCACATCACTGACCCGGGAGGCGGGGAGAGCGGACATGGGAGCGAGTTTTGGGAGTCTTCAACAGGAGAAGCTGGCCAGTGTGAAGGAGGTGGATTGCAGGGGACGCCGGGTTTTTGAATACCTTAGTCGCAACCAGCGAATCTAAGCTTGAAGTGGGGTGCCTCACAGCTCCCCACCGTGAGTTGAATCTTATGATGAAACATTGATGAGTTGAGACCGAAAGATGAATCATAATGCACATTGATGGATGGTGCATGGAATTGTCGGGACCGGGTGAATCTGGCATTAGCTCGTAAGGTGACCTGGCTGGTTCAGCAGTCCCACTTCATCCATTTCGTCATTCGGGAACTATCCATTCACGTTAGTCTCCTTCATCGGGCAGACGTATAGAAAGTCGAGTTACCATACGGTGGCCAGTCAGCGAGGCTCGAGGGAAAGCTGAAGTCGTACGTCAAAGGTTCAAGCGAGTCCACGAAAATAGACATACAGATGAGAAATTCGCCATCCTGGCCATTCATTCTGCCGGGATTAAGGAGTGCAATCGAAGGACGTGTTTTCCATCTCAAAGAACCATGACAAGCATGGCAGAATTTTTCATGAAACGAGAGAAATATATAAGCGACAGGAGGTCCTCATATCAAAGAAGAGGAACCTTTGCAGTAAAGAGAAAAAGTCACGACAAGTGAAGCAGCGAGGACGGAGCCGGGAAACCGAAGCGGCCAAAGGAAATCCCGAGAAGCGTGAAACGATCCCACAAAGGCGGGGCGCAGGGGATCGTCTGCGGAGTTCTGCGTCAAGCGAACAGCGGCGTTACTCACCTCAGATTCCGCCACGGCGCCTCGGTGTCGGTCGACATGAAGTAAATGAAGCGGTTCTAAGATGAAGCCGGATAAAATCGAACCACGCAGAGAGACAACGCAAGTATTGCGAGTTCCGGGGATTACGGGCATCGCCTGAACGTTATACAAGCGAAGAAAGAGATAGAATACTTAGCTGCGCGGATACCTCAGAGCGATTTCATATCTGCGGGAATGAGCTTCGAATCGGACAAGGTCAAGCCTAGAATCAGAACCAGGCCCCGACTCAACAATAACAGTCTCGGCAAGCCATGACTCAACATCAGCAACCCCTCGGGGAAATCCATGTGATCTCGGAGGGTTGCGGGGAGGAGGAGTTCCACCACGGAAGGCCCTGCGTTGCATCGAGATCCAACGGGAATGGGAGAAATACAAGCAGTATCTAAGTTGCCGCGAATTGACACCACCATCACGTTCTCGGCTCGGATGCGGAGGGATGCCGGCGTATGAAACTCATTGATGGTTGCGCTACGATTGTAGCCAACACCAGCGATTCACCGGGTTTTAATTAATAACGAATTATTGACATCGCTAATGCATAAACTTTTCGATAAAATGGGCATTGGGAGAAAAGCTAGATCCGTCGACACACACATATCTTGAGGGTTTCGGAAAACACTACCATTGAAACACCGATTCAGCGGTCGCTGGCTGGGAGAGCCTTCCACTGCGACGGCGTGCGACAAGGTTCCCTTATAGTAGGCGCTGATGACTTATAACATGTTCTTTGAAGCGAGACCCTCCTCAGCGATAAAAGCCATCCTCGCGTATCACATGATAATCAAATTCGACCACACATGTTTGTAAAGATGGTCAGGGAGATGTGTGTGTGTGATGGCCACGGGGAATGCTACGCCTCTATGAAACAAAGAGGCGCGATTGGTAGCGTGAATGAAGACGAAGCACGACATGCTTGTGACGAGATACTCACCCGACCCGAGCCCTCGGAGGAACTAAACCGGTATCATTGGTTGGCGACCGGAACATCTACTTTATTTCGGCTCAGGCTAGGGAGGCCTCAAGCCTCCTCACTCGATTTTAAGACATAATAAAGACATTTTTCGCATGGAAGCTTGGCGGACTATATGGGAGAATCGATCTACGTTAATCACTCACGGATTGAACACCAACCCGTCTTCAGCCAGGTCGAAACAATAGCTGCTTGGGGAGCTTCATGAGAAAGAGAAGCCGTCAGCGAGGAAATCGGAAAGCAAGCTTCTCAGACGGGAGCGATACGGGAGGTAGAATATCAGTGGTTGTTAATCATTAATCCTCATCGAAGCAAATGGCAGTGGCGACTGCAGTACATCGACCTTCAGCGACGCATAGCGAGGCATGCTCGAAGGGCGGAGGCACCCTTTACGGGGATCGACCACCATCAGTGGGCGCCCTTTGCCGAGCCACGAACTGCCAGATTTATGGGCGCATTTTTGGCTCTGATCGGATCGGTATGGATCGGGATGACGAGGGAAAAGACCTCTTTCGTCTGACTCAAGAACTTGTTATTATCGTGTGATGTTGTTGAGACTCGAAACCTTGAGGGGCTACCGGAGGCTGTGAATGGCCCAGAATGTTCAGGGAAGCGGAGATAGAGCACAGACTATGGAGGTATACGTGGGCGACATCTTTGGTAAAATCACTCTGACCAATCTCCACATCCCTCGCCTCTCGGAAGCGTTCCAAATCCTAAGGGAACTCTGACATGAAGCTAAAGACCACAGCCGTGCGCCTTGGTGTCAATGGAAAAATTCTAGGCTTCATAGTCAATCACGGGGAAGTGAGGCAAATCCGGATCGACCAAGAACTTTCTCAAAGCATTCCGTCGCCATAGAATAAAAGAGTCAGAGGCGACGGGGAAGGATTGAGGCCCTAAAGCGGGTTGTGCATCCGAGGAACCCAGCGACAAAGTGTCGACCCTTCCACTTCAAGGAGTCTTGAAGAGGCCTTCCAATGGGATCTGCGATGCGTGAGGAAGCATTTAATGCATTAAAACGTATTTGAGTTCTCCGCCCATTCTGAAAATGCATGATCACATGGAGAACTCATAACAAAGCGCGATTATATCGGAGCACCTCAGCCCGGCGCGTTTCGTGGAGGCGAAGAGCAAGTACAACACCCGGTCTACTATTGCGGTCAGGAGCTCACGAGAGGAGCGGAAGGGGAGTACAGGATGCGGAGGAAATTAAGCCACTGCCCGGCTGGTAACCACGACCCGGAAGCTCGTCCTATTTCCGGGCTCATACCATAGGAATCCAGAATGAGCTATCAGGGTGGGAGGCTGGGTGCGCGCAGGCGACCTCACGGGAGGTGATGAAATAGGCCATGAGAGCTGAGTGAGTTCGACATCGGTGGTAGAAAGCGACCATAAAAGCACGGGGTCAGCGACTCCGTCGCTGGAATTCACTGACGAGGAACTTGCTCTGGGGCCACTCACGAAAAAAGCATGACCTCCCGATTTGGAGCTCTGTGGGTAGGAGCCTCAAATGCACAAGGAAGCGGAGCGGGTCTAATTCTAACCTCACAGAAGGAATAGACATTGAATATGCACTCGGGATTTGGTTCCATGCTTGAATGAGAAGTAAGTATGAGAGGCGTGATAGCGACTGACTCGCTACATTATTCAGCAGAAGGTCGACCAGGTTCAGAAGTATCTGATGACTCCGATGGTAGTCGGGGCAAATAGAAGAAACCTCTGAGCCAAAAATTAGAAACGATGATCCTATACCTCAAAGGTTGTGAGTCTATCAAAGGGAAATTTGTTTATTCAAGTCGAACATGTCACAGGAAACGGAGGAATTCTCGGTGGGCGCCTTGGCCCGAAAAATTAGCCTGACCTCACAAGAAGACCTCGGCATGTCGGCCTTGGATTAGATACTTAGGCGGAACCCTACGTCGATCCCTTATAGCATGTGATTGCCCAGATAGAGTCGAGCAAGTTGGATGGACCCTTTGGGATTATATTAATAACGGAACCCTACCAGACGACCCGAAAGAAGCGGCTAAGATAAGGGTGAGGTCGTCCAGGTTTACCAATCACAAGGGAAGCCTCTACAAGCGAGGATTCTTCACACCTTTCCTAAAATGCATCGCAGGAGAAGACACCGAGTACGTGCTAAGAGAGAGAGGTACAGGTGTATCTTGGAGACCATATCGGTTCAGCATTAGCGAAAGTTTAAGGTAAGGATCTTCTTGGCAGAAGAAGCATACTTAAGGATCTGGCCCGACCTGATCAGAAATGCGAGGGGATCTGCCAGGGGCTTTTAAGATCTCACACCTCCGTCCAGAGCCATAACGTCAATCACAGTCCAGCCTTTCCAACGATTGGGTTTGGACATGATGGGCCTCACAACCGATATGAACGGGTGTCGGTCTGGTCATGTCGTCCATGGTGGATTGCCCGCAGAGTGGTGACGGAGCTTTTTAGCACGATTACGGAGCGAGAAAATGCAATTTAAGTGTGGCGAGCCATCATATGCCAGCTTTTGGCATTCAGAAACCTTGGTATGGGCAGAGCGGGGAAGACGGTTTGACAGCGTTTGAAGTGGGGTTTTACGTAGTTTAAATTGGGCGAAGAGGGTGTCCTAGTCACAGAACTGTGCTGAGTGGAATGGATGGGTGTGATCAGATATCTGGAGGTGGTGTGAAGGATAGAGTTCAAGAGAGGATCTCAGAGGGTTGGGATGAGATATCTGGAGATGTGTCTTTCAGACTGGGAGGACAGCTGGGATGGGGGCTGACAGGAGACTTCTTATATGACTTGTTGCAGCATTTCTACTAACACAGGAGCAGAGACTCAAACCTGAGCTGAGTTGAAAAACTGGAGGACTTTGACAACTGAACGACCTGTTGACTTTCTGAAATCTCTGATGACATGACAGACTCAGAAGATGGAGGTCTCTCAGGAGTGAGACAGGGATCAATATCATCTCAAGATCATTGGGCTCTTATACCGGGTGACTGATCTTAAAGACTCTTGATGAGAAGAATCAAACCTTGATCAGGCTTGGCTGGAGCCTTGTCATATCAGGTAGTGGATGAACGTTCATGAACTTAAACATCTGGAATCTTTGAGCTCAGTGGATATGGAGAAACTCATGAAATTTAGAGATGATATGGGAAACAGAGTATATTTGACTGATCTTTCTCGAGTCTTGCGAAGCGAGTGATCAGTTCTATTAGTCTTGGTTTGTTTAAGACATTTCTGTGAGATGAAGACAACAGACTTGGTTGTTGTTGATCTTCTGTTGGACACGATGAGTTGTGGAGTGGTCGTCTCGATTACATCTTGAGAGTAATATTCAGTACAAAAGCAATTCCCTCAAAACGCCAAAAAAAAAAAAGAAGAAAAAAAAGAGGGGTGTGATAGAAAAAGCGAAAGGGGACAAGGAGAAAGACATAATGAAAAGCTAGAAGAAGAAAAGGTGTGATAGGAGAAAAGAAAAGAAGTGGAAAAGAGAGGAGAAGGAAGAAAGGAAGAGGATAAGGGAAAAGAGAGGAGTAGAAGGAGAAAGGAGGAGAAGAAAAAAGAATAAAAAAACAAAGAGAAGCGGTCGCAGAGATCACTGCCACCTCTCAGGACGCATTCCTAGCACAAAGCTGAGAATAACATGACTCCCATGAAGGAGACTGGGGGAAAACACAACTCCCACGTGGAGAGAGCAGTGGTGCTGGCTGGAATATGGAGGATCTTATTGCGACGTGAGAAACGTGGAAGATAAGCTTCGACTCTTCATCTCCGCGCCAAAGTTCAGTTCGCCATAAAGCAAAAAAGCCCTGCGGGACTCAAGTCATTGTGGACGTGGACCTTTGTTATTATGTTAACATTCGTTCAACGACTCGTTCACCAGACTCCACCTGTTCACCTCGTCACTGTCACCGTGCCATTCTTCCAAATAAGTGACTCATCAAATCTGACGTTTACGTGATAATCAAACTCTTCAACAACCCTAGCCCACGGGATGTCTGCGACTGAGAGCCAACCACGACAGGCAAGTCGGTAGGGCGAGACCCGCCATTGCTCACTTTTAATGACTCACCTACTCGCCTGGAGACCCCATGACTGCCTGGGGAGTCAAACCAGCTCAAGTTATGTCGCCACTGCGGCCTCGGCGCTTGGGAGCCCGCATTGCTCACTTTGACAGGAAGCTGCTGCTCCGCGAGGCCCACGTTGCCTCGAGGAGTCGGACTAGCTGGGCTACATCGCCACTCGGCCTCGGCGCCGAAACCATGTACTCACTTTAGCCGAGAGCTCACCTACTCCGCCACCGAATCCATATTTGCCTCGAGTCAGTTAGCCTCAAGTATGTACCTCGGCGCCTCGGCGCTGATTGTAACTCGCTGACGAGAGCTCTGCCTGCCCTGGCACGGGCGCATCGGCCTCGGCGCCGAGCCCACGGCTTGCTCCTTTGGCAAACTCACACTGCTCTCACGAGGCCCACGCTGCCTCAGGAGTCGGACCAGCTCAGGCTACATAGCCACTCGACCTCTCAGCGCCCAGGCCACGGCTCACTTTACGACTGAAAACTCTTCCCCGTCGCCGAAACTTGGATGCCGACCACCACGAATTAATCATTTTGGCGAGCTCATCCCGGTTCATGGATGAGCTCTGCTATTGTTATTGACTCTTCCGATAAGCCGGCATTGGGCGACCTGCTCGATATTCATTCGGCGGGCTCTTCCATCGTTCGCGCCGGCGATACGCTCTAATATTTACGTTACGGCAGACTCTTCCAATCACTCAACGCTGGGCGAGCTCTACTCATTTGTTCACTTTGACTAGCTCGTTCCCGGTCGCGGGCCGAGCTCCACTCTTATTCATTACGGCGAGCTCTTCCATCACCGACGCCGTGAGCTCTGCTCTGACTCTTCGTTGGCGAGCTCATCCCTAATTCCTACACCAGGCTCCACTCTACTATTCATTCGTGAGCTGCCCGATCTTTCAGCGTGGGCCGGTACCTGCTACATTATTCACTTTGGCGAATCATTCTGAGTTAAGCGGGCGAGCTCCGGCATCTACTATTCATTACGGCGATACTTCCATCACACAGCATGGGGCGAGCTCTGCTCAACTCACCGTTACGGCCCGAGCTCATCCCGGTTCACATGGGCGAGCTCTACTGCGCTATTCATTACGGCGAGCTCTTCCATGTCATTCAACGCCGTGAGCTCGCAACCATTCATTACGGCGAGCTCTTCCCGGCCATCAACATGGACAAAAAAGCTCTACTCGATATTCATTGGCGAGCTCTTCCCATGTCGTTCAACATGGCGAAAACCTGCTCAATAACCGTTACGACCATCTTCCCATCACCTCAACATGGGCGAGCTCTACCTTGACTGCCGTTACGGCGAGCTCTTCCCATCACTGAACATGGGCCAGAGCTCTGCCAATATTCATTCGGCGGGCTGCATCACTTTCGGCATGGGCGAGCTCACCTTAATATTAGTTACGGCGAGCTCTTCCCATCCTTGACATGGGCGGGCTCTTGCTCGACTATTCGTTCGGCGAGCTCTTCCATCCTCAGCGTGGGCCAGGCTGCAGTCTAATAATTTGGCGAGCTCATCCTCAGTTCACATGGGGCGAGGCTCCTAGACAATTTACATCAGCAAACTCTTTCCCTCATTTCGCATGGGCCAGACCCGGCCCAGCGAAATTAAACGTGCGAGCCCCTTCGATAAGATTAACTAAATCAAGTGGTTGTCTTACAGAGGCCCTGTGGCGACTGGTGCAGCGAGGCACAGTAATCTGGGCCCGATCCTCGGTCGGGCCATACAAATCATGGAGAAAAACAATGATACTATAATGAGAACGCGGACGATATATATATATAAAAAAAAAAAAAAAAGGGCATATATATATATATACAAATATGTTTGGGGAGAGCACCTGTCTCGGGCCTCGGGCAGAGCCAGAAAGCGTGTCAGGATGAACAAATAAAGCCGGCATCGAGGCAAACATATGCGTGGGTGGGCGTCGGCGGAGGAGCGGATAGTGAAAGAGAGGTGTCCACGGGAGTCTCGGGCTCTTGAGAATAGTTCGTAGAAAAGATTCTTACGCCTCCTTGGTATTTGGGGAGGTCGGGGTGGAAGTCGGATACGGTATGCATCAACAGCTTTGGTTGGAAGGCGAGGCCATCAGCCGAGCCTTTGGCGCAATTCTCGGCTGCTAATGACCTCATCCCTCACGGCGGCTAAACTAGCACCGATGAAGATCTGCGTGCAATCCACGACATTCCTCGTTCATCCGTTCGGCCAAATTCGGCGAAGATTCCGGCGAAGCGATCTCTAGCGACACCTTGCACTTTCGGGAAGCCAGCGACGAGCTAACCAGTTACGCACCTTATCATTCCAGATTCGCCGTATTGGTACACGTATGCATTCAGCTTGAAGATCGCTGCGACTCGCGGTGATGAGCTCCTCCACAACCATCGAAGCTCACATTCGGACTGTGGCCCACTCTCGGGCTCGCTCAAATGTTTTGCGAAGCTGGAGCTTCACCGAACCTCGGCTTCGCCTTTGCCCATCAATTTGCGGACCTCGTCTTCCCTACTTTACGCGCGCGGCGGCAGTATGTTTTCATCGAGACTTAAGTCGGCTCCGCCTAACCGGTCATATCTTGTCGCCACTGCGGCTCAGATTCGTTGAGTGAAAGCCACCTTATTTATAATTCGGGTAATTCTTGCGTACTTCTCGTTTTGGTTGTGCCCTCGGCCCGGGCTTTTGGATAGTGGCTACGCATAACATGAGTTCGCGCCCGGCCGCGGCGGCGCCAGAACAGGCGAGAATCAGTGAACTTCTGAAGGCGATCCTCGAGAGGATAAAGCCCACAACCTCGTGTAAACATCGCCGACCTCCCAGTTGAGATCTTTGAGGATGGAGGAGACGCACCTGCGCAGTTAGGTGTTAGAGAGCAAGAGTCACAGTTTTAAATCGACTCTTGTTTTTGGTTTACTTTCTCTTGAGTTCTCGCCTTTTGAGGCGTTGGCCTGTGTGGTTCCAGGCGGCTGCCTAGGCATGACCACAGCAGGCGCTCGGTGCGCCTCAAAGAGGATTCTTAGCGCCTTCGTCGGGCTTAGGAAGTTGGGGGCTCGCCAATCAAGAGCCTCGCTGGAGGGAGATGATGTGTCACGGCTCTGGACGGCGGAGGCAGCCTCCCGACCCCGAACTTTGGTCGAAACCAGCCGCTCCTCCTCAGCGGACTCGGTTTTCCCTTTTCTCAGGGGCCAGGCCGCCGCCCCGAATGGTGAAATCTCTCCCACAGTGGGTAAGTAGTGCAGCCCAGTGGGGAGAGGATCGAGTAGCGTGGTGAGGTGTGAAAGCGGAGGCGTGCGGCAGCGAATTAGATGGACTGGAATGGCGAGCCTTATCAATTCTGCGTAAGGGCGAGCGGGATATCCCGCCAACGCTAGAATTTATGGCGTTATCTTGACGCTAAGTTCAAAAAACGAACCTCGGTAACGGTGTCTAAATCGAAACATCCAACCACCTTGAATGAAGTCACTTTAAAGCGGTGCAGCCTCACGCGAATGTTATCGGGGCGCGGGCCGAGCGAACACCGGTGTCATCCACATCGGAAGTTATGTTGATTGAAACCGCTAACGATAGTCTTGCATTCATCAGAATTGGTGGGAGATCGCGTGGGGCCAAGCGATTTGAAAATGAGAAAAGCCCTCGGTGGTCGTTTGGCCGAAAGTGACCAGATGGCTGGGACGCGTGCCTATCTAATGGCCTTCACAAAAATGCTTTAACCGTTGGGAGGCGAGTTGGGAGGGACAAATGTTGAAATGTTGCAAGACCCTTTTCATGAAAGGGTGGGGCATGAAGGCCATTGTCGCGTCTCGAAAAACAAACCGTCGAGGCCCACGGAGGCGCATAAAAGGTTAAGACATCGGGGACCCATGCTGGATTACAAGGGGAAGGTCGACAGCGATCAACAAAGGTACTCCCATGGGATTGACCTTCTTTGGGTCCACATTCACGACATCTTTGAGCAATGGTTGGGTACTCAGGCCCTAGGATATGTAGATGGTTTGTTTTCTCTTCACCTTATCGCCGGGAAGAGGCGGCGGCGGTTAAGGATCAGATAACCAGCGGCGAAGTATCTCAACCCGATGCAGTCGACAACGGTGAGTGCCATGTCATAAAGAAGGCGACGGACCCGTAGCGGAGGCAGCGGCAAAAAGCCAAAGCGATGGTTCAAACCTAGTGTTCCGTCGTACAGTGAAAGAAACGAAGCGTGGAACACGATGACCTGAACCATTGAAGAAAAACTGCGCGAAGCGTGAAGCGGAAATTTGAAAGGACCGGAAGCTGTGAAGCGAGCAGGCGAAGATATCCATAAAAAGCAGAAGCTTGAGGAAATGGAGAAATGGCGCGAAAACGAGGTCATCATTATCCACAAGACTTAAGACAAAACTGCGGCCCCAGCCACGAGCGGACACGTGAGCGCAGCCGATACGAGAAGGTGGCCCTTGCATGACGTACACGGGGGTGGGGGTATGTGATAGGGTTTGAAAATGGCTTGTAGGCCCAGCTGATCAAGACCGAAAGTTGATCATGCGGCGCGTGCAGGCTCCTCGATCTTGCCCGAATCGAAGGCCCGGGGGCGGGTCAGGACAATCTGAATGAATTGGAAGCCCCATATCTGGATCAGATTGTATGTAATATAATGAAAAATATGAGATCATATGCATGGTTGGGTCTATCCCGATAAGGAAGAGGATTATCTGAATAAACGACTCCTTCTATATCACATGCAAGTCGATCTGGGCCGAAATTGAAGCCCAAATAAAATATCTGGGTCCGATAGGAAGGACCACAATCACCATCCAATGGTTGAACATCTTACTCATCTGAGGACCGCCATCGATGAAAGATCGCCCGATTCTGGCGTAAAGCGCTCTATAGCCCGGTCTTTCTTTTTCTCTAAGGAGGAAGCGACGGCGTGGCGGAGGCGCGCGGGCGCGACCCTGCCGACCCTTATTATTCCTTTGTTCTTGCGGAGAACGCGTCGGGCCGGCGGTTCAGCACGGCTCACGCGCGACCTATCACCGGCGAGACCGTCAGGGCCTGTGGCGCTGACAATGGGCCGACTCAGTGACCGCGCTCCGGCCCAGGTTCTGGTGAAAACGGGCATCATCGATACTAATAATTTGGTCGTACTGTGTTGTTAACAAGTTTTTGGCCTTAGTTGCCAGGACTCTGGTCCGTATTTTGGTGATAGTGTCTCGTAAATTTGGTCATCTTGCACTTAAAATTTTAATTTTGGTTCTATGAGTTTTGGCGTCGTTGCCGAGACTAAGATTACTCCTTTGGTGATAGTGTCATAAATTTAGTGTACAAATTTTGAGTCGACAACGATAACAACGGTTTGGTCATTATATTTATAGGTTATATAGCCATGTTATACCTAAAGTTGTAAATATTTTTCAAATTTTGAGCTCATTTAGTTTGAACATATTTTAAAGTTATATATATAACAATAGTGATTGACGATGTGAAGCCTAAGTTAGTTCTGATGAAATGGTCGTAAGATAAGTTTTTTAAATTTGGTCAGAGGCGAAGTATAGCGCGAGTTCAAATACCCTTTAATACAATGGAAATATATTTTCAGAAAATTTTTAAGTGGGGGCAAGTGTCCCCACTAGGTACTAGGTAAATCCTGCCTTGGTTGTGGGCCACATATGCAAATATTAAATATTTTCATGCTATCAATTTAAATTAAGCCTAACTAAAGTGATCTAATTGGAATTAAGTAATTGGATTAAGGGTATGATTGGCAATGGAATGATTAATGTACAGATGATTACATAAAGGATGTTCTCATTGATGAGTTAAAATTAAAGTATATATAAATAATAGTATAAATATTAGGGCCTTATAGAATTTGGAATATCTAACTCTAGATGAGAATGGCTCTAGTGTTTATATGGTATATCGGGTTTGGAAGTCTAAACAATTTGTTGGATGACTTACGACAATGGATACATGTACGCTTTCGTTATATAAATTTTATATCTCTTGAATTAAATGAGTAAAAATATGATTATTTAGGGTTTGCCTATTATGCAAGATTAAATTATAATGCAGGTTATAGCATGTTTATAATGTTAGTAGACTAAACATGCATGATTGAAACGATTAATTCTAGGTAAAAAGAACTCATTCTGTATTGTTTAAAAGAAATGTTGGTTAAAGAATTCAAATAACTAATAATTCAAATTTTATAAATCTAACCGTCAAATGCTTTTTGTGATTTTATATATTTGAAAAGAAAATGTTATTTTAATATATATATATATATATATATATATATATATATATATGTATATTATATTTTGTCCATGAGAGACCATGAAAATGAAAGAAGAATTAGATTTTCGAAAATTTTCTTTTAATCAATTCTGTCTTTTAAAAACTATTGTTAATATCAGTTTTCAAAAAAGGTAATCAAAGAGTGGCCTTATTTTAAAAATAATCAAACCACCTTTGTTTTATAGTTTTTCCCTCGAGAACAGAGAAAGGTTCTGAAACGCTGCTAGTTACCTCAAGTAGTCGCAAAATACAGATGGTTTTTTTCATAGTAAATATTATTGATAATATAAACAATTATTATGTGTGATTACAAATTAATCAAAATATAGATTTGTCTGTTTATTCATATAACATTTTAATAATATTAATAAGATAAATCCAAATAATAATTAAGTTTTCTTTTCGTTAGGTTTCCCTTAGCTTTTGTGGTTTTCTTATTCATAGGTTATCAAAACACTATACAATATATGAAAAATGATTGGTGGACGGAAAATGACAAAGGGCTATAAATTGAAGTTTTTTTTTTTTTTGAGTTACAATTGGTGTATATATATATATATATAGGCTTTGTATTAACAATATGATGGTAACTTGGTGGTTAGAGTTCTTAGGTATAAGCCAACATATGTCTCAATCTCTCAATCGTGAAGCAATGAGTACTGAAAATGTTTCCATTGGACATTGAATATATTTGCCTTTCGAAGTGTCTTGGAGCTAAGAAAATATAGAAGAAAAAGGAGGAAAGAAAATTTAGAAGAAAAAAAAAAGGTTTAAACTTAATAAATTAATTATATGTTTATTTGAAATAGTTTATTAATTTTCTCTATTACAAAGACTAAGAAATTTAAAATATATGGTGCAGGAATCATGTGTATTTGATTTTCATACCACATATTTTCATGTGATCAAATAGAGAAATCATTTTCTTGAATATTTTTTTTCTTTCCCTAATAATTTCTAAGTTCCAAAAGGAACCTTAATGTTATAAAAATGTTGGATTAAAAAATTATAGATGATTCATTGCCTATATTCGGATAAAAAACTAATTCAATGGCACACCATAAGTGGAAGGAAACCATATATAAAATGTTGGATAAAAAATTTGGGGGTGATGTTCCAAGTTCACCTGCTCTCTCGAGTGCAACTTTTTAGAGCCTTATTATGTTACATGGTCAAGGTTCGAGTAACTTTAGGGTCTTATTATGTTTTATGGTCACCAATTTGAGTAACTTTAGGGCCACTGGAGGATTTATGCGGCGGTTAATTTCGTAACCTCATGGGATGAGCAACTTTAGAGCCTTATTATATATGTTCCATCATCACTTTAAGGTCATTGGAGGATTTATCAGTTGTTAATTTTAGCACCCAATGAAATCCCACCACATGAATCAATGTGCACATAAACTGATAATGACCATTAAGAATATAGTTAGGAAACGGGCTAGCCCGAACCCCTTCGGACCGTGGGTCAAAACGACCCACTTTGGCCCGGGCTAGCTTTATTAGCCTAACTCCAACTCCTATGCGAGCCATGTTAAAACTGTTTAATATTAAAAATGCCCAAATATATTTTTCTAATTTTCATTCTTTAAATAAAAATAAAAATACATAAATAATTAATAACAATTGGTGATGCACAATAATTAATACATAAAATAACTGAAATGAAACAATATAATTAATGTATACAACAAACTCAGATAAATAATGTAAAAGACACCAAATACATTTGCTTAAGAATAAATGGAAAATGTAATTATCGTCGATAACAATCACATGGTTGAGACATATAACAACTTAACACCACTAAATATGAGAATATATTTATATAAAAGAATAAAGAATGGAGAAGAACCAACAAATTAAGAAAAACAAGGCTCAATTCCATGATTCCAATTTCCAAGTTGCCCACTACCCCACTAACTGCACCATCAATCAATACAATCAATACCAATCTCACGCCAAACTATTTGGTTCCCTTTTCATAAGAACCTAAGGCAACGTTTGGCTGTCAAGAATAAAAATAATAGACTCCCTTGATGGATTTTGGTCTCTTATCATTAAGTTTGGTTTTGAGTCCAGTCTCCTTCTCCTCCGATGGGAACAATATACCATCAATACCCTGAAATGAAGTACAACTGTCAGTGAAAATATTGGATCAAGTCAAGAGACGAGGCAAAAGGCGATGAGAGGCGCGGCACAGGAGATGCCACTGAACGATAAGAGGCCATGAATCGACGATCGCCGGAGGAGATGCAAGCGAGTGAATGCAGGGTGGCCATGCAAATCGAAAATGCGAATGACGGGCTGAGTAATGTGAATGCGACCGTCAGTCAAGATGCAGGGATAAAGGAGGAAGAAGTGGTTGTGTCAAATTTAAGATAAGGGTAGGGACCGTAGGGTTTAGAAAAAAAAATCTCAATATATATATCCTTTTTCAAAAAATAAAAATAACAATATAAAAATGCGGGCCAATTGGGTTGGACCAGCCCTAATCCGAATGGGATGCAGCCCTATTTATGTCGGGTCAATAGATCCGGATTCTATTTGAGCCGTTAATTTCAAGACCCAATCCTCCAAAATATCGGACAAAAGTGTCCCATTGGACTAGACCGATATCCCCAGCTCTAATTAAGAATTCTACAATATCTTTCAATTCATGAGTAGGGCTCTTATTTCAGGGTAGCAAATATCTTCTGAGCAGCATCTCTCTCTGATACCTCTTTGGTGTTTGTCCGCCGGCTAACGAACCAAAAGTTGCCCATACTTTAGCGAAGGTAGCCTGCTCCATCCTTGGTCATGGGGAATGGCATTCTAGCCCAACCCCACACCTACCAAATGTATTAGCTTCGATTCAAGTCAATAAAAAAAATCCTTCTATTAAAAAAAAACTAATAATATAAAATATAGACCATTTTTAATAAGTAAGTAGATCATTAAAAATGATTAAAATAAGAATTAGATCATATTCTTTTATTTTTATTTTTTAAAGGGATTTTGATTAAAGTATTTAAACATTGTAAATAAAAATATATATTATGTTTTGTATAATTTATATGTCATACATTCATATTATTTTAAAAATAGTTTTATTTTAAGGTTTAAAATAAAATTTATAATAAAAAATTATTTTATAAAATCAATATATAGTAAAAGATAGGTAAGGTAAAATTTATAGTCATATTGTTGATAGTTAAGTGGGTATCGTTCATCAATTGATAAAATTATGGAATGGATTTATCGAAGATCTAAGGTTCGAATCCAAGAAGAGAGTGTTACAACTATAAGGTACAACAAAAAACACATGGTTACTGAATGAATATAGATAATGATGAATAGAAAATCCAAGTAGGGTGAAATTGTGATTGTAGCTCCTTTATATTACGCTTTCAAAAAGGCGAGAATTTGTTTGAGGCGGGTGTTGAAAGCAAAGGGCCTCTCTAATTGAGATAGATGCCTTGCCTTCTCAATGCATTCCAGCTTCGCTTTCTCTCCCAATTGTCTGCAAATCCAAAGTTCAAAAATATATCATCACTACTAAGTTATTGAACAAAACCCATTGGTTATTCAATTGTTCGATTTGTAAAGAATCATGATGTTTGTATTAAACTTGAATACATTAAGTTTGAGCTTTTAAGAAAAACGATCATTTAATATGATATCAAAACATAATTTGATGAAAGGTAATGGGTTCAGTTCGGTTCGGTTCGGGTCACCTCTCAATAACTTGAGCATTTCCCATATGCCTATAACAACAAAGTTAACAAAGACTTCAGTAAATAGCGAGTTTGACTTAATAATCGTTTTAACAATTTTCTCAAAGATGTTCGCTTCATTTTAATTCCTTCACGACTTATTGCTGAAATTTTTTTAAAAAGTTCTAAATAGAAAAAGTTAAAATATTTGGTTTTTTTATTCAGAAAAAGTCATTTTTCGTAATAATAAAGTTAAAAACCTGCACTATCGTCAATACACACTCAATAGGATGACATCTATATATTTACGCTTGTCCCATCCTAACCCACTCTGCTTATTTTTTCAATTCCTAAACTTGTCTCATTTAGTGGCTCCAAGAGACGGGATTCGAGATGAGAAAATTATCAAACTCACTACATTTTATTTTTGTTTATTTTAATTTTAATTTTTATTATATTTGCATTTTTATTTTTATTATATTAATATTAATATATTTAATAAAAAATAAAAATATTATGAATTTTTATAATTATTTATTAAAACATTAGTAACTATTATTATTTATATTAAAGTATAAAAATAAAAATAATAAAATATTATTTTTAAAATGTTGGCTCGGACTAGGCTTATTATTATTATTTTCGATACACGATTCATATCGTTTCATTCGAGTCTGCTTTTTTGCCCTAAACAATTTATTTCTTTTCAGCTTCAATTTTATTTTAAATGAACTTAGCCCAAGTCATTTCTAACTCCGAGATTTTCTAAAAATCTCTGCCTCTCCGAGTCATTTCAGTAACTTATCACCTAAAATCGGAAAAAATGTCCGCTTTCTCTCGTAATTCAACGAAACTTTTCGTTTCACTAGATTTCAAGGAGACGACTTAACGATGTAATCCGTTTCGGCCACATTATCCGAGATCGAGAGAATTTTCTATGCTTCTAACCCCATGATTAATTATTATTTTTATTAACATTTTGCTATTTTTTTAAATTTTTAAGTTTCAGGGTTTTACAGGGAGTAACAATACCTGAACCCGTTTCGGATTTGAGAAAATAAACTCATACCCATTAAAACCTGATTAAAATTAAACTAAACCTTTGCTATTTAGAGCGAGGCGAGACAAGAACCTGAAATAATCCGTCATGTTGCCATCCTTATTCACTACCTAATGTTAAAAAACAAATACCTTAATACTTAATGCTATTAAGTACTATTCAGCATTAAGCTAAAAAAAATTCAATATTAAGTTAAAAAAACAAACACCACCTTACTCTTTCAAGTTGTATGCCACTTCCAAGTATATCTTGTCATCATCACCCCATAATAGATATATCCTCCGTCACAAAAAGAAAAAAAAATCATATTATTTGCATGCCCCTTCCAAATCAAATATTTTGCCACCATATATATATATATATATATATAGCAGTTATATATATATATATATATATATATATATATATATATATATATATATATATATATATATTTAATTTTATATATATATATAGGACGAAACTTTCTAGATGTTCACTATTTTTTTTATAACTAAACATCTATTATATCGTAAAGAATTGCTCAATTAAACTTAAATCATGTGACTCATTTTCTTCTTAGATGTCTTTCAATTTTTAAACTTTGAACGTTCGATCAACTGAACTAGATATATAAACACTCTAATGTTTCACTTTGTTCCCATTAAAATCGATAAGTATTAAACCATTGGATCATAGTTCGTGTTCATTATCTTTTCAAAACATACGTTAGTTAACCTATGCTTCACTGATATTAAATCCTAATTCCGCCGCTATATACCAACCTACCTGATGATAGTGATATGGAGTGAAGTCCTCGTCCCTGATGACCGACGCATCCAAAAGTTCTTCTCTCTCCTTTCTATTGCTAAACATTACCGGTCATTCATTTCCCATAAGTCATAGATAATGTTCCCGCCAAAAACTAAGTGTTTATATCATAATATATACTATTAAAGCATGAAATTTTATGCATGTTTTGGAAGATACGACCTTTTCTTAAAAAAAGAGTAGGACCTATTGCTGAAAACAGTTTTAACTCAAAAAGGTGCGTACTTGCCGAAAATGTGAAATTATTTCTATATTTTGGATAAATGAACTATCGTGGTGAGTAGACAAGGACGATAATAAAACAAGTCTTTTCTTTTTTTGGAATATCCGTCTCACCTCACCAACTTATAATGGGGATGGATTTAAAATTTGGGTAAAACGATTTCAAAACATTTATTTAATTCGTATTACAACGTTTTAATATTTGGTTCATATGAAGATGAAGACTTGAATCTGGACAAGTTTGAGATTTTTTTTACGGCTAAATACTTTAATTATAATATAATAAACTGTTTTTATTAAGACTCAAACCCGAGACCTTTCTCCTCTTGTCAAGATTTAAATAAATAGATTTAGAATAGATTTTGGTTTCCTTTAGAGATTCTAATAAGTTCTTGTATTTACCTTGGTGACTTGGTTGCTCACCCCTCCATAATATATAAAACTATTTAAATTATTTCTAATATATATAATAATAATTAAATATTATTTTATAAATATATTCATTTTAATATAATTAAAATAGTTTTTCAAAATAAATAAAATGAGATGGGATGGCACAGGACCACAGGTATGGGGAGTTCCCGTATCCCTTGAGAGATAAAAAATTGTTTTGTTTATTTTTTGTCAGTTGATCATTTTAGTTATTATATAATAAATTGTTATGGTGGAGATTCTAACTTGGAACTAGGGGTGGCCACAAGCCAAACGGTTCATGAGTTATTCGGATTCGATTCGGAAAAATGCTTGTTCAGTTTGGTTCGAAAAATTAAACGGAAATTAATTGAAGCCGACATCGCCCTCGACCAGAACGAGCCAAACTCGAGCCTTTAACACATTCGGCTTCTGAGCCTATCAGCCCTTATTCGTACCACTCAAATAAACGAGGCCACAAGAGATATAATATTAATATATAAGACATTACACTTAAACCCTTCACACGCACCCACACGGGCCACACCACACCATTACCCAACAGGCCAACACCCACCCCCACAAAAAAAAAGTGAAAATTGCATCTCCTTGTTCCCTAGCCGTCAACCCCATTTTTCAATCCTTCATCTTATTTTCTTCCTTAACCATAGCCATTGGCCCCTTTTTGCTCCCCACCTTATTTCTTTTTTAGATAAAGTACTACATGTTGTTTGTTTCATATTTATCAGACCATTGGACAAGTGATAACAAACCATTTTTTCTGTTAGTTTCAATATAGAGGACTTCAAAGCAAGAAGATCATAAAGTCTTCTTCAAAATCAAAATAAGAACTAAGAACAAAGGACAAAGCCAGATAACATATATGTGAGGTAAGGTTCCTATCTAATGTCTTTGTATATTGTTTTGAGATGGGTTTCTTCCTTATTTACTGATTTTGCCTTCTTTTTGAAAAGTTTTGATCTTTATTTTCTGGGTGATAATGGTGTTAAATCTTAAGAATGTACCGATCTATTGTCATTTTAGCCAATCTTATGCCTATTATTAGTTATAAGGTGTTTAAATAGATGGAGAGAGTGCTATTTTGTCATGAAGAATGTATGATTCTCTGGGTAAAGAAGAGCAGAACATCAATCAACACACAGCGTAAATGAAAGTCTTAATCAAACATAAAACAATTATTGAGGAGCTAACCTTTTGAATCCAAACAAAATGGGTGACTGGGCAAAGTGAACTATGAACATATATATGGTGGCTGACTTGTTGGGACAAAGGGTTTCTCTGGTGGCTGGTGGCTCGTTGCTCGTGCCTGGCAGACTGGTGGCCAGAATAGGAATAGTCAGCTGAGTAGGGAGTAGTAGAGAGGATGACTGGGAGAGGAAAGTTGTTTTATTTAGGCAGAGAGACTGAGAGACCGAGAGAGTATATCAATTTATTTATTTATTTACATTACATTACTAACAATAGGTAATTAGAAGAAACCAATCGGCATATCACTGTCATTTTTAAGTTTTAAAAACAAGATTGGCCAATCCTTAGGGATAATTTGTAAGTCTTGCATCAAGCCTTTTGTGACTTAGTTCCTAATATTGAATAACCTCCCTGTATTCTTTGAGAACTGATTTTGTTATAGAATTTTTTAGTAAGTGTCAAACAATTGAAGCTATGGTAGCATTTCCAAAAGCAGACATATATTCTTCTTCTAAAACAGTAAATATATGTATTACAATTACATCCTAAAATTAGGTCTCAAAAAGTAAAAACAAATCGTTTATATATCTATATACAAGATTGTCAACTATCATAATTAGATACTACAATAAGTCTTGTTTCTATATCTATATACAAGATTGGTCAACTATCATAATTTCTAGGATTAATTACCGAATCAATCTAATATCAAGGCAGATGCCTCATGTGTGTGTATTATTCTTCCAAATAAGTTTCGCTATGATTACTTCATCATGCCCAACTCCTTGTCAATTATAACATGAAACACCTTCCCAAATACTCAGAGAATATCGCCCAACCGACTCGGATTGAATAAATGGGAATTGTATAATCTTTCAATGAGGTTCTCGATGAAATGACGATCAACTTCAACATGTTTATGCGATCATGCTGAACAAGATTTTGTGCAATTTGAATGGCTGCCTTATTATCACAATAGAGATTCATAGTATATTCAATCCCTGAAGTCCCTCAAGATATTCTTTATCCATAACAATTCCGTATACACCATGAGCCATACCAAATTCACCAAAGACTGATCTTGCAATACCTTCGTCTTGCTTTTCCAAGTGACAAGATTACCTTCCACAAAAGTAAAGTAACTGTGATGTGACCTTTCTAATTGTTCGATCACCCGCCCAATCACATGTATCCTTCAATGTTAGAGATACCATTTTGAGATAAATAAACCTTTTTCCCGAGCACTTTCTTTAAGTATCTTTAAGATCCGATAGATTGCTTCCATGTTCTTCACTGCGCATGCATGAATCGGCTCACAACGCTTCACCGTGAGATATGATATATCTCGGCCTTGTGTGTAATAAGTAGATTAATCTTCCAACTAATCGATAACAACCCTTGTCTCTGTTGGAAAGTTTTGGTCCGGGGAGAATTCGAGCTTATGATTCATTTCATGGGCGCCTCTAACGGCTATAATCAAGCATTCCGGTTCGTTAGGAAGATCTGCATCACATGCCGCCAGAAAGCAAGACCCATGTTTTGATCTTATAATTTAATTCCCCAAAAAAGGTCATTTGTTACCCGAGATCCTTCATTTCAAATTTTGTATAACATTCTGTAGCTTCATTTCGCATGGGTCATCTCCTCGCCAAGACCATATCATCAACATACACACTACAAGTCAGCATTTTCCTTCTTTGTGTTTTATAAACACAAAGTGTGATCCGATTTACTTTTACTTATAGCCGAACTCCCTTTCCATTGTAGTCAGAATCTCCCAAACCATGCTCTCTGTGTGGACTGCTTCACCATACAATGACTTTTTTAATTTGGCTGCACTTCAATTCCTTTACATGAAGAACCATTTTTAACTCCGAGCGGTAGTTCCATATAGACCTCTTCCAATCCCATCGAGGAAACATTTTTAACATCAACAAGCTGCATAAAGCGCCCTCGATTTGTCGTTATAGATATAAGAATGCTAATTGTATTGATCTTTAGCCACCTGGTGCAAAAGTATCCCGATATTCATCCCATACCTTGCGCATATCCCTTCTCAAGAACTAGTCGGGCTTTATATCTATCAATACTTCCATCCGGTCTGAAGTTTCACCGTGAACACCATCTCGCATCCACCGCTTCATTCCTGGGCAAGGGAATGTTCCCAAGTGGCATTCTTTGCAGCCTTCCATCTCAGGTTGGATCAATCGTATGAATTTCATCGTTAATCAATTGTCCACGCTTTGTCTGCAATGTGCGTGATGCATCAATATTCAATGGAGAAAGGAATATACGCCCTCGCAGGAAGAATATATCTCTTTGAAATCTTTCCCCCGCAAAAACCCTAGTATTGTTTGACATGGCATTAGAGCGTGCTTGATCCCAAAGAAGTCTCTGGCAAGAAACCATCAGATATCGAGATTTTTTCAACCATCACCTCATAAAGTCAGCCAGAGTTCGAGTGGTAATTTCTCAAAAGAAGCCGTAAAGATTGCCGGGAAAGCTATGATGACACGCCGAAAGAAAATCAACCGTCGCCATCGCAAATGTTACCCATCCGTGATATTGGTAAAGCATCTATCTTTTTCCGAATCCTAAGAATAGAACTGCGATTGGATGGGCTGTGCATCCAATCACATGACGCGGACCCCGCCGCTTAAAATCGCTTCCCTTCTTCTCAATCGCTATTTCCACCGCCAATGGCAGCACCTCTATTACCGGGAAGGATCTGTTATCTCTGTCTCACTCACACTAGATACCCGTCCTTGTTGTTCCATCTCTCAATACAACCTTTGTCTAGCCAAAATTACTTCAACTCTCAGCCAGATCGTAATCTCTGGGCCCTCATTTTGTGTCTTTCACATTCTAACCCGTAAGATCTTATGGTGTTAGATCGTATAAACTTTACTACTTAGAGCTGCCGCAGAACGGGATCAGTAAAATCGCCATGCAAATCAAACTTACAAAGAAAGACAAGGCTCGAGCAACTATATGGTGGTTATGGCACCGTGATTAGACATCTTTCTTTGGTTAATTCAAGAAATTGCAAACCACAACTTTTTCGTGATTGGAATGATAGGAATTCTCATTGTGACACTTAGAACCGGCTAAGAGCCAATCAGATTTTATTCACCAAGTCCGAATAAGTCTCGTAACTTTTCAAGTTATTCACTCCGATGCTCGGGGTCCTCAAGTAGCGTCTCTCTGAGACCTGGGAGCTCAAGCATTTGTGTGACATTTATTGAAAGAATGCACCAGAATGACTCGTGTCCCGCACTTACAAAAAAGTGATGTGAGTCTAGCATTCCGCACTTTTCACAAAATGACTCACACCTAGCATCAAAAGCGCATTCACGTTCGCAACTGACAATGGCACTGAAGCTTATAGATGCCCTTCTCGGGAAATTTTTTAGAAACCATGGAATTCGCCATCGCACTCACACCTATGCTCCACAACAAAATGGATTGGCAGAGAGAAATAGACAACTTTTGGAGGTAGTGCGTGTTCTTCCCCTCTTCGCATGAACATGCCTCATTTTATTGGGGTGAGCTGAATTGCCGCCATTCATCAAATCCAAACACCTTCTCAAGTAATGGACTTTCAAACTCCTCAACAACTGCAACTTTACTTCACCCCCATCTTCCGACCTTGAACCCCTAGTTTTTTGGATGTACCGTATATGAAACACATCCCCAAAATCTTGGAGAAATAAACTTGATCCACGCAAAATGATGTGTTCGTTGGCTACTCAATTTCATACAAAAGGATATAGGTGCTATGATCCACAAACCCGAAAGCTACATGTGACTCTAGATGCCCTTTCCGAGAATAATTAGAGCCTTATTACTCCTGGGAGTTCTAAAAATTTCTAGTGGGGAGAGCTCGGGCGAAGAGAATGGGCGGAGGTGATGAGTTTATTGAGTTGGAGAATATTCAACAAAGAGAGTGGTGGAGGTGATGAGTTTATTTGAGTCGAAAAGGTGAATGGACATTTTAAGCATGTTGTGCAACAAGGTCGTGATCACAATCATGAAACCGAGTGAATCACCACCACACACCCTCAGTTGCCCCATCTACACCACAGAATCAAGAACAATCAACCCTAATGTTCTCCTCAAGTAAGTATGAATCCTGTGACTTGAGAGTCTAATGAAATATATGTTTTCAAGTAGAAGATTTTTAAAGAGATATATTCTTTCAAAATAGAGGCAATATATAGATACAATTACATCCTTAAAAATTAGATCCTAAAAGGGAAAAACAACTGTTTTATATCTATATACAAGATCGTCAACTATCATAATTTCTAAGTGATTAATCATCGAATCAATCTAATATTGCATGTACCATGTAAGACACAAAGAAGTCACAGCTTCTTACTGTTAGGATATTAATGTATTAATAAATATGAAATGAACTTGTTCTATTTTTTTAGTTCTAAATTTAGTTTTTCTTATTATTCAATCTTTTTTTTTTTTGTGGTAGGATATGTCATCCAGCTTCCTTGAATAATCAATGAAGGTGATAGCCTTGTACTTCAACACATACTCTACCAAGGTCTCAACAACAATGAAATGCAAGCAGAAAGTTATGTAATGTAAGTTCACGAATTTGATAAAGAAGAAAGAGTCTCTAATTAAAAGAAAAGGAAGAAAACATCTATGGTTTGGAATGAGATAAATGAGGTTGTAATGAAAGATGGTAGAAAGAAGGTAGAATGTATTTATTGCAAGGCAAGGATGTCACTCAATCCTTCAACAACTACTAGTCATCTGAAGCGGCATTTGGATAGTTGTACTTGAAGAAATTGAGGTTAACAAACAAAAGACTCTAAATTATCAAACTGCAGGATCCAATGTCGAGGATTTGCTTAGCTCCTCTTCGCTGCTTCCAAGTATTGGAGATTTATTGAAAATATGATCAAGATAAGGTGAGAGAGTGCGCTTCTACTGGGTGTTTATGCATTAACATCCTTTAGTATTGCTGGAGGAAGAAGATTCAATTACGATGGGATAACAACCTCAATTTGAGGCCAATCACGCGCAAAGCTCTAAATATTTAATAGGTTGTTTACGAGAATGAGAAAAGAAAGTTGAAAAAGGATAAATATAAGATCACTTGACTAATGATTATGAAGCCGTGGAGCCAAAAAATTTATACTATATGGTGATCACTGGACATTTCACGACAAAGAATTGGAAGTTGCATAAAAGTGGTGCTCACTTTGTGCAGCATATTCTCCTCGACGAGGTGCTGACATTGCATGGGCAAGATATGCATCAAGAATGTGATTGAGAACAAAGTTCCATTCCAGTTAAGTTGATAATGGTGATGATAAATCGATTCTTAATTATGATATATTGTCAGATTAAATTTCTCAAAGACTAGGAAGATGGTTTGTGGGGGAAAGTTCTTCCATGTTAGATGTTGTGCTCATATCTTAAACTTGCTAGTGCAAGAGGGTTTTCATGAGATTCTGCAAATCATTGATAATGTTCGTGAAAGCATCAAATTCTTAAACCAATTAGAGATGAGGTTGAAGACTGTTGCTGAAATTGCAAGTCAATTACAATTGAAGTCAAGAAAGTTGGTGATAGATTGTTCTACTCAGTGGAATTCAACTTTGAAATGCTAACTTGTGCCATGAAGTTCAAAGATGTTTTTCCACGATTTGTAGAAAGAGACTCTCATTACAAATATTTGCCAAGCGATGAGGATTGGAGAAAGGTTGAAGCTATTTTCCATCTTTTTGAGGTATTTAATTCAGCAACTTCAATGGTATTCGAAAGTGACTACCCAACTGCCAATCTATATCTTTATGAGGTATATATCATTAAAGAATTGCTAAATTCAAAACAATTTGATAGTGATTATTTTATTAGAGATATGGTTGTAAGTATGAAACAAAAATTTGATAAGTATTGGGGGGGGGTGAACTTGCTTATGGTTTTAGCTGCTATTTTAGATCCTAGAGGCAAACTCATGTTCGTTAAATTTGTTTTCAATGAACTTCATTCAACTAATAAGACTGCCATTAAATTAGAGGAAGTTAAAAATTCATTGTATGAGGTTTTTGATTGCTATGTGGAGGCTCATAATGCAACAACATTTGAACATAGCTCATCTTCTCAAGCTAGTGCATCTAACCAGTCATCAATTGAAGATTCTCCAACATATTCAACTAAGTCAACAGGTTGGAAGAAGTTTGATCAATTTGTGAGGATGGTTGAGTCAACTCCAACGGAAAAATCAGAGTTGGACATATATTTGGAGGAGGGTGTGTACATATGTGATGAAAAATCAATGGTATCTTTTGATGCACTTGAATGGTGGAGGAACCACGAATTGAAATATCGAATTTTATCAAAGATGGCAGTTGATATTCTTGCCATTCCCATCTCTTTAGAGGCATCTAAGGCTACTTTCAGTGCTAGAGGAAGAGTAATTGATTACTTATCGAAATCTTTCATTAAATTCTCATCGTTTCTGCGCGATTTGTTATAGATTGGGTGAGAAATCTTCATGGACTAAAGAAAAAACATAAGGTAACTTTTACATTTTAGTCTTTCACTTTATTTTTATGGTAAATATACTTTATTCTAAACACTAACTATATTGGTTGATTTGGTTTTACCTTTTCTTTTCTTTTTTTACTACTTGATAGCAATTGAAGAATGGAGTTGTTGAGATTATCCTCCCAAAATCATGACATGCAATTTCCAACTTCAATTGAATCTAAAATAAAAAAAGGCTTGTTTAGTCATCAGCTTGAATTTTTTTTGTTGTTGTTTTTGTCCAAATCTTTTAGTATTATTCTGGTATTCTCTATCTATTTTGATTCTTAAATGTGAGTTGTGGGCTTGTGGCCATTGTAGGTATGTTTTTAATGAAACGGGAACATGCTTGAATGGATTTCTTATTGGGCTTGTGTAGATTTCATTGGAGACGGGCTTGCATCTTCATGGATTTTTTATTAGGCTGAGTGAGCAAGCTTGCAAGGATTTTTATTAGGCTTGAATGAATTTAGTTGGAGACTACCAATCTTCTTGTACCTTACTGTTTTCCTTTCATGTCTTTTAAGTTGTATTAACTTTAGTTGCATTTTGTTTGTATGTTCCTTATTTTCTTTTAAGTTATATCAACTTTAGTCTTTATTTTTAATAAACGAGTAGGGCCTGCCAAATCCCCTACCTTCTCTTTGTTTTTTTAAATATCAGTCAATTTATGATACATAAAACGAGTCTACTCGAGCCCAGCTTCGAGCTTTAGTTTTTTTTCTCAAGCCGACCAACACACAACAAAGCTCAAATCGAGCCTGAAATTAGCCTTTGCCCCCTATTAATACCCGAAATTCGAATGAGCCTCGACAATATTCTGGGCCATTACTAATCCCTACTGAACCCTTCATTCCCTATATCATGCATTTCTCAAACACTTTCCCTTCCTATATTATACCTTTTTGAAATATTAAATGTTCTATCTTATGAGTTAAACATAATAAATTTGAATTGTTTTATTTAAATAAGATAGAGTTGAAATGGAAGCACCCCATTACCATTTCCAAAAGTAAAGGGTCTTTCAAAATATTTTTACAACAATTTTGAATTTCATAACATACGAGATTAATATGTATTTACAAATACCATAAAAATTTTCAAAATATTACCTTTATTTCTAATTATGCCTTAAAATTAAAAAAAAAAAAAAAAAAAAACACCTAAAAGCCACTAAAATATATTTTTTTTAAAACACCTTTTATTATAAATAAGATAGCAATATCTTTTTAAAAGCGATCTCAAATAAATATAACACTAATTTTTACTTAATTTTTCTAAAGATGAAGGGAGCCAAAAATAACTCTCCCTTTTAGCATATTATTAATTTTGAATTTATAAAATTAATTAATAAATAATAAAATATTATTGGATGGACTTGTCAAAGCCCAAACCCACCCATCCTTGAGTTCTGGATATGAAATGAATATGCTTGAGAATCATGCAGAAGAATAATAATTTTTTTTTTAAATAAATTTATAAGTTTTTTTTTTTTTTTGAAGAGAATAAAGTTATAAGTTCAATTTTCTTTCTAAATTAGTTAAATAAAACTTTTTGACCAAGTTGATTTATTTAATAAATATTTTTATAAAATAAATGTAAATAATTATTCGTGTACATAAAATTGGATCTTAGGATTTTTTTTTTAATAAAATTGAATATCTCTTTTATAAGTGAATAAAATTTTTTTTTATGTATCAAGTAATGCGATTTTTTTTTCTTGGTATTCATAATTAATTAATTAATTATCACTGTTTCTTAAACTTATTTAGTAGAGACAATTTTTATATGAATCTAGAGAGGTGCTACGATTTATTACCGTATCTTCTCGATAGATAACATGAAAAATGTGGGTCTATAATTATGCTTTGTATAATTTATGTCATACATTCATGTTATTTCTAAAATGTTTTTCTTTTTAAGGTTTAAAATAAAATTTATAATAAAAAATTATTTTGTAAAATGAATACATACTAAAGTTGGGTGAGGTAAAAATTTATAGTCAAATAGTTCATAGTGAAGCAAGTATGGTTTATCATTAAGGTTTGGCTCAAATGCTAATAAGGTGAGGTGATTTTAATAGAGATTCCAAATTCAAATCCAATAACATAATATTAAAAATTTATAATTATGTAATGTAAAGTGAGTAAAAGTAAAAAAAAAAAAAGTGAATATTATTTGAAATATATGTCTAAATTTATAGTTGGTAGTTAGAACATTGCCACGTCATTGAAAAGAGGAGAAGCTAAGGTACAACAAAGAACACAAGGGTAATGAATGAATATATATATATATATATATATATATATATATATATATATATATATATATATAGTGTTGAATAGAAAATCGGTAAGGATGAAATTGTGATTGTACTTGCTTTATGTTATGCTGTCAGGCTGTCAGAGAGACGAGAATCTGTTTTAGGTGGGTGTTGAAAGCAAAGGGCATCTCTAATTGACATAGATGCCCTGCCTTCTTTATGCATTCCAGCTTTGCTTCCTCTTCCAATTGCCTGCAACCCAGGGTTCAAATATCATCACTATTAAGTTTTTGAACAAAATTAATTGGTTATTCGATTGTTTGATACATTAATAAACATGATATTTATATTAAAACTAAATATAATAAATTAAAGTTTTTAAAAGGTTTTCATGAAAATTGATCGTTTCACATTATATCAAAATATGATTTAACGAAAGATAATGAGTTTGGTTCGAATCACCTCCCAACAACTTGAGCATTTCCCATATGCTTATTTAAAAGTTCATAAAAAAATGAACGAAGCAAAAACTTACTCTTTCAAGTTGTGTGCCACTTCCAAGTCAAATATCTTGTCACTTTCACCCCATAATAGATATATCCTTCTGTCGTAGTTAAATAAAAAATCATATTATTTCCAAATAAATATCTTGTCAAATATCCCAAATTTTATTAGATATATATATATATATATATATATATATATATATATATATATATATATATCAAGAAGAGCATACTGAAAATGCTTTAATTGAAAATTTTCGATGTTTCACTTGCTCTACGAAATCAAGTAGCATTCGTTTAATGCGTAGAAAATTTTCTATTTTCTCTGGTCCAAATTTTTTCGAAAACAAGCGAAAAACACGCTATTACGTAGACCAAAACAAAAAAATTGAAACAGCAAAATTTAATTCACCATTTAACATTTTATATACGAATCGAAACCTGGCATACACTGCTTTCCTTTGCCACTAAATCGAAACACGGTGATTCATTGACGATAAAACGAAACACGGACATGGCTATTTTCTTCTTTCTTCTCCTTTCGCCTACTACTGATTTTCTTCAATGCCTCACAAAAACACGTAGACAAGGAATAAGAACTGTAATTTAAACACATTTTCATCGCTTATTAATCTCATTTTCAAAATTGTTTTACAAAACGGATTTTCTTATTCTCTTATTTTCAACTAAACCCAAGTATCAAACGCATTTTCCAAACGAACTACAAAGATTAATACATTAAAAAAATTTCATATTTCACTTTTGACAGCTAAAAATTTTCATAAACTAACCGTACCAAGTATTCAAAGATTGGATCAAAACTCGTGTTCATTTTCTTTTCAAAACATAAATTAGTTAACATGTGCCCCATTGATATTAAATCTTGCTCTACCACTATATACCAACGTACCTGGTGGTAGTGATATGGAGTGAAGTCCTCGTCCCTGACGATCAACGCTTCCAGAAGTTCTTCTCTCTCCTTTCTATGGCTAAACATCACCTATCATTCATTTCCCATAAGTCACAAATAATGTTCGTGTTTATATATACCATAATATATACTATTACTGTATGAAATTTTATGCATGTTTTGGAAGAAACGGCCTTTTCTTGAAAAGGTTAGGACCTATTGCTAAAAACACAAAAAGGACCTATAAAGATGGAGACTCTTGGACGAGTTTAAAATTTAAATAAATAGATTGTTACCTTGGTCACTTGCTTGGTCACCCCTCCTAAATTATATATAAAACTCAAAACTAACTTAATTAGTTTTGTATATATAATAATTATTAAATATTGTTTTATAAATATATTTATTTTAATATAATTAAAAATAACTATTCTTTCAAAAGAAATTTTCAAAAAAATAAAAAAATTAATCAGATAGGATGGCACTGGACCACATGCATGGGAAATTTAGATACATGTCCCTCCACATGGCACACCCGTTCTATTTATTTATTTTTAATGGGATGAGAATGGGTGTTCAGAATTGTTTTATTTAAATAAGATGAGAACATCCAACATGTATAAAGCATTTATTGCGCTTTTATAATTTAATCGATTCATTTCAGCTTTAAGCTCATAAAATACAGCTTATATTATAAAGTAAAATTTATCGACTCAGATTACAGTGCTGGGACAAGGATGAAAGGCTTTTTTTCAGAAGATATGACAATGTTATAGTCCCATTCCTAAAAGTAAAGGTCTATTACAAAATATTTTTAAAACAATTATGAATTTCATACTATTACAAGATTAATATGTATTTATAAATAATATAACAATTTTCAAATTATTATTTTTATTTGTAATTATGCCTTAACAATTTAATAAAAAAAACCTAAAACCACTCAAACATTTACAAAAAACAACTTTTATTATAAATAAGATAGCAATTTTTTTTTTCAAATGATCTCAAAAAACTCTCTCTTTTTTTTTTTTACTTAATTTTTCAAAGGGGGCTAAATAGAATTCTCCCTTTTAGCATATTATTAATTCTGAATTTAAAAAATTAATAAAGAAATAATAAAACTTGATTCGATGGACTTGTAAAAGCTAAACTTAGACGCAACCTTGTGGTCAGGAATCCAAATGAGACATGTAATATGAAAAGTGAAACATATATATATATATATATATATATATATATATATATATATATATAACAACAACGATACTCACGTAGTAAATATTAATGCCACGTGGCAAAGCGTACCTCAAGATAGTCCTTGAAAATCCAGTTCGGAATCCACGAGGGGGACCAATGAGTGCCGACTCTGAACATATCCTTCAAACCTTCCACGGTGGTCGGCATCAAAACCTCAGACCACCGCCGGAACCCTAGTCTCTCCAGAATCCGGCGGCTGATCGACTCCGTCAAGGCCTCCACCGACCCACTCACCACCATCGCCGCCACCAAATCCGGATACAAGTAAAGATCATTGACTCGGGCAAAACACACAGACATTTTTGCCATCTGGAACCCGACCATGCCGCCGTAGCTCAGCCCCACCACCACACACTTCTCCACGCCGAGCTTCCTCAGCCCAGTCACCAGACACTCCGCCTGGAACTCCGGCGACCTTTTCCCGGCGGTGGTGGCGGAGTCCCCGAAGAAGAGGAGGTCCGGCACGTAGACAGAGTAATGGCTTTTAAGAGCCAGAACTTGGAACGTCCAATTCAGTATCCCGTCCAAGCCGAAGGGATGAACAAGAACCACATTCGGCTTCTGGGTTTCTTCTTCCTCGTTCTTGGATTTGGCGGGAACCCAGAAATTCATGACGGTTCCTGGTTCGATTTCCACCTTTTTGGGTTCAATTCCGTTGAATTTCATGAGCGTTTGGACAAGAGATTTCAGCACCGTAACGAAATTCACCATTTTGAGGGGTTCTGTATCACTGTATGTGGTCTCTACTCTCTATCGTTGAGGTTCGTGTATATATATATAGAGAGAGAGAGAGCTGACAGACAGAGGGGAGGGTGAAGAGAGAGCTGACAGACAGAGGGGAGGATGAAGAGAGAGTCGACAAACAGTGGAATCCCAATCGAGCAATATGGGCTAGTGGGTCAGTGGTAAGAATTGAATGGCGGGTTTCTTCTACTCGGACGAAAAGAAGCTGTAGAAATCTGAACGTTGAAAAGTCCTTCCTCTTCACATAACGGGATTCAGCAAAGTCGGCTTCACCACTTGGTATTTTGTATTTTACAAGAAAATAACTTCATTGATTAAATGCATCCGTTGAAACAAATACAGACAGAAATCCTTTGAAAACGATAGGGGATGACTACCCAACTCCTAACATAATAAATCAAATAGTTCAGGTTTAATAATATTATAATAACTACGATACCTACAACTCCATATCTAACACATATTAACTATCCTCATAATTTGATTTGTTTTCTTTATCTTATTGAAAATACCTCAATCACCAACACACAGATCTAAAACAATACTATAAAATCACAAAAAATAAAATAAAATCAGATGAAATAATGTGGTATTAAATCTAATATAATATCTCAATATTTTAACTAATTTTTAAAATTAATAATAATTATTATTGTTATTTTTATAATCCGAGTGCTCCGATGTCCCTAAAAGGACTCTAAATGTATAATCACCAAAGAGTAAATCCAAAGTTTGACCAACTTAATTTGTTAATATTTTTCTTATAAAAAGCAATTATTATAACACCAAATGGATAAATTCGCAAATTCTACACAAGTTTCCTTCTAAACTTTTCTTTTGAAACCTAACACTTCCTTCCTCTATTATCTTTTTCATATCCTTGTTCATTAGAGACGAGATATGATTTTTTTATCATTTTTAGCTTAAAATCACTTATTCTATAGTTTTCTCCCTAGATCTTGGTTTTATTTTTCTAATAAAGTAGTTTCTCCTATATCGATTAGGTTTGTCTTTGTTTTTTCCCTTTTTAGTTGTCGATATGTTGCGTTGCGATGTATTTTATTGTCAACTTGTTATGATAGGTAATTGTATTATTAACAATTAGCTTTTTCATGGGTTTTTATGTTGACGGTTTATATGACAAATTTAGAATCGATATAGTTATAAGATCAAATCATGTTCGTTAGTATGTTACAGATATAGAATCTTAGGTATTTATATATTTTTGGATTATCAGATATTTTTGGATTATCAAATGTGTTGGCCTTCAATCGATCATTTTTATTGTTAACCTGGATGTTGTATCATCATCTTCTATGTTTATATTGCTAACTTTGATAAATCAATTTATCTCTTTACAAAAAATAAATAAATAACACCAATAGATAACAAAGTGTTGTTGGTTCTTCAATAAGGATATTTCATAGCACATGCAAAAATAATTCCTGAAACTATCTCTCTCTCTCTTCTCTTCTCTCTCTCAAATTTATAAAAATAAATTTTAAACTTAGTATAATTATTATTTTTAGGAGGTAAAGGATATACAGATATTAGAAAACATTCTAAGGGCAGAATTACTTCGGCGGCTTGTATGTATATATGTGTTACATGATTGTAACAGCCCACGTGGGTCACGTGGTATTAGTTATTGGAAATTTTCAAAAAATAATAAAGAAATAAAAAAAAATCTAAGAATATATAGTTTGAAAATAATTCTAAATATAATATAGTTTTCTCCACGTAGCAAGACACGTAACATTCAATGAAAAATTTTCAGAATTATAGAGGTGTATTTTTAAAAAGATACTTTTAATATAACATTTTAATAATTTAAAAATTGTTTCTTGAAGAGACACTTTCAATTTAAATTTAAGATTTTTAAAATTAAAGAAAGTGTTTCTTCAAAAATTTTCAAAATACACTTTTAATATAATATTTCAACCATTTATAAAGTGTCTTTTCAAGATACATTTTTTAAAAATTCGAAAAACCGAAAGTGTCTCTTGAAAAGATACTTTCAACTTAAATTCAAAATTTTTTTAAATTATAGAAAGCGTCTCTTCAAAAAAACACTTTTAGTATTGATTCAAAACTTTCAAAATTAAGAAAATGTATTTTCAAAATACACTTAAAGTTGAAAGTGTCTCCTAAAAAGACACTTTCAACTTAAATTCAAAATTTTTTAAATTATAGAAAGTATCTTTTCAAGAGACATTTTTTGTTTCATGAGTTTTTAAAAAAATATTTTTTCAAGAGACACTTTCAGTTTAAATTTAAAATTTTTGAAAGTTTCTTCAAAAGACACTTTTAGTGTAAAATTTTCAAATTTTTTAAAAATGTCTCTTGAAGATACATTTTTTAAAAGTCTCTCTCGGAAATACTTTCCATGTGATAAAAACTTAATTATATTTAAGAATATTTCTAAAGCTGTGTTATTTGAAGAATATTTTATTTTTTTATACTAAATGCCTAAAAAGCCCATTAGTTATTGTCAATGTTGCGTGCCCCAAATCTCCCTGTCCGATCTTTCCTATATTTTTTAATCATTTTGAGTTGAACATTATGTCATCACTTCCGTCCTGATTTGGTTAGTTAGCTCTTTCCCATAAAATAAATGTTTGTTTGGAAGGAAAGAAAATAAGATCATTATATGAAAAATAAGGGTTTATTAGGTTTTTTTTTTTTTTTTAAATTGTTTAAATTATTTGAATTTAAAATCTTATGTGGTTTTTTTGTCATTGTTTTAAGAAAAAAAACTTGAGAACCAAACGTATTATCTATATTTTCTTTATTTTTCTTATTTTTTAGAATAGAAAACCGTTTTTATAACAAACCATACCCTAATTTTCTTTTTTCTTTTTTTTCTTTATTATGCTTGAATTAGAAATTTTAAAAAACTAAGTATAATTAAGATTTTATATATTTCTAAATCATTTAAGCTTTAAATTTTTTTTACTATAATAAATAAAGACTAAACTTAGGTTTTTTCTTTTACATCTATTTATTTTGTATTATATCATTTATTCGGTCTAGGCCTCTCCCTCCTTATACCAAGCCTAAGCCTCTTATGTCTTATTGGCAAACTTATGTTTGGTTACAAGGAAAATACAAAGAAAAAAATAAAAATAGAGTTAGAATCTATAAATTATATTTATTTGTTCTTCTAAATTTTATAATTCATATTAATATTTTAAAATTTTACTGATTTTAATTATATATAATTTTCCTTCAAATTTTATCCAGAACAATATTTAAAAAATCAAACTTCTTATTTTAGTATTTTTGGAGAACAAAGATAACATTTTATTGTAGGATTAAGCAAATATGATTAAAGATTAGGGGATTGCATAACAATGTACAATGCTGATGTAGGATCATGGTAGCCATCCATTTTCCATGAAAATGTAAGGGCAAGAGGTCAAATTCCATCTTTTACATAGATATCTCAAGGTGGCCCCACCCTCATCATTCATCTCATAACCAATATTTTTCACATTATAATCTTGTTTAAAGTAAAACTATAAATAGAAAATAAGAATAAGGTAAATGCAAATTATAATAATATCAAAAGTGTTAAATCAAATGCAAAGAGTGAAATTTGATTTTGAGAAAAAAAAATTATTTGTTTTTGTTTTAATATAAATTCATATAAAATAAATTTCTTACTTATACAAAACATTTGTTTTTGTTTTCTTTTGCATTCTCTATTGTAAGATACCAAATTTGTCAATCATTTTTAGGCTCAATTTGAAAATCCAAAAGTATTGAAAAGAAAAAAAAAATTTAAATGATTTTCTCATAAAATAAAAAATATAATCAAAATTTTCTCAAAATTATACATATTTTTAAATTTCTTTCTCCTTATATAATAAAAATTAAATAAAATAATTTTAAATGTTATAATTAATTTATTGGGGGTTTTAAATCTATTTTTTATTTTTCATCAAATTTTCATTTTATTTTTCATTCCCATTTTTTCTCTCAACGTTCTTTGCTTATTGATTGGAATGATTTATGTGGATCTAATTATATGGCCCCTGCCTCCATAGCTGTGAATGAAGAGTGGGGCCCACGCAGTTGGCTTTACCTCATTGGCAGCTCATATGCGGTATCTTATCCAGACAGCCTGTTACAAATGAGACAGTTGGCTTTATTTCATTAGCCAGCTCATATATATATATATATGGTATATATATATATATATATATATATATATATATATATATATATATATATATATATATATATATATATATAATTACTATCTGACGGCTCTGCATGTGCGAATAAACATTTGTTACGGGATATATTTATTTTGATTTTACTTAAATATCTGGAATATCTGAATATCGATACTGACAAAATATCTAGTATAAAATTAACAAAATACTTCAAATCTGCTTAAAATACTTCATTTAACTATAAAACAGATAAATAAAGAACATACACTCACAAGTCGATATCCATTATAATTCCCATCTAAATTTACATCACAATACCATTTAAAACCAAACAAGACTCATGCTACTCCATTACATTATCTACGAATCTGATCCCATCTCACGAAGACAACATTCATACCAAGACACTGGGCCACAGAATAATATCGATCAGAATCAACACGCTACGTGATAATACGCTGACTCCTACCCACAACTCCTCCGATAGAATTCGTGCTCACCCACATACCGTTGGAATCCTTCTCAGATTCGATATTAAATTTGGGAATCTATTACTCATGGATCACAAGATAGCAACTGATTCCCATATTCTTCACCAATGTAACCCCGAAGGATGCGGCAAGCACAACACAACTCATCAGAGCAAGGATGGGAATATACGCTCTTATTCGATGAATCACCGACCAGCCCAATATCATAATTCAAATCGGCCAGAACGAATCTCTCATCAGGGATATGTCATCCTTCGTTGTCTTCCTCTACGTGGCTTCCACCTACTTCCAATACCCGGCCCATTCCTGCACCCGTGGTCTTCATCTTGTGTAGTACGAGTGAAATCACTCACCCATGAATGCTCAATGGATATCGACTTTGTCATGATCCGCAATATCCCCACCATCATTTCCAGATTACTACCATCATCGGCCCCCTCCCCGAAAGAATATAACCTCGAGTAGAAGTACCAAGAAATCTCTGGCTTCACTACCATGCTCAACACTCAACTTCAAGGATAATAGGTAAGAATAAATGGCTGAAATGAGTCCTCAGGTCTCGACTAAAACTTCACTACGAATCCTTCAGATAAAACCCGCTTCAACATTAACTCGCTTCTCGAACATGTGCAAAGAATGCGTGACTGGATTTGTATCTTCATCATCTAAATGGAGAGCGCCTAACTCATCAATACTGATTCTCTCTTCTTCGCTCGAACTCACCAAATTTCTAGTAACCGAGAAAATTATTTTCTGCACTTTACCTGCCTCTCGCCTCCATATCACTGTAGGATCTTTAGTTTCATGTCAGAATAACAAAAACCAATTGTCGTTCCTCAGATAAGCAAGCCGATTTCTTTGTTTGGTATGAATTGTAAGAACGCGCTCCAATTTCTTCACAATAAGCATGACGCGTGCCGAAAGAACCTTTGGCGCCAAACTCCTTAACGCTGAGCGTGATTTCATACAAAACCACCATTCACCAAGTAATAAATGACTTATATTCAATATATAATAATAAATAGTTATAAAATTACTTATAAGTTATAATGAGAATTAATACTCACCAGAACCATTTTTTGATCTTTACGCTATCACACTGATCACCAAATCCTTTTTGCATCACTTTAATAGTATAAGCCGTGAATTCAAAATGTCAAAAAATCTAAATAAAAAATTAATCGAAGAAATTGAATCAATTAATTAGAATTAGAAACTCATTAATTTACCTCAAGCTTCCAAAATTAGAAAGGCCTTCAAAGATTAGGGATCTAATTTAGAAAACATCATGAATACCAAGCAGGCCTGTGGTCAGGAACCAACCTGTGTCTCAGACAGAAAATTTGGATTTAGATAGTACGCCGCAATGTTGATCGGTAATTGGGTGATGCGATAATAATATAAACATAAAATTATTAAAGGTGAATATCGGGTGAGGGGAGGATATTACCTAGTTACCTCGGGCCGCATGAAGAGGATGTGCTTAAGAGTTATATCCCAACGATCCGATGATAAGTTTCACCTAATTTCTTAACTTTGAGTCGATCTAAATTCAGCCTTCATCAACCGAATCAACTCGTGATACAAATGGTATGGTCGGGACGACTGAATCAACAATGCTAAGATCGCAGATAAAGGCTTCACAGACGGATACTACTCTTCCACCTTCTCCCAATATCACGATCAAACATGAGTCTTTCGACCTCATTCCAACTACAACCGCTTAAGTCAGGAGATGACCCATTCATTACTAATAAAGACTTTCTTCAACCTCAAATTTCTCTTAAGACTGGCTGGTGGCAATATAGCTCGCTGTAAATCTCAAGGTTCGTGACGCACGACATTCCACCACATACCGGGTCGTGATTTCGCAAGCAACCAACCATGATTGTAAATGAAGTCAAGCATCTTCGACCATTCCCGATCAATCGAGCAACACTATCCCTTTACCAATGTCTTCAAACATTAAATCAATGCAGTGTGCTGCACATGGAGTCCAATACAAATTGTATTTCTTCATCAACAACTTTCCCGCTTTCACAAATGCCGATCCATTATTCTGTTACAATTCTTGTCCACATTTTCTCCAACTTTGATAACGCCCTTCAACAAACCATATGTTTTTGTTGTCTTTAATCTTATCTCGACGCATCAACGCATTTGGAAAGATTGTGGCTTCCTTTGAATATACTACGAAATTAATTATGCTACCTTAGCTGGGTCTTTCTGGCCCATCCATCGCACATAATTGTACATCCATATGTCTCCTATTTCTCCCTTTCAAGTAAGTCGACATAAGCTTCCAGCGTCTTATGATCTATTTCCAAGTACTTGCTTGATTTCATACTTTAGATGGTGGCTGATGCCCATCCCTACATATAATAATTCAAGGAAAACTGGTTATTAAACATATCACATGAAGATCATAATGTAAAACAGGTTATATAATTAGACAAACTCGCTTGTCAAGTGGCACCCAAAATCATGTTCTGAAATGTGTGAGTCCGCTTTGAGGTGAACACTTTCATATATGAAGAATCCTATAATTAATCGCCCCATTGCTTCCTGACAAATCCACCTTTGAACATATTTTTTAGGCTTTTTGCTTTCATGTTCAAGACTTGTATAATGATGGTGCAATCAAGCGTGATGGATCCGTATGCTGAACACTTTGTGATCTTTGTATACGTCTTGATGGATCACCTGGTTGTGAAGACTCGCTTATTGCAATTATACAAAAAAATAAAATCAACTTACATTATTTTATACATAATTATGTGAAAAATGAATTAGGTATAGAGATTTACCAATTTTTCTTTTGCCTCTCATAAATCCTGCAACCTGATCTCTGTTCCATTCACTAGCTTTTGATGCACGTACTGCTTCTCGATATTCATCTCGCTCATCGGGGTGCATGTCAGCCGGATACATATGCACATCCTCATCACCCTCCTCTTCCTCATCATCATCAATGACTGTAATGTTTTCCTCCCATCACAACTGTAATTCAAACGAATTTCTTCCATATCGCTTGCTTTTTCGCTTTTTGCTTTACCTTTCCACTCCAAAAGTTGCCTCATTTCTTGTTTTACTCCGTGGCACATCTTTATTACCCCCTAAGATTCTCAATCGATCCAGACATGATGCATTTAAACTTGCCGAAAGAATTCCACCACTTTTACGCTTAAAACCACAATAATTACAAATTGTTCATTTTATGTCCCTCCAAAGGTGCGCAATACCTCCATGCAGGATCTCAAATTTCCACTTCCACTACCTATCTCCACGAACACACGTGATTTTATCAAAATAAAATTCAAATCAAGCAGGATCAAATGAAACTATAATACAACTATAGAATAAAAATATAAATTATAGTATAAAAATGTTTCAAATATTATATAACTAAAACAAGATTATTAAGTAAATGAATAATATAATTAATTAACTAAAATTATATTATCAAATGAAAAATAATAAACTGTAGTATAAAAATATAAATTATATTATAAAACAGTTTCAAACATTATATAACAAAATAACAATTAAGTAAATGAATAATATAATTAATTAACTAAAATTATATTATCAAATGAAAATATAATAAACTATAGTATAAAATATAAATTATAGTATAAAAATGTTTCAAATATTATATAACTAAAACAAGATTATTAAGTAAATGAATATAATTAATTAACTAAAATTATATTATTCAAATGAAACTATAATAAAACTATAGTATAAAAATATAAATTATATTATAAAATGTTTCAAACATTATATAACAAAAATAACAATTAAGCAAATGAATAATATAATTAATTAACTAAAAAAATTTTATTATCAAATGAAACTATAATAAAACTATATAAAATATAAATTGTATTATAAAAAATGTTTCAACATTATATAACAAAATAACAATTAAGTAAATGAATAATATAATTAATTAATCCAAAAATTATGCTATAGTATTATCAAATTATAAAATAAAGTGTTCATAGTATAAAAATATATATTATAAACTACTTCAACACAAAAAATAAAACTAAATAACATATGTATTAAAAACAAAATTAATGAATAAAGAAACATACTCAATTCACAAAGATCTTCCAAAAAAAGTGATAAAGAACAAAGAAAAATTATTTGAGAGTGAAATGGAGCTTAGATGTGGATGGAGTTTGTATGAAAGTGTATGATTTAGGGGTATTTATAGAATTTTTGGAGTCAAGATAGCCACGGATTATCAAAAACCGCTGCGATTTATTTTTTAATCACAGATTCGATGGGCTTCAACCGACCGTCGATCATCATATATCCGTTATAAATCATTCTGAACCGTTAGGATCAAGCTTCGATGAAATCAACCGGGCATCAAAAATATAGCCGCGGATTTTTTCAAAAGCATAATAAATCTGGGGATCACGATCAAAACCAAAAATCTATACGTAGTAACTCAGGAGAAAGTCAAAATCACTCGAAAATCGTCGAAAATCTTCGACATTTTGCTTTATCGCCGAGCAAATCGAATACCACGTGCTCCTGACGCGCTCCTGTGTGCGTATTTCAAGCTACCAAAATTCACAAAAGTCGGCAGACTCAAAAATCTGATTTTCAATGATTTTTCCACGATTTTTTTCAAACGATTTTTTCCAAATCTAAATTCTTTTTTTTCCATCAAAGACCGAAAACGATATTTCTAATTAAAAATCTACCGAAATTTCCAAATTTTGTCCTCGGGTCCCGTTAGATCCCAATGCTTATTGTCCTCTTTTGGAAAAATGCCAATAAACTGAAAAGAGGGGCAATTTATGAATTTTTTTTTTAAACTGGCCATTTATGTTACTATTGTTAAATAATAAAAATAAAAAAAATATATTTATGAAGTTTTTTTTTTCCAACTAACCCATTTTTCTTATTCAAAAAGAGAGTGATTTTTTGGTCTTAACCTTAAATTATCCGCTACATCTCTTTATCATTTTTTTTAATAAAATGATTATTTCATATGAATCTTAGTTTTTACTAGGCCTGTCAAAATTCAACACGACACGATTAACCGACACGACAATCACGACAACTGTTTGGGTGAGACCTAAACGAGTTCTGCGGATAAATGGGTCAACCCGCGAACACGTTTAATAACGTCATGTTCTAGTGAGACATGCTAACCCGCTGGCAACCCGCGCATCTGCTTAAATAAAATTAATAAATTAATATTTTTTAAAAAATTAATCATTTTTTAACAACCACATAGAAAAACATATAAGCAACTTTTTCTCTTAACCTAATCTAACTTTGCAATCTCGAATCCGTGAGGTTTCTCATGGTTCGCCGCGCCTCCACTCTCGCTCGAACTAGCCTTCTTTCCTGTCACTTCCTCTTCCTTCGCCAAGGAACATTCTCAATGGTGAACGCTCGAAAGGCATTTGTTTTAGATATGTCTGAAAGCAGATCCGCTTTTTTTTAGATCCAGTTAGACTCAGAATTTCTTGTCAAGACTCTTCGAAAGGTGCAAATCTTTGATAACTTAGGCTTAGGTCTTGATTTGCTTAGTCTTCGATTCGCTCCCGCGCTGCGGTTCGCGCCCACCGCCTTCGAGACGTGAGGACTGGCTTTCCAAGAACTATGTCAACCTGACTGCCCAACAACGACAAAGAAATACCACAACATGTGCAATGGCCTTCAAGAGTCGCCGGGTTTTCCACTTCACGGCGGGTAACCGCCCCATTTCTGGCCATCTGACCGATCGCCGCTCGCTTCGGGCACGGGTCTCCCGTGTTTTCCCAAACAGGATACCGATAGCCGGAGCTCTCATCCTGTGTGTACTCCGCTCCTCCGGAATTTTTCCGATGGCTCAATTCGAGGTTGCGTTTCGCCGGCCATCAACGCCGACGCAGTTCGCATGAGCTTCGCTTTCGTGTCGACTTGCCTACCACCTCGATGCTTTCTATCTACACATAGCTGGCAAAGATGATCTTGTGTCGCGTAGCGACATATTTCTTCAAGTGTGGGGTCTCCTACTTCTATCTTTCCACTGTAGAAAGATGCTATCATTCTTTACTTTTAAGTCAACAAAGATTTTATCAGACCTTACTGCTTATCGCTTCCCAGTCTTCGCACTTGCACGCAGGCTTTTGTCAAGATCGCAGTGATCTTCTTTCTTGTGGTTTGTCAAAGTTTTTCCTTTCGTGCAACTCCAATGGAGATGTAATGTTAAGGTTAGAAGTCTGACCTCGCGGATTCCAAAGATATGAGTGAATCAGAAGGAAATGAATAATTCCTCAGATATATGAAACATCATATTTACTGACAAATGTATGTGTATCGGTGCAAATGGATTCTATTTAATTCATTTTTTGTCTTAAAATGTATGGATTCTTCGAATACACATTATAATTTATGATGAAGAAGATCAAAGTCAAGTATGAATCTAATGTAGCCGCAACTCCAAACAACACGTACATCAAACTAGCATAACCACGTAAAAGGTAAATCTAATCGTGTTTACAAAAGACTTCAATACTATGGAATTCTTTAGCGTAATTAAATGAAAAATATCCAGACCCAAGAAGAAGGGTAGCGCATGTACACATTTGTGGTATCAAATATATGTGGAGTCTAGTCATGGAACCTGCAACATACATACTCACATGGAAAAACACAAAGTCGAAAAGACTATGATATCGACAATCGTTTCCGAGTCAAGGTCAAGATCTATGCTAATGCGATCCACAAAATTGATCCTCGAAAAGTTTCGTGAGTTAGCTGGTCAGGGGCAATACTTAAGCATGATTTTACCATTTCGACTATTCCAATACGAGGGTATTAGAGCAATGTTCAAGTATGCTTATGACAATATCAAGATGCCTTCTAGGGAATACTGCAGAAATCATATGTGTTAAAAATTACAAGAGAGAGAAGGATAAACTTAAAATTGTATCAGTTCCCTTCCCGAAGAATTTGTTTTGACATCCGATTCGTGGATTCTCTATATCGATCGATGGCTATGTTTCTCCTTACAACCCATTATGTTGATCTACTGAAGTAGCGTAAAATTTGAACTTTAACTTCATGCCTCCCCATTAATCGATATTGCATTGTTCGGAAAATTTATACATTTTTGACTGGATTGGGAATTGGAAAATTATTTTTTGACTTTGATAATGCTTCTAGTAATGATTGTTTCATGGAGTTGTTGAAGAGTCAACTTAACCTTAAAAATGCTCTCGAGGGATGGTGAGTTCTTTCATGTTCTGTTGTGCACATATTCTTAATTTGATAGTCCAAGATGGACTGAAAGAAATTGATGAATCGTTGATAAAATTGAGAAAGCATCAAATATGCTAAAGGCTCATCTAGGAAGGAAGAAGTTCATGGATTGTGTCGCTCAAGTTTCATTAGGAGAAAAAGGTTTGCGAGGGGATGTTCCAACTAGGTGGAACTCAACTTATGTTATGCTTGACAGTGCACTTTTTATCGTCGTGCATTTATTCATTTACAGTTGAGTGATTCTAATTATAGACATTGTCCTTCCTAGAAAGAATGGAGCAAAGTAGAAAAAGATTTCTAATTTGTTTAGGTGTTTCATAAAGTTACTTGTTTATTCTCTCGGTACATCATATCCTACAAGACCTTGCATTTCCTCAAGTGTTCCTAATTCAACATACTTTCAAGGAGTGTATCGATGCATAATGATAGTTTTATGAGAATAATGGGAAGTCATATGCATGCCAAGTTTGACAAGTATCGCCAAAGGTATACTGTGGATTCTCTTTCTTTCAATTGCTATCATCTTAGATCCTGACAAAATTCATTGTAGATCGGGGCTTATTCAAAAACTTTATGGTGGTGATTCCATGAATTCAAGTGTGTTCGTGATACTTTATTCGAGCTCTTTGAATCGTGACATCATTAACTCATTACATGTCGTCTAAGTACTTCAAAGAAGGAGAAACAAGTTAGCGAGACTCATGGTCTTGATGATTCCGAAAGCCTTTTTCAGGTAAAATATAATTTATTTTGTTTTAATTGAATGTGATCAAGGTAGTTTATCAGATATTAATAGTGACTTTGTATAAAATGTAGGATTTTGAAAACGTAGTTAAGAAGATGCTCCCTGCTTCTCGAGCGACTGAGTCAGAGGCTGTGATTTTAATGAAAAAGGCTTCGATCGAAAAAAAGGAGTTGATATTCTAACTTTTCGAAAGGAGAGCGCTTCGACATCCTATATTGTCCTGGTTTCGTGGATGTGATGGAAATTCCTATTTCTACAACTGCATCCGACCGCATTTAGTACCTAAGGGTAGAGTTTCAATAAGTATCGGTTCACTTTTGCCAGAAACCGTCCAAGCTTTGATCCGTATTTGTGAGATCGATTCACGGAAGAGCAAGAAGTTTGATTCTAGTTTACTAGCATATTTTTCTATTATTCTAATTCATATGATCGTTGATTCATTTATGTTTTGTTTGTGTTTAGTTGTAGATGATTCTAGTGATGATTCGCAGGAATTAGATGATTTATGTTTTCAATCAAAATATGAAGTCTTAATAAAGTTATATCCGCCTCAATGTTCTAATTCTATATCTATCATTGATCATGACTAAAGAGAGGTAATGTCAAGTTCGTACTTATTTAGTTATGAATTTATTTAATTATTAATATTATATAATATTTCATTTTAATTTGTGTAGTAAGTATAGGAATTCGTTGTCGAACTCAGCCGTTGTCGTGGAGGTGAGATTTGATATCTTTCATGACTTTAATCATGGAATTTATAGTTGTTTCGAGATTGTAATTTGCACATGGTTGTTATTTCTGATTGTATTTATGATTTGTAATATGGTTATTTGCAGGAATTTAGATACTTTGGATTTGAATATTTAGATTGTAATTTGTACTTTATTATATAGTGTGTGGTATGAATGATGTCTCTAAATATTACATTTTTTGTGTTAGTTTGTTAGTTTATGAAGTTAACATTTTAAATAAACAGTAAATGGTTAAACTGCAAGCCACTGTTAAATGGGTCAACGTGGTAAATGGTAAATGGGTCAAATAAGGGTTTATCGTGAGCACTGACCTAACCTTGAACTCCAACCGCTTAAAATTAGACGTGTTAAACAGTCGTGTCGCGGTTACCCGCTTATTAAACTGGGCTCAAAGGTTTCGCTTCGATTTAATTGCTTATTAACGCTTGCCGGTACGGGCGTTTACATGTTTTTCACCCGTCACCCGTTTAACCCGTAACCGTTTAATCCAACCCAACACGTTTGACACCCCTAGTTTTTACTTTATTTTATTATAATTTTGTCATCGATTTATTATAACGTATGATTGTATGGCCTTGATACGACAAGAGACGATTCTTATAATAAAACATATTTAATTGGATAGACATTAAATCATATTTGTTTATATGTTGTATAACTAGAATCATAGATATTTTCACTACAAAAAAGAAGGTTTTTAGTGACAATTATTTAGTCACAATCACAAAATACCATGACTAAATATGATTTTTTATCGCGATCATCGTAAACCGTAACCCAAAATATTTAATGGGAATTTTAGTCACGATTTTATTGGAACCCGTGACTATAAGTAAAAATTAATGGTGGGAAAATTTTGCATGAATCAGTTAGTCACGGTTTTCCTCGAAACCGTGACTAAAAATTATGCCAATGTTACTTTTGGTCACGGTCTCAAATGAACCGTGACCAACTCTATAAGTTAGCATGTATTGTCTATGCATTTTAAATAAAAACAAAGGACTAAAACGCCATAAATGTGGCAAAACCGTGACCAAATTTATAGAAGTAGCCCGCTTTGTCAATGATTTACTTAAAACAGGACTAAAACTAATGAGTGACTTTTGGTCACGATTTCAAGTAAAACCGTGACCAAAACTACAATGAGTGACTTTTGGTCACGATTTCAAGTAAAACCGTGACCAAATCCCTTAGTTAGCATGTATTGGTCACGGTTTTACTTAAAACTATGACAAAATCTATAAGTAGCTAGTTTTGGACTTTAACTACAATGAGTGACTTTTGGTATAAGTTAGCTAACTTTGGACTTTGATTATATATAAAATTTAATGGAGGGAAAGTTTGACACCAATAATTTAGTCACATACATACATATAATATATATATACACACACACACTAAATTAATTAGTTAAAAATTTTCCTTGACTTTTTATTAAAATTTTTAAAAGGAAAACACTTTTTCTAGATAGATTATAAAAATTAAGGCTTTTATATTATATGAAAAAGAATTGGTGGATGAAAATATTGGTTCTTGGATATAGATAATGATGAAAATATTTTATTAGATTCAATGATTATATAATTTATAGAAAAATTTTGATTTCAACATTAATAGTTTTGGGATATAGATATGTATTTGGATTATAGTAATTAGTTTGTACATTCACAAATAATAATTATTAAAATGAAGAATATTTTAAATAACATTTAAAAAATAATAATATTGCAAGTGTATAACAAAAGAAATTTTAATTTTTTTAAAATTAAGTAATATGTTTATTTATTTTAAATAGTTTATATTTAGCGTATGATGACTTAAATTCTATTTAGTTTTGTCTTTAAAGCTCATGGTGTAACATATATGGTGAAGTTATAAATATAAGATTTTTTCCAGGACTCGCCATTGATAGCAAGTATGATTTAGTGCGAAATTATAATTATGAGATTTTTCGGGGTTCGTGGTGGAATAGCTGAGGATCTGCATAGATCTTTATTTCTTATTAGAAAAAATTTATATAAATTTATAGATATTAATTAAAAATGAAATATTAGATGTTCCTTTAAAATTATATAACCTAAATTTTCCCCCTTCATGTACAATTTTTTTCTTTCTCAGTAATTTTATTTCTACTAATATATGGTTTCATTATTTTCATAACCCAATAATTATTTTTCCCAAATGTATAACCCATGGAATTGAGAATTTTAATAGTGTATGCTTATGTGCTCTTTCAAGCATGTCCTAAAGAATCTCATTTGAATGCGGTTAAGAGAATATCTATAGGTACGACGAGAAGCACTATTGATATTAGTCTTCGTATCCAGTCGTGATACTTTTGAATTGATATGCTATTCGGATGCGGCTTTGGTGGTTGTAAAATTGATAGAAAAAATACTAGTGCATATTCTCATGTGAATATTATAGTCACCGGGTTAGGATGTGCACAAGTACTTTGAAAGAAACAAACTGTTAGTGGCTTTGGCTTAACATATTCTCATGTTCCCATAAAATGTGACAACACAAGTGTCATTAGTGTTAGTGCAACACTCAAGGACTAAGCATTTAGATATTAGACATCATTTTCTTAGAGATCATGCACAAAAAGGGGATATTTCCCTTGAAATTGTCAGAACCGAAGACCAACTTAACCGAAGACCAATTTGCAGACATTCTAACCAAACCCCTTAAAGGGGAACAATTTGTTAACATTCAAATGCAATTAGGGGTTATTACCTTGTAATTTTGTGATTAAAATTAAGTATCTCAACCATAGGGAAATCACTTGAATATCCTGGGGGAGTTTAGATACAGAATTGAAAAAGATTTCGACCAAATCCAAGCCGATCAAGACTGAACTACCGACCTACTGAACCGGTCGACAGGTTTATATCGACCGCTCAACCACAATGACCGGTTCTTCGACAAAAACACTACAATCTCATTTCTAGACACTCTCCGCATTCTACTCTCATTTCCTCTCTCATTCTCCTTCCTCTCTTTACTGAAAACCTTAGAAACCTAATTTCTTACCATAGATCTTCACACTGGGCCGTACATTCCCCGATTTTGACTCTATGCCATTCCTCCACGTAGGGGCTCTCAGTGTTCATTTTTCTCTCTACAAGGCCGATTTTTCTGCATCTTTGGTAAGTTTTGTCCCTTTCTTCTTGTTCTATTCCACTCGTTCTCTATTTGGGTATGTCTTGTTGGTATTTTTCCCAATGTGTTGCCGTTGTTAGAGATTTACTAGGTATGGCTGGTTTGGACCTAATCTAAGGATTCGGGAAATTGCCAGGAAATTGCTAAGAATCGCTTTCGCTCTAGTTCAAACCGTTCTGCCAGAAATTGCAGAATGGGCAATTAAGTAAGGTCCATTCGTTCAAAACGCTTTAGGTCCATTCTAAATCTAACCTAAGGATTCGGAAATTAAGCAGAATCAGCTGGGTTTTAGTTCAAAACTATTTTGGTTAGGATTTGGTAGAAATTAGGGCAATTGCTAGGGTTCGTTTGGTTCAAAGTTAGGGTCCTTTTGGGACATAACCTAAGGATTTGGGAAATTGCTAGAAACCGCTTAAGAATACTTTAAATTCTATTTCAAAACCTGCTTGTAGAAATCGGGGCAATCGGCTGCTTTGTTTAGTCTAAAAATGCTTAGGTCCATTCGGGACCTAAACTAAGGATTCGGGAAATTAAGAAATTAAGCAAGAACTCGCTGATCTAATTCAAAATTGTTTTGGTTAGGTTTTGCAGAAATTGGGGTAATCAAGCAGGTCCATTTGGTTCAAACAAGTATAGGTTCGTTTGGGATATAACCTAAGGATTTGGGAAATTGCTAAGAATCAGTTTTGGCTCTAGTTCAAAACTGTTTTGGTTAGAAATTGGTAGAAATTGGGGCAATTGCTAGGGTACATTTAGTTCAAAATAGTTAAGGTTCATTTGGGACTTAACCTAAGAATTCGGAACATAAGAATCGCTGCCTAGTTCAAAACTGCTTTTGACAGATTTGCAGAAATTCTAGGCAATCATGTGGTCCGCTTTGTTTTCAAAATGCTAGAGTCCGCTTCAAATCTAACCTGTGGGATTTGGGAAATTAGGAAATTGCTAAGAATCGCTCGCTCTGGTGAAAAAACCGTTTTCGTTAGGATTCGTGTACCTGGGCAATTGCTAAGTTCTCGTTTTGGTTCAAAATCAGCTAGTGGTCTGCTCTGGGACTCCAACCTGAAGGATTTGGGGCAATTGCTAAATTGCTAAGAATCATTAATTTAGTTCAAAATTGCTTTTGAGTATTGGATAACAAGCTCATATTCGTATTTGGTTTGTGGACCTTGCTTCGAATTTGTTATAAGTTTGCATCGATTTTTGGTCATCCTTGTGCATTGGGTCTATTACTCCGATCAAGCAAATGGGTTGTCTTCGTTCGATTTGTTATAAGGCTAAACTACTTTTTTTCCCTCCCCAATCGAATTGTTTTTCTTGCTATTTAGGAGTTATAGTAGATGTGATTTATGCTTCAAACTGCTAGAAATGTACTATGCATTTGTGCTAAGTATATGATGCATTATATGTTCTTACATGTTAGTAATTTCTTCGTGATACATTGATATGTTACTCTATCACAGGTTTTTATGTAAATCTTTTTAATATTGTTTGTCATTCATTTCTATCATTCACACATTCTCAATTTAGTAAACCCCTAGAAATCCTGCTCAAACATCCTTGTATGACGCTTGTTCTTTGATCATATATCGAAACATATATAAGTTGAAAAGTATGAAAATATGATTATTTATTTCGTCATACTCAAGTTTTCAACTTAAATGTTTTCAGATAGATTGTGAAATTGTCTACAATGATGCTTGAATCGTCTGCCAGGGATAGCTCAAAAATACATAACATCTATGAAATCACATGCTTTTTCTTTATCATTTTGATAAATTTCAATAGTAATTCCCTTGTTCTTTGGGTGCATATAATAATATGTTTATACATTGGCCATTTTGTGTACTTGGAGAACTATAGGGAAATGCTGCCGAAATTTCCTCAAAATGAAACTAAGCATGTTGGTGATTGATTCATAGGAATTATGTATTTCTAAATGCGATAGAAACCACTACCTGATATAGGAGTTTGAGATGATACAAAATGTATCACATTCATAACAAGTTGATAGGAAGATTCATTGTTATGTGATTGAATGCTTTAATTTGCAAATATACAAGAAAAATGCCAATAGATAAGAGTTTGATGCAAAAGTCAAGAGTAAGCAATGAATATGAGATAGGAGTCTCTGGAGTTCTGGAACTTTTTCCTTTAATAATGCAAGGGAAAGAAATGCTCCCATATCTTGCATTCATTGCAATAATTGTCGACAAAGCGAGAAACTATGTATGACCATTTGTTAGACAATGTGATAGCTAGATATTACTCATAGATGGTTTGATGCATAGGAATGAGTTTATGAACCTACAAATACTGGAAATGGTGGCACTAATGAGTCTGATATGCATGATGAGATGGAAGAAATGTTAAATGATGCATTCGGAATGTCAATGCCAAATGAAAAATTTGAAAGAAGTCCACATGTTCATGAGGAGTTTGAATTGATACTGAATGAGAATTCAAACAAAATTTATAATTTGTAAAGATAAACTAAGCATGAATTATATCCAGGGTGTAAAAAATTTACAAAGTTGTCTTTTATCATAAGACTATTTCATATGAAGTGTCTTAATGGATGAAGCAATAAGTCATTTACAATGTTACTTAAATTGTTGAAGGAGGCGCTTCTTGAGGGTGAGACATTGCCAAACAATTATTACAAAAGAAAAAAAGTGTTATGTGAGCTTGGCCTCCATTATATTAAGATTGATGTCTGCCCCTTAGATTGTATGTTGTATTCAAAAGAGCATGCAAATGCGAATGAGTATATTGTGTGTGGCGTCTTTAGATGGAAATCAAGTGATGTTCATCCTATAGATGAGTTCAATTAGTCATCAAATAAAAAGAAAATTCCTACTAAGGTATTATGTTATTTTCTCTTAAAACCAAGACTTCAAAGGTTATATATGTTATCGAAGACAACTTCTCACATGAAATGGCATGTTGATGGTTGCATGAGAGGTGAGATAATGAGGCATCCAATAGACTCTAGCTTGGAAAAACTTCAATAAGGTACACCCTTTATTTGCACAAGAACCTCGAAATGTTATTCTCGGTTTAGCAAGTGATGGGTTCAATCCTTTTGGAAATATGTCAATTTCATACAACATGTGGACCGTGGTTCTTATTCCATATAACTTACCACCTTGGATGTGTATGAAACAAACATTCTTCATGTTGTCACTGTATTCTGGTCCAATTTGCGCTGGAAATGGCATTGATATATATTTACAACCGTATCGTGATTGAATGAGTTATGGGAGGTTAGGCTGAAACATATGATGCTTCAACAAAACAAAATTACAGTATGCGTCTGACTATATTATGGACCATTAATGATTTTCTAGATATGCAAATATTTACAGTTAAGTACTAAAGGGCAATTTTGCGTCTGTTTGCATGGGGATTATTTGTCATATTGATTACAAACGGGCCAGGAAGCCAAGGTGTTATGGGTCATCGTCGATTTTTACCGATTGATCATAGATTTCGATGTGATAAACGGTCATTTGATGGAAATAAGGAGCATAGAGCAGCACCCAAACAATTGTCCGTAGAAGATGTTTTACATCAATTACATGGAATGAAACATATTATTTTAGGAAATGCATCAAAAAACAAGATGTTGACGAAAAAAAAAAAAAGAAGAGAACATTATAAACTTGAGCACAATTGGAAAAAGAAAAGCATTTTTTTCCAATTGCCATATTGGAATACCCTTATTTTGCATCACAATTTGGTTGTAATGCATATTGAAAAGAATATATGCGATAAAATAGTTGGCACCTTGTTGAGTATTGATGGTAAATCAAAGGACAACATGAATAGTCGTCTTTACTTGCAATCTATGGGTATTAGAGATTAACTACCACATAGAAGAAATGAGTTTATATTGCCCCTCTTTGCATGCTATTCTAACTTCGTGAAAAAAATTCTATAATTTTAAAAGTGAAGGTTCAGATGGTTTGCCTTCTAACATCTCTCGGTGCATACAAATGTGAATGACGAAAAGAATTTTGGATGTCTCCTTAGATTGTCATGTTCTCATCTGACAACTCCTTCCCCCTTAGGTCGTAGGGTTTTACACAAGAATTTTTTGTCTTTGCTATAGTTGAATTATGTAGTTTCTTCAAACAATTGTTAAAGACTGATCAATTAGAGTACCTTCAAAATGACATAATAGTCACACTTTGCAAATTGGAAAGAATATTTTCTATATCATTTTTTGATGTTATGGTACATTTACCTATTCATCTTACAAATGAGGCAAATGTCGTTGGACTAGTGCAATATCAATTGATGTATCCTATTGAACGATCTGTTCTCATTTAATTAATTAATTATATATATTAGGTTTCATATAGTTCATGAAACAAATCTATTGTGTTATAGATTGACAAATATTTACGCACATTAAAGTCTTATGTGCATAATAAGAGTCGTCAATAAGGTTATATTGCGGAGGGGTATTAGCAGAAGAATGGACAACCTTTCATTCAAGATATTTGCATGATGTTGAAATAAAACATGATCGTGAAGGAATTATGTCATTGCAAATAACATAACAAATGAAGGGTTAAGCATTTTCAAATGCATGGTACGTACAATAGAAAAATCAACATCTCATGTTCTTAAGACAGAAGAGTGGTCTCAAGCACATTTATTTGTGCTAAGTAATTGTGAGAAAGTGATGCCATTCATTGAGTAAGATGATTGTTTGAATAAAACTTTCTTTCAATTCTCATGCAGAAATGTAATTTTGGCCTTTATGAGCATCAGAATTACAAATCTTTATTTTTCAGAGAGCACAAACAACCTATAAGGGCTAAGCCTCGTATTTGTGTACGAGATGTAGATTTGATTCACACAAAATAATTCATTAGTTGGTTTGAAGAACGTGTGAGTACATTCACTATATACATTTTCATATTATCTAATAAACATATATGTTTTATAATCTTATATTTGAATCAATAGGTTATACAAATGCGACATGAAGGTGTGGTTTCTAAATACATACTATCACTGTTTCGTGGACACATCGGTTACATGTTATAAAGGATACATCATTAATGGGTTCAGATTCCACATAAGAGAACAAGAAAAAGGGGAAAAAAACTCAAAATAGTGGAGTTATTATGACCACAGACGTATTTAGTTTTGCAAGTGCAAGAGACACAAACCCAATTTTTAGTCATGTTTCTTACTACGGTGTGCTAATTGGCATATTGAGTTACATTACTTTGGTGGAAATAGAGTTATTTTATTTAAGTGTGATTGGTGGGATGTAATCAATATTGGAAAGGGGATAAAGAATGATGAATATGGATTCACGTGTTTGAATTTTGAACGTACCATAGGTACAGATAAACCATTTGTACTTGCATCTCAAACAAAACAAGTCTTTTATGTTCAAAATTCAAATAAGGAAAATTGGCATACTGTTGTAGAAATACAAACTCGAGAGGTTTATGATATGAACCAAAAAGTATCTACTAATGATCCAGAGTCATATCAATAGCCTATAACTCTTCATAGTCAACATGATGTGCATGACCTAGTTGAGAATGATTTAATCAATTGAGAAAAAAGTGATATTATAGGAGAGACTGTCCAAACAGATGTTCTACTATCACGATAAAGAAATATTGTTGATCGAGATAATGAATTTATTCATGATGAGAATGTAGATGATGTGTAGTTAATAATACTGGTAACCACATAAATATTTATTATTTGATATATACATTGTAATTTATTCCATGTTATTTATGTAACTTATTTATATTTCATTTTATAAATTACTTTATTATATAGGAAATGTCTCATCGAAGAGAAAGAATACAAACAGTGTCTCTAGAGAATGACTCGAACAATCTACAACAGAACATGCAGTTACAATCATTTGTAACTACTTCTACTAGTTCTGGTGATTTTGGTTTTTTAGATACTTCTACTACTGGTATGTTTAAGATAATTATGCTTAGTTTTACTTATGATATTTGTGTTTACATATGTTTAATTTCTCCAATAATGAAAATCGATTATTTAATTTTATATAAGAGAATAAATTATGTTTCTTATAAGTTCATTCTTACTTTTAGAAGGCTCTTCTAGAAAAAAAAGAACACGTGGCCCAACGCGTAACTTAGATTTACTTGGTATGAAAATCGAAGAAAAAAAAATCAACATATTTCAATACAAAAGGCCAAGTTGTTTATCATGACAACGGTGAAAGACTTTCTAGTTACATGGGGACATTGGTAAGATCTCAACTGATAATACCGATGTAAGGCCGAAGTGCGATTTACGGAATAAGAGCCCGAAAATCGTAATTTCGATTACAAAATTGTGATTTCGGTTAAAAAAAATCCGTAATTAATTCTATAGATCTCGGATGAAAAAATGGATTATACCGTTGGAATCATCTCGCGAAATCTAGTTAGCACGTAAAATTTCATAAAATTCCGAGATAGTCGGAGTTGGCACGTTTTACGAGGCATCGCGGTTTAGGTCTTAGTAAAGCGATTTTGATCGGCGAAAGTCACATATAACACGTACTCATGTTCCATGAGTGGTATGAATAGAAATGATGAAAATGGACGTAGAGATAGTCTTAGGAATATCGATTATGGTAGGGGATATAAGCGTCGTTTTAGAAAGTTTTTAATTCACTAGAACAAAAAAACTGCTACGGTGTTTCTTCTCGATGAAAAGGGAGAAAAAACGTGAAATGCAGAATTCGATCCAGTGGCGTTTTGGAGGTTTTCTTTAGAGAGAGAAACTTCTCTCTAGAATATCGGGCGATCCGACCGTCGGCAGTCTTCGGGACAAGAAGGAGAACTGCTCTACGCGGAGAGGGCTTCGCGTGGGTACCAGATTTAGGGAGTTTCCTCAAACTCCGAGAGGTAGGGGTTTCTCCCTACTTGCGTTTTATTCCCTCTTTTAAATACTTTGCAAATGTTTGAGCTGATTGAGGCCTTGAACGGCCGTTTGATCGGTCCCAAAGCTTGGGACCGAATTGATTTGATTTATTAGACCCAGCAGGCAGCCCGTAGCGAAGTGAGAATTTGTTTGGGTCTTTAATAGCTTAAATTATGCTTTAAATCATGAATTGATTTGGATGAGGCCGGAAATGGAAGTGAAATGCGGGTTCACAAAGTGAACCGATGAATGGATGTGTGTGTTGAGCTAGTAAAACCTAGGGTTTTTTGTTCCTAAAATAGTGACCACGAAATCTATTTTGTGTGAAAATGGAGTTTAGTCGGTGATTTAGGATTTGAATTACTCGTGTTTGATAGATTAGCGTGAGCTAATTTTGATGTATGAATTGATTAATTACATGACATGATTGTGTGATTGGGCATTATGTGAATATATGCATTGTGATATATATTTGCATGTGTTATATGAGTTATTGAAAGGGCAACACAATGCATTTCATATGCCTTTAGGGTAACTAGAAATTAGGTGAGTGCATGACATGGAAAAGCTGAAGAAAAGCAGCGTTTTGAGAAAGGAATTTCACGGGATGATATTAGGAGGAATTGGGTTGGGAGATGGAGCCAACGAGATCATTTCGGATAGGGGACTGCATAGCCCATTTGAGCTCACCAGCCAATTCGCCTCGGAGGAGTAGTCCCACATTTTTTCTGAATATTTGGTAGTATATTTTCAAGAACAAATGGGTTTTGTTTTGAAAATGATTATTTTACTCATACATGGCTTAGGCGAGGTGTGAAGTCGGTGAGTTTCGGGATCCTGAGTTGGTGTGTAGACATTCAAATAGGATCATGCATTTGCTTGAATGTGTGTTTAATTTGGAACATTGCCTTTACGCACTTAGGTGGTGAGTAGCCCACTTAGGCGATTCTTCCTCTTGAGAGCTTTAGCTCCACCGTCGTGGGACCACTGCAGTGCGGGGCGTGGGAGGAAGCGGCTGGAATCTGGATTTGAGTTTAGAAGAAAGCGGTTAACAGCTTTGGATTTGTGGTGTATACATATATTAGAATGTTAGAATTTTAATATGTGTTGTATAAAGGAGAATTGATTACCTCTCTTGAAACTATTGGATATAGTTGTGGTATCATGATGAGTATAGTTATTGGGCCCAAGTGGTCGTTTTACTCATGTTGTGATTATATTGGACTGCTTGGGACAGGTTTATGCAGGTGATGTATTTGGGTAGAGCTCCCCGTACAAAGGAGACTCTGCAGATTTTCATTAGGCGTCACCGTGGCAGGCATCCACTTGTATTCAGCGAGTGTGGTGGTCAACGGACCCCGGGAAATGGCGTCCTTGACTTAGTATCGGAGGCTTAGGTATACGAATACCTAGGGAGCTCGGGTTTGGGTATCTATCACCACTCGGTGTGGTTTGATGTAGAGTATAGGTATATGGAAACCTATAGATTGAGGATTTGAGGCAGCGTGGATTGGTAGAGCATCACCGCTAGGTGTAGTTCGATGTTCGGTTTAGGTGTAATAAGTTACTAGGAAATCACGGAACAAAACTATGACACTACATGCATGTGTTGATGTGTTTTGTGTGATTTGATGAATTATTGTATGATGGTGTGTTTGCCATGTTGTATGTGAGTTGTGAAATGTTGTGTGCTTAGTACTTAGCACATGGATGTTAGAAAAATGGTGAAGAGTTTTACGTTGAACAGCGGAACAAGTGAAAATAAAATAAATTGGAATAAATTTATTTGGTTTAGAGGTGAAGAAATTTAATTTTTAAAGTTTTACAGTGCAAAACTGAAGAAAATTAAATAAAATAAATTTTACTAAATTTATTTGGGTTGTTGGAAAGTGAGAAGAAATTTTAAAGCAAAGAAAATAATTTTTTTTTTAAATTTATTTGGTTATAAGGAGGAGAAAATGACTTTCTAGGATTTTACAAGATGTGAAATTGAAGAAAAGTAGAAAATAGAATTTTTATAAATTTATTTAGTGGAGAAAATTTTTCGAGTGAAAAATTTGGAAAAAGAAAATAAAATTTTATAAATTTATTTGAGTTTATGAAAGTGAGGAAAATAATTTTCTAAGGTTTATATGGTGTGAATTTAAGAAAAAAGGGTTAAATAAATTTTTATAAATTTATTGAGTGTCCAAGAAAAATGAAAAATGATTTTTTTTTGTGATTTTTCCAGCTGCTGGAAATAGAAAAAAATAATAATAATTATAATGAAAAAAAAATCTGGTGCAGATTTGGAATGGGCTACTACCCAATTGTATTTTAAGAGAATGGGAATTGTAATTGCAATCACGAGGATTTTGTATTCTGATAGGAACCTAGGATGAAATTTGAAAGTGTATTGCAATACAACTGGGTTGTATTGCGAGAGAAGGGGCTGGTGTATTTAAGAGGCTTGGGCAGGGACAAAATTATGCTCCATATCCCTGATAGTTATGGCGAAACGGCGATGTTATGTACATCTGATCACTTGCTGCAGCGACAAAGCGCGTCACGGCCCAGAAGGTAGAAGCGCGCGGCCTTTAAATTGCATGGCGCCATTTAAGCGTCTGGCTTTGGCAGCCTTATGGCTTGGCCTTGGCAAGCGCGCCGCGAAGCGCGAAAGCGCTGGCGAAAGCTTGGCCTTGCTGGCGGCAGCAGCCACATGAAGCGTAACAAAGCGTTAGAAGCGCCTTAACCAATATGGCCTTGTGGCTTGAGCCCACGCGTGGGGGCGCGCGGGAGGCGGCGTATGGCTGCTTGGCCCAGTGCGAGGGTGGGGGGCGCCTTGGTGGGCGGCACGGGCGCGCGGCTGTGCCTGGTTGGACGGTTGGTGCTCGATGCACGGCAGTTTCAACCCGGTTTCGACTCGGGTATTTTTCTGAGTCAGCCCAAATGAACATAACCTTGTTCATTGTAACATAATTTTAAAAATAATAATAATAATAATATGTTTATTAAATTAAAATAAAATAAAATCAATAAAAATTAGCCAAAATTTTCGAAAAAAATAAAATTTTCAAAAATTGAAATTTTCGAAATAAAATTTTGTTGAAGATAATACTTTAAGTGCAAAATTGATTGCCTTGCATTACTTGTAAATGCAAGGACAATGTATATACACTGATTTATGTGTATGAAGAGTATCTCGGGGCGGTGTTTATGCCTTAGAGATACTGAATTGGAATTGAACGTGCCATGTTGATTGTGTAGATGGCTAGTAGAGGACGAGGACGTAGAGGACGTCCACGGGGCACTGGTCAGGCACCACCGACAATTGACCAGCCACCGGCATTTGATCAACGGACTTTTGATGAGGCTGTAGGTATTACAGCGAATGCTATCGCACGGGCGGGTATAGCAGGTAGACAGGAAGATCCTAGTAACCTCCAGAGGTTTAGGACGCATCATCCTCCAACCTTCACAGGGGGAGGAGATCCGATGGTGGCCGACCATTGGTTCATGCAGATCGAGAAAGTGTTAGAGGCTATGGAGATTACCTCTGGCGCGACCGGATGAACTAGGCTGCGTTCTAGCTAGAGAATGAGGCCCAAATATGATGGAAATGGGCAATGACCTCTTGAGACCTTAGAGGAGCCTTTGTACGTGAGTTCTTCCCTAGGGATTAGGGCGAGAATTGGGATGATATGTCGAGGTTGCGAGTTGGAGATCTCGGGGACTCTGCTCTGATGGACTGAGGATTATGGACATGTCGAGTTGAGGTCATCCACGAGGATGGATTGGGCGATAAGCACGGGGGTCGTTGCTCGATTGTATGAAGCGTGGAGGATTACCGCCTACACGCAGGACGGTACTCTTGTGGTATTTTAGGGGGATAAGCATGATATTTTGCCCCGAGCGGTATATGGATCCAGGGCGTCGGGGGCCGGTTGGCGGGTTGGCTGCGACACTACCACAGGACGAGGTGGGGGCCCGGACTTAGATCTGCCTCGAGGTAGTGTGCGAGTTTGTGGATGTTTTCCGGATGACTACTGGACTACCTCCAGCGGAGGGTAGTAGACTTCGGTCATCGAGGAGTTACACCTTGGTACTTCGCGTCTCTATGACTCATAGGATGGCACCGGTTGAGTTGCGAGGAACTCGAGTCCGGCCTCTACAGGGAGCTACTAGGCAAGGGGTTCATGAGGCCAAGACACTTCACCATGGGGCGCTTGGGTTCTATTTGCAAAGAAGAAGGGACCAGACCCTTATTTGTGCATTGACTATAGATGGGTTGAGCAGTGTTATGATCGAGAATCGGTACCCATTGCAGAGGATTGATGATTAAATTGACCCGGTTGAGAGGGCGCGAATCTACTCAGATAAACCCTCGCACTTGGATTTACCATCGGTGAGGGTTGGGGATCTGCAGATATCCTAAGCTGACGTTTAGGGCGCGTTATGGGCACTGAGTTTACGGTGATGCCCATTGGATTGACGAATGCGCTAGTAGCATTCATGGATCTCATGAATAAGGTGTTCCAACCCTATCTAGATCAGTTTGTCGTAGTCTTCGTGGATGACATATTGATCTACTCCCAGTCAGAGTGGGAGCATGAGTATCACTTGAGTTATTTACGATTACGGAGAGACCATCGGTTTGTGCGCTAAGATCAGTAAGTGCGAGTTTTAGCTTGAGGGGAGATTTTTGGGACACGTGGTGTCAGCCTGAGAGTGTCGGTCGACACAGAGAAGGTTGAGGTGGTGATGGTTGGGAGAGGCCGAATGTCAATCTTCGAGATACGTAGTTTCTTGGGATTGGCTGGGTATCACAGGAGATTCGAGAATGGGCTGAAGTTGTCCATTCGGGGCAGGATTGTAGGATTTCGCCTATGGGATATGGACTCCATGGTTAGGACGGTCCTGACCATAGAGAGAGAGATCGAGGATGCTCGGAGCACTCGGGATGCGGGTGTTGGTAGCAAGAGGGAAGATCAGCTTTCTCCTAGTTCGGGGAAGAGGCAGAAGACTTCTACTTCACACTAGTTTCAGGACTAAGGGCCCGGGATTAGGCATGGATGATGGGATTGCGAGAGGCAGGATCCCAGACTTGGAACAATACGGTCCAGTTAAGCCCAAGTAGGGCGGGGAGAGTATCACAGTTCATTCCTCCACACCTAGTACGGTCGGAGAACTAGTTCCGATTTCGAGGTGCTATCTGAAGCACTCAGCGGCCTGAGTGGCGAAGGGGCGGAGTGTGGGTGAAGTCGGGGGCGGATCGAGTTCTTGTAGTGGAGCGTAGTGGACCTTAGGGTGGTAGACATATTGGTTTGTTGATGTCGAGTGGAACATGGATGAGTTGGCTGACCATCAGTCGTCGATGAGTGGACCTTGGCTAGGGTTGTCATACTCGACCGCGGCATTAGTTTGGGCTTAGAGGTTAAGGCCTTTAGAGAAGTAAGTATAGATGTTCTTCCCTAGGGTGTAGGGTGAGAGTTGACGGGATAGGTCGGGATTATAGTGAGAGATCTATACGGGTCTGCTCATGGTGGACCCAGTGGAGTGTCCGCAGTATGGCGTGTGTGTGTTCGTGCACGGTAACACCATGTCGAGTTGGGTGTGGGTGCACGGTAGGGTCATTCACCGCTCTTGGTGAGTGTGGGTTGAGTTTGTCTTTGGGACTACGTCGATGAGACTCATAGTTGAATGTCCGGAAATGTAAGAGCTCGAAGGAGTAGCGAAGAGTTGTAATCGAGATGAAAACACACGGTCGGGTTATCCATGCGAGACTTAGAGTCGAGTGATAGAATTCGGAGTGATAAGATGAAAACCTGCAGACATGGTTATCACGCAGACTGAGAGTTGAGTGATAAGAGTCGGGGGTGACTCGAGGTTTGGATACCCTTTGGAAATTGCATTGGGTGTTGTTGAGTTGGCAAGGGCTCGGTAAATGGATGTCATTCATGGCATGGATTAAGTTGACAGTCCATTGGATTGTCAGTGATTGTGACCTTGGAGAGGTTAGCGTTTACACACCAAGCAAGGTTTGTGTAGGGTTACGTGTGTATGGATTACATACGGGTGTTAGAGGACATCTTTAGAGCATGTGTCACGGATCATAAGGGTAGAGGATTTATTGCCCTTGAGTGGAGTTAGCTACAACAATAGTTATCGGGGCGAGTGATCTGGAGAAATGGCACCATATGGGAGGTGATAGGAGGCCATGTAGATCCGTTATGTTGGACCGAGGGTGGAGGGCTCCGTCGAGCTAGTTCCGTCACGATTAGGACACCTGCGGGGAAGGTGAAGCGATGCGATAAGCGTCTTCTCACGGCTCAGAGCCGGTAGAAGAGCTATGCTAATGTGCGACATCAACTCTTAGAGTTCGAGGTTAGTGATCGCGTTTTCTTGAAGGTAATGCCTAAGAGGGGAGTGGTCAGGTTCGGCAAGCGTGGGAAGCTATCGCCGAGGTTCATTGGACCCTTCGAGATACTCGAGAGGGTAGGCACTGTTGCGTACCGGTTGGCGTTACCGCCCAGCATATCGGGTGTCCGCTAAGTATTTCACGTCTCCATGCTCCGGAAGTATACTCCAGATCCAGCTCATGTAGTGGATTGGGGACAGATAGAGATTGACACTGATGGGACCTTTGAGGAGGGACCAGTATATATATTAGATAGCCGTGATCAGGTTTTGCGACGCAAGACCGTGAGGCTAGTGAGAGTGCTATGGCGGCACTACGGAGTGGAGGAGTCCACGTGGGAGCGCGAGGACACTATGCGGGCCACCTATCCCTTCTTGTTTAGGGATGAAGGTACGTGGTTTAGTCGTTTAAGATTTAAATGGCTAGTTACATGCATGATAGAGTGCGCGTTGCATATGCATGAGTGATTGTGATTGTCCTGAATTTCGGGACAAAATTCCTTTAAGGAGGGGAGGGCTAAGACCAGAAATTCCAATTTCTAGAATAAGGGCAAAATCGTAATTTCGATTTCTGAGAATTGTGATTTCGGTTAAAAAAATCAGGAATTAATTCTCTATATCTCGGATGACAAGCAGTTGCAGTTGGAATCATCTCGCGAAATCTGGATTAGCCGTAAAATTTCATAAAATTCGGGGCGGTCGGGTTAGCCGTTTCACGAGGCATCGCGGTTCGGTGCCCGATAAAACGGTTTCCAATGCGACGAGAGTCACATATAGCACGTACTCATGTGCCATGAGTGGTATGAGTAGAGAAATGATGAAAATGGACTGCGAGATGAGTGCGAATATCGATTACGGCTAAAGGGACATAAACGTCATTTTTAGAAAAGTTTTTAAGTCACTAGAAGACAAAAAAAAAATGCTACAGTGTTTCTTCTCCAATAAGAAAGGGAGGAAAAAACGTGAAATGCAGAATTTCGATCCAGTGGCCCATTTTGGAGAGGTTTCCTTTAGAGAGAGAAACTTCTCTCTAGAATATCGGGCGATCCGACCGTCGGCAGTCTTCGGGACAAGAAGGAGAACTGCTCTACGCGGAGAGGGCTTCGCGTGGGTATCGGATTTAGGGAGTTTCTTGCCAGAGCTCAGGGAGGTAGGGGTTTCTCCCTACTTGCGTTTTATTCCCTCTTTTAAATACTTTGCAAATGTTTGAGCTGATTGAGGCCTTGAACGACCGTTTGATCGGTCCCAAAGCTTAGGACCGAATTGATTTGATTTAGTGAACCCAATGTGAGCAGCCCGTAACCGTGAGGGGCTGTTTGGGTCTTTAATAGATTAAATTATGCTTTAAATCATGGATTGATTTGGATGGGACCCGAAGTAGCCGTGAAATGCGGGTTCACAAAATTGAGCCAGATGAATGAATGTGTGTTGAGCCCAGTAAAACCTAAAGTTTTCTTGTTCCTAAATAGTGACACAGAAAATCTATTTTTTTGTGTGAAAATGGGATTTGGTCGATGATTTAGGTTGGATTCTCGTGTTTGATGAATTAGCCCAGTGGGCTAATTTTGATGTATGAATTGATTAATTACATGACATGATTGTGTGATTGGGCATTATGTGAATATATGCATTGTGACCATATTTGCATGTGTTATATAGGTGTAAATGTGTAAATAAGTTTCATATGCCTTTAGGTAGCCTAGAAGTGGAGTGAGTGCATGATATGGAAAAAGCTGAAGAAAAAGCAGAAAGCGTTTTGAAAGGAATTCTGGGATGATATTCAGGAGGTGGGATAGGAGATGGGCCCAACAGGATCATTCGGATGAGGGACCATGAAGCATTTGAAGCTCATGCTCGGGTCGCCTCGGAGTAGTCCCATTTTACGAATATTTCGGTAGTATATTTCAGAACAAATGGGTTTGTTTTGAAAATGATTGACTACTCATACATGGCTTAGGCGAGTGTGGGGTCGGTGAGGACTCAGGGATCGAGTTGGTCATGTAGACATTCAAATAGGATCATTAATACATTTGCTTGAATGTATTGTTTAATTTGGAACATTACTGGCACTTAGGTGGTGAGTAGCCCGCTTAGGGCAATTCTCCTCTTGAACTTTAAGCTCACCTGGTCGTGCGGTTGCACTGCAGTACGCGGGACGTGGGAGGAGAAACGGCTCGATCTGGGGGTGAGTTTAGAAGAAAAGCCGGATTGTGGCTGGATTTGTGGTGTATACATATATTAGAATGTTAGAATTTTAATATGTGTTGTATAAAGGAGAATTGATTACCTCTCTTGAAACTATTGGATATAGTTGTGGTATCATGATGAGTATAGTTATTGGGCCCAAGTGGTTGGGTTTTACTCATGTTGTGATTATATTGGGTGATTGGGACCAGGGTTTATGCGGTGATGATGTATTTGGGTAGAGCTCCCAGGTACAAAGGAGACTACGCCGATTTTTACTGAAGTGGCGTCAGGTAACTTGAGCATCCACTTCTCATTATAGGATGTGGGTAGTCAACGGACCCCGAATGGGGCGTCTAGCCAAATCCCAAGTCCAAGATTGGCATCATGTTAATAAAGATGTAAAGAAAAAGCTTTGGGCCTTAATATTAATATGTCAATTACTATTCATTTAAATTGTAATATTATTGTTTAAAAAGGAAACCTCTTAATTATATATGACATTTTCATTAAATATAGGAGAAATATAAAATTGATGAAAGATGCAAGAGTTACATTATTCAATATTGTGGAAATCTATTCACAAGTTATAAAAATAAGATGAAGGCCAAGTATTATGACCCTTATAATACAGATGAACAGAGATTATGCCACAAACTTCCACACTTATCAGATGATGAATAAAGGTGGCTCATTAACTTTTGGGGTACACCCGAGGTAAAGGTAAACATAATGATTTTTTTTCATATAGTATATCTTTTTCATACTCATCTTCAAATAAGATCATATTTATTGGTTATATCTAATTTAATACTTCTATAAGTAACTTTTGTATGTTTCTGGTGGCTATATAGGTGATATGCTATTTTAATTGATGTTCTATATCTTTGAAAAAAAACAAAGCTAATAGACAAAGCAGAGTCATAAACACTGCATTGGATAAAAAGAGTTGTAACTCAGTCGACATGAAACAATTAGAAAATTTATTAATAAAATAGGATTTTGAAACATCAGTTCATAAAAAATAACTAATTGTTTTGTATGAGAATAGACATAAAAAATGGACCGATCGGGCCCGAGCCTAATAGAGTTGAGATGTTTGTCTTAAGCACATATAAAAAAAAGGACAGGCCTTTTATTTAATGATGGATTCTAAGCGGATCTATTAGTAATGATATCTAAATTTTATATACCTGTATTTCAATCATAACTACATACTAAATTATTTGTATAAGTCTAACAATTATTTTTGTTTTTTGTAATGTCAAAATCAATTTGAACAGTTACTATCCCAACCTGAAGGGATGTTTTTTTCTTCTCCTGCTACTTCTACTGCTTCTACATCATCTGTATCATCTACATTTGTAGATAACATATATGCCCAAGTGATGGGTCGAGAGAGGCATGGACGTGTTCGAGGCTATGGATTTGGTGTTACTCCTACCTTAGTTTTGGTACTTGATGATAAAGGCAATCGAGATCTACTTTGTCAACACAACTTGAAATGCCCAAAGATACTAAGGTTGCGAGACAAAAGTTTGCAGGAATGAAACATTTGAAGAGAAGTTAGTAGAAGTTCAAAGGAAGACACGAGAATAAATGAAAGAAGAGTTTGATGGAAAAATTATGGAAATGCAAAGAGTGCAAGCACAACTTCAAGAACAAATGATGCAAATGATGCAACAACTTCCAACAAAAGATATGTGTGTCACCCCAGATCCGGCCCGACCACGTTTGAAATGGATCTGAGACGAAGTCAGAGCGTGATGCTATACATACTATATCTATATACTTTGCGGCACTCTTATTGACTACAATTCTTTCAATTTATTACAGCCTGTGGGTATACAAATAATTTCTGTAATAACAAAAATCATTTTACATATACCAAAAGAACTACCACCGGAGTGGTGTCCATAAAAATCTATACACACATATAGAGTCCCATTTATCTATACATATACAATTTCTAATTACAAAACATCAGAGATTGCGGAAGCGTATTTGGTGAGCCTATCTGCAGGTGTTTGCTGCGATGTGGAATGTCTGTCCTCTAACCTTGTCTTACCTTACGTACCTACACGGATTGAACACACCCGTGCTAAACTGCGCTTAGTGAGACATAAGCATGGACAACCCTGTCGTATCCATGACTTATACATATGCATATTATCTATCTACTTGCACATTTGGGAGCTTTAATTACTTATCATCTCTATTTCTATTGCATGTCAATCTTTTCTGTTACATATTCTATGACTTTGGCCTATCTCTTATCTATACTTTTACTATATTCCTATTTCTATACTTTGCATATTCCTATACTTGTCATGTGTTTATCTTTCACGCTTGTCATATGTCTTTTTCATCTTTCGGTTCTATGTCTTTTATTGCAAATTCTTTGTCTTATTACATTATATCATATCATTCCTTATCTATCACCGTACTTTGCCTATTTCTTGTCCCTTGCTTATATACGTATACTTGATCTATTAAGATCTTATTTCTTATATCATGTTCTTTGCAGAGTTTCTGTCTTTCATGTCTCGTATGCTTTCATATAACCTATCTTATACTATATACAGTTTATCTATATTCTTATACTTTTCATATCTTTTGTTCTTTCATATGTCTTTTACTGTCTCTAGTCTTTTTCATATTGTAGATCGTATTATATTCTGTCTTTGGCATATGTTATATCTATACTTTTCATACATACATATTCATGCTTGTACTATCGCGTGCATTCCATATTCTAATATCATATACTTTGTTGCTTTCGTATACTTTCCATTACTTTTCTTGTGTTCATATACTTATTTTCATATCAATTTATCTGTACTTTTCATATGCTTTTCATGTCTTTTGTCATCCCTATGCACTCTTGTAATCATATGTTCATAGTTTCCTATATTCCATATCTCTTTATATCATTTATACATTTTATGTGTTTTAGCTATTCTTGTACTTTCTATATTCCTATCATGTGTAGGCTTTTACTCATTCTTATGTTCATATATCATTTATCATTTATGTACATGTTCTCATTCCTATGCTTTGTCATCTTTTGCTTATCTCTATAAATTTCTTACATCATTTATGTCTTTCTATCATGTGTTCCTAACAATTCCATTTATTCATTTAGAGTATAACTATCATATTTTCCTATCATTTCACGTATTCTTGTCATGTCTTTATCTATTCATATACTTTCTATATTTCTATCATGTTCCATCTATTTGTTTATGCATGACAATCATATGTTCACATTGTATGCTCTTATATTCATATGTGCCTATCATTCGAATCTTGTAGGCTATCATATCTTATGGCGTATCTATCTTCATCATATTAAGTGACATGACCCATGTCATACATATTACATTTTCTATATTTTCCTTGTTTCATGGCTGGCTACTGGCACTTCATATACTTATAGTATGATGTCTATGAGATCACCTCATTCATATATTCTCATTCTTTTATGAATCTAGTTTATTTAGAATTAGAATCAATCCTGATCGGATCATCGAACTAAAGTTATGGCATTTTCATGCCAATTAGTCATTCTGGAATTTTCTAATCAGTTTGTACTAATTTTCCGGGGTCTTAACATATTTTGACCCTATGTCCTTATAATCATTTAAAGCTAAGGTGCTAAGGGTTCTATTCCAACTGGAATCACCCAATTCGGAGCACCGGAACTCAAGTTTTAAAAGACCATGTAGTTCCATACCTCTTTTTGATCTTAGCTTCTCTTCTTCTCCTCTTCTTCTTCTCTTCCTCTTCCTCTTCTTCTTCTTCTCTCCTTCTCTCTCTCTCTCTACGGTTTCTTCTTACCCCAAATGAGACCAATTTTGGTCTTTAAAATCCCATGTTTGCTAAGGCCTTGTTTGGCCAAGTAAAAATCCATTTTTGCTTTAAGTTTCTATAGTACTGTTTGGTCCCCATTTTCTCTCCTATTTCTATTCCATCTTTTCTCTATTTTCCTTTAACCACGCCTGCTCCCTCTATTTACATTTCATTTCAAGCATTTTAAGCAATAACCCTAATCTTTCCTTTTATGACCAATAGGTCCTCAAATGGTAAATTACATATTTACCCTTGGCTTTCGAATTAATTCCGTGTCTCTCCTTTTATTTCCCGAAATTTTCCATTTAACTTATAATATACCCTAAACAAGTCCAGCGCTAGGGGTATATTTAGAATCAATACAGTAGACTTACATTTATACCATTTTATGTTATACATTCTCCTCATTTTTAGTCTTTTACTTGACTAATATGTGATGGTTGGTTCGTTGACTTGACCCATTATATGATATAATGTAAAACTAAATTTGTATCTTTTTATTGTTTTTTGTTATATTATGTTAGTTTTTAACTATATAGCTTGGGATAATTTATTATGATATATTGTACTATTTTAAATTTTGAATTTCAGAATTGTTGAGTTGCTTGATTAAATACACATGTCTAAAAGATTAATTGTTTATTACAGGTTTAGAAAATGAGAATTTATAAAAGACTAATTGTTTAAATGTAATAATTTTAAGTCACAGTCAAGCAAAAAACCGTGACCATATCGTCCATTTTTTGTGATGATCATAGCAAAAATTGTGACCAAAAAATAAGGATGGTTAGCTCAAAAAGGGGCCTTTTCAATCACGATCAGCATGAAAATCATGGCTAAAATGGGCACATTTGACTGTGACTAAATGTTTATCTTTTCAATCACGATCAGCATGAAAATCATTGCTAAAATGGGCACATTTAGCCACGGTTTTCATGCGAATCGTGACTAAAAAGATAAACATTTAGTCATAGTCAATATGAAAACTGTGGCTAAAAGGGGCACAAAAAATGTTGACATTTTAGTCACAACTAGCATGAAAACCGTGGCTAAATGTGCCCCTTTTAGCCACAGTTTTCATGTTGGCCGTAACTAAAAAGATCCCCTTTGTCCTTTTTTTTTTGTCACAGTTTTTGCTATGACCGTCATAAAAAATGGACCATATGGTCACAATCACGTAGGAAGCAGTGACTAAAACCTTTGTCTGCGCCTACTATTGTGATGTTTGGTCATGGTTTCATAAAACCGTGACAATAAGTTTTAGTCACAAAGTTCATTGATTTGGTGACCGTGACCTAAAGTCTTATTTCTTGTAGTGTGTAGTCATTATTTGATTATTAAATATATAGGCTTTGAGTCGATTCTTTATGATTTTAACTTGGATGTTACTGTGACACCCCATTTCCCGAGGGTCTTGTTGACCACCGTCAACCTACGGAAAACCTGTGTGTCTCATATCATGAGACCCATACATGAGTAAAAATGGTCACATTGACCTACACAACATACTCACCAAATATATCCAACTATATTACAATAGTTTGAGAGTTGTTCACATCGGCTCTAATACAAACATGTTTCCACTATAATATTTCATACATATTTTATACAAAAAACGTAATCAAAGCCACATGTCACTTTCTTCAAAAGCGCCTCTAATGAGCGTCAGACTTCGAACACCCTCGGTGACCACCAATTCTTCCCTCATCAGGTAAGCAATGCCCCATAATGATAATCTCCTACATGGGTTACTCCTCACCTAAGTGCAATGCAATGACAAACACACACATTCAAGTGAATTTATGATTCTCACTCGAACGCTCATACGCCCAATCCCATGTCTCGGTCCTCACCTAATTTCTCGCTACGTTTATACCATGTATGAAAATCGCTTCAAACAAAATATTTGTTTTAATTGTGGGCAACCCTTCGATATAAATATGTTGGACACCGAGGTGTGAATTTTTATTGCAATCCTCGAAACAATCTACGGGTCTCTTCACGTAGAATTGTTGGACAATTTTCCCAACACAATTCTTCGAACAACTTTCCGATAAAATTATTATTTTTAATAATTTTGCAAAAGAATTCATCGTTTAGACAACCCTCCAATTTTATTTGTCATGCACTCACACCTACCATTCTAAGGTGTCCCGGTGCATATGAAATGCATTATGCAATTTCCAAACAATTCATGTTAATATATATATATATATATATCAAGCATGTATATATTAACAAAAATTAACACACAACATGTTATTCATATCGTAAGTAATAACACACAAAATCGACTCATACATGGGCTAATAAACAAATCCGAGCGTCACCTGACATCAGCCCAACCATCACAAATAACGCAAATGGGGACCACCCAATGCAGCGCCTCCAACTCCCAAATTGGTCGTCTAAACTCCGTCAGAATCCAAATTCGTCCCACCCTGAGGACCGGAAGCTCACGCCATTTCGACCCCAAACACTCCAACCATCAACAAGGTTCTAACAAGGATTAAACTGGGCAGGAGAAAACCCTTACCTCCCTGAAATGTTTAAACTCCATAAAACCGGTCCACGCCAGAAGCCTTCGCAGCCGCACCAACTTCTCCTCTTTCTCCTCGACGAACCGACGGTCTGAAGAACGCTGGAAATCTAGAGAGAAGTAGGACTCTCTCTCTCTAAAAATCTGTTTTCTCCCCTCACTGTCGAATACCAGGCCAAAAGAGAAGATGTCCTCTTTTTTTTTTTTTTTTTTATTCCTCTTTTTGTCCTCTCATTTGACTTTAGGGACCACTTGACACATGGTTTAATAGAAACCATTTATCTCTTATCCTTTCACTATTCATACGATACGACATATCGATACACGTAGCAGGCCCTCAAGGCCACATTATACGCACTTTCACGCCACAGCAATTTCACAAGTCATATATGAAATTTGACGCTGAAATTCACCATTCCCGTAATTCAATAAATTCGCGCAGAAATAAATTTTTGGTAGACGATTCTAACGATAAAGTCCGTTTCATTATCCGAGATCTAGAAAAATTCTAGATTTTGACTGAAATTACCAATTTACCATTTTTCATAAAATTAGAATTTTCTCGAGTTTTACAGTTACATTATCCTCTAAAGTTTTTAGAAAATCTGATTCTATGTTTCTATCAAATATATTGTTAGTTTGAATCAATGAAATTATTTATTTTTAAAAAAAATAAAAAACTTTAATATATCAATATTTATAAATTGAATACACAATTACTACAATGCAACATACAACACAAAATTATATTTATAAATCAATATTACCCTTTAGGCCTAGCTCAACTGATAAAGGGTGAACGAGATTCTAAGGTCCAAACTCGATTTTTTGATAAGAACATAATATTATAATACAAAATACAAAGTGAATGATTGTCAATATATATATATATATATATATACTTAAATGGAAATTCATATCTAGTAATTATGTAATTAATATTTTTATTAATTTAAGTACAAGATACTTAATAAATATTCTCTAAATACATCAAAATATATAGTTGTCATGCCATGTACCTTATTATTGCTACTCATAATGTTTTGTAAGGTAACACTTCAAAATATGCTATACATGGACTTTTGTGCTGAGATAGTGAACTTTTTTTATAAACCTTCAAAACAATATAGATTTCTTGAGATACCTCGACCAAATTTACTATTTAGAGGAGAGGACACGTGTCAAATGCATGGAGGCTACCCTTAGGTTAAGCGGGCCAAAGGTTGGTCAAGGCTCTGTTTGGAAACTGAAAAAAAAAAAGTATCAAGAAAAAGAAAAAAAATGAATACTAATTTTCTCAGATTTCATCATAAAAAATATAAAAAAAATCGAATATAATCCATGTTCCTCAAAGTTTTACATATTTTTAAATATTCTATTCCTTATATAATAAAGAGAAATAAATAAAATAAGTTTAAATAAATATATAAAATTAATTTATTAAGTTTAAACTTATTTTTTATTTTCTTCATTTTTTTTCTCTCTATTTTCTTTCTATAGTATTTTTTGGGTTCCAAACCAGACTGAAAAATATTAATGAAAAGAAAAAAAATGGTAAGAAAAATGATTTTTTACTTTGAGTGAAAAATCTTTAAAAAAATCAAATATAAATAAAATTACTTAATTTAAATATTTTCAAGTTATCTAATTTTTATATGGATAAATTAAAATAAATTAGAACTTTGCAGTAGTAAATAAAAATAATATATTCAATTTAACTTTATTATTATTTTCTAGCTCAAGTGATTAAGAACTCGAGTTGGTTCGAGTCTTAGTGGAAACAAATTTATGAGGAAAAGGAATACTACATGTAATGCAAAGTGAATAGATGTAAAAAAAAAAAGTCACATGGGCTCTTTTGTTGTGACATGTGGCTCATTTTGAGGCATTTGTCATTCATGCATAACTTTTTTCGTAGGGGGGGGAATATCAGGTTGGGGTGCGGAGGCGAAGCCCCCATTGTACGGTACATAATATTTAGGGTAGAGGGGTATTTTTTTTTTTTAATTTGGTCATATCCAGGGTTATTATAAATACCCTTTTATTTAACCCTATTTAGTGATAGTGAAAAGTTCAAGCAGTCATTCCCTGTGGATGTCTGAACCACGTAAAATTTGTGTGTATTCTTCTTGTTCATTGTTGCAAGATTCTCAACATCTGGTATCAGAGCCAAGTTATGATGGTTATGATCTCCATTGCAAACATAGTGAAGTTCGATGGATCTGGGAACTTTGGATTGTGGCAGAGGAGGGTTAAGGATGTGTTGGTGTAGCAGGGTTTGGTGAAGGTGTTGACTATAAAACAACCCGAAGGAATGAATAACACAGAGTGGGAAGATTTGGAAATGAGGGTTGCGTCGACTATCATGATGTGCTTGACCGATGAGGTGATGTACCATGTCATGGGTGAGAAATCTTCGATAGCAATTTGGTTGAAGTTGGAGAGTCAGTACATGTCAAAGTCATTGACGAACAAGCTACTTATTAAGAAGAAGTTGTAAGGTCTAAAGATGGCAGAGGGTTCAGCACTAGATCAACACATAAACATGTTTAATCAAATCATTAGTGATCTGAATCGAAATATGAAGCTCAAGAGGAAGACATGGTGACTGACATTTTCCTTAATTTCTAATTCGAATCTTACAACAATCTTGTTACCACTCTGATGTGGGAGAAAGAAACTCTAGAATTGGAAGATATCACAGGTGCTCTACTATCCTTTAATCAAAGGAAGAAAGCCAATTATGGAAGTTCATAGGGTCAAAGGCTTGTGGCCAAGGGTCATCATGAGTGTAGGAGAAACAAGTCTCAGAGTGCGTTTTCGTGTTTTGTATTAAGAATGTGTGAAAAAGAGTCTATAAAAAGTGCCTATTCGTGCAAGTATATGCGTGTCAAGTAATGCAATGTACTAAATGTACACAGATCGATCCACAAGGAGAAATGAGATGCTAAGTACTGAATTTGAACTACTTCTCTAATATCCAAACTAATAGTTAGGATGATTTTGAACAAGATAATCTAAATTGAATTACTAAATAATAAAACTAGTAAATATATTTCACAAATTGAGGGTTCTCGAGATAAAGATGTTCTAGGGTTTTTAGTATGATTAGACAATCCATTTATATCTTAACCAGAATCCTATTCTATTATTCCATTGGACAGTTCTCTAAGGCGATTCGTGACTATTTTAATTACGAGCCCCTCTTGAGGCCAAGTAACCTACTAACTAATACTAGGTTTCTTGCTTCTTAGCTCAACCCCAAGCACTAGCATTGCCTTAAGTTCTAAGAATCCTACACGTCTCCTAATTACCGATGATTTCTACACCACTAAGTTAATTAGGCTGATTTACCTAAGTCTATTTCTCTACTCCCTTCTCAAATCTCGTAGAGAATCACACACCACATTAATATTGGCCAGACATTAATATGCAAATAAAATCAAGAATGAATCAATAAAGATTCCATCCCATGAGACAATAAAAAGAAGAATTCTAGAAAGTAGATATAAGTTTCATGTCTAATATACAACCAAAACCCTAGAGTTTAAGTTTAGAACATAATGAAATTCGTGTACATCATAAAATCTGGAGAAACATGAAAGTGGGTGGTAGAAGAACCCCAGTGTCGAAATATCAAGGGATGTCTGCCTTCTCTCATCTCACCCTCTGCATCATCGATGTCAATTTCTATGTCCTTTTTTTATCTACTCTCATTAGTCGTTGTCTCTCAATGTGCGAACCCCACACCCTCCCTTCGTTCCTCCTTAAAAACCCTTGAAAAGCTCCATTCCCGATCAAGAATGGTCACCTGCAACAAACAACGACCTCATCATTAGTACAAGAACCTGATTCTTCCTCTCTTAGCCTGTATCGTCGATTAGTACCCAAAAAGTGCTATTTTCGAGTCCCATTTAGTATAGATTTTGAGTGCTTTTTGCATACCAATCATATATGAATTAAGCCAATTGACATGTGCGTGTCCATGAATTACCTCGATTTTGTTTCAGTTTGTTTTTGGTCTTGCAGTTTGTGAGCTCCAAACACGCTTCAAGTCGGGGTTTCCGAGTCAAGCGATTTATGCCATGCTCCATATGAATTTCACGTATTTCATCGCTTTTGTCAAGAAATGTCAAGTGGAATCAAGAATCAAGAATCAACCGACGCGGTGAGGACGCGTGAGTGCGACTTTTCGCCATGCATCAGGAAAATTTCAGAACTACAGCCAAAATTTCGCATCATCGCTAAATTTCGCTTATGCACGCTTTTTCGCCATGATAGCTAAATTCTCGCTATGACAGCTTAAAATTCGCTATCATAGCGAATACATCGCTCGATGATAGCGAAAATTCGCCATCATAAATAAAGTTAATGCACATAAATAAATTCTGAATTTTCGCTATGTTATTTCGCTTATGATAAATAAATTTACTATGCATAGCTAAATTCATTCCCCGTGTTTTTGTTCCAAACGACCTCGCTGCAGTAATTCACTTGTCCCTATCAATCATATATATTTTAGGTATTTTGGTATTTCCTTCACATTCGTATGGCTATATAAGCCACCTTATAACATTTTGTAACCCTGAATCTCTTTCATTCAAGATTCATTCACGTTAAATTGTTTTTAAAGTCACGCTTTCTCCATTCTCTCTTCTTTCTCTCATTTTCTACCACAAACACCACCTTTGATATGACAACCATGATGCTTGGCTAAGCCTCAAAACCTTAGAAGAGAAGGGCTGCTGTCGGTTAACGGTGGTTTGCAAAGCAATCTTGGGCTGAAATGAAACAGTACGTATTTATTGTCTCCAAACTTTCAAAACTATTAGGTTTAAAGCCACGAATGTGTTTCTTTCGTCAATACTTGTCATGCTTTCTTGTGGTTCAATGCATTCTTAATGTTAGATGCACTTACATTCTTTAGATGTCATTTATGAGCCACTGAAATGAGGTTAAATGCTAAGTTTTCAAACTCGAAACATTAAATGCTCGCATATGTTTTGACTCAAAGGAGTGTTTTATGGTTATGTTTCAGCCAAACAAAGATCCGGTTTTGGCTATGACTATGTCATTTGTCCTAATGCGTAGGAAATAACCCAGGACACCTATATAGCTCCAGTTTATCAAGCTTAGTAGCCCGCTTCCTTCAAGGTCACCATTTCCCCACCTTAATTTAAATTATAGAGCCACACCGTGCTGAACAACCAATCTCCCCTCGTTTTTTACCCAAATCCAAATCCAAATGAAAGTCTCACCATTTTCAAATCATGATACTAATCATTTGTAGGATGAAAACCCATCCCCTGTGTTCAACCAGACCGCTTATGTCACAGTAGCTTCAATTCACGCATGCGAGGAGGAAAATACGAAACAAATTACCGATTCCGATCACCCTACCGGGCACGAATCAAATGGCGTCGCTGGCCGATGGTGCCAAACTACGAATGATGATGATAAGGAACTTGTAATCCATATTACAGTATTGGTGACCTTAACCTTTTGAATTTCGCTTGGAAGAATTTCTGTTTACCCAAAGCAGCCCCGAGCTATTTACAGCATAAATACTTATTTAGCTAACACTCATCCTTTTTGGCAAGCCTCTCGTTGTTCTTGTTTTGTCTCATTTTTGTGTTAAGGTGTTTAGGCGTGACTGATAGGTGGGATATCGTAGATTGCAAAGAGTGAGTGCACCCGCTAAGGAAGGTCATGAAATCAAGCAGGCACATGACCAAATGGATCCTACCCGAGGAACAAAGTCGGCCAAGGCACTCCAAAGGAATCCAACAACATACAGATCAATGAGGGACCACATACACCCTCCTAGAGTGAGTGTCTCTTCCGCATCATACCACTTGTCAAGAGGTAGCAAAGTGAGACTTTATTTGGTGCCCCTACTTCCTACATTTCATGGTATGGAGAATGAAAATCCATACTCACATTCGGGATTTCAGAAGTGTGCATAACTCTTAAGGAGGGTATTACTAATACGAATTGTCAAGTTGAAGGCATTCCCGTTAACTCAAGGACAAAGCCAAAATATGGCTTCAATTCATCGAGGCCGAGAACGATTAGAAATCGGGCCGATTCAGCCGAATTTTTGAAGAAATTCTTCAATACAAACTAAGACCAACGGCTCAAGAGGATCTACACTTACTCCGCCTATGACAACACGAGAAATTTTATCGTTGTCAGAGGTTCATGGAAACCATCAATGCATGCCCACACCATGGTTTTGATACGTGGATGCTAGTGAATCATTTTTATGATGGTATGTCTCCGCCATGAAGCAATCGCTAGGAAACCATGTGTGGAGGTGACTTTCTGATAAAATCCGATGAAGCCATGGACTCAATTATAAAGTTGAAACTTCCACTGGGATGAACCGAACTAAGGGAAGTTTAAAGAATGAAGCCACAACCCAACAAGGAGGCATTTATGCACCTTCGAAGATATGGAGAGATGAAAGCCAAGATATCAACCTTAACTAGAAGGTGGAAGAGCTAGAAGGAAAAAGGCTACGAGGTGCGTATGACTGAAAATCTCGCACAAAGCCAACCCATGCATAAATTACCAATCCACTAGCAACCTTAAGAACATCATTCAAATGTCTGGTCGCTGAGAGATTTGATGTCAGAGCATGCCAATGTTGTGGGCCAATACAAGCCACAAACCAATGCCCCATATGGTAATACATATAATTCCAATTGGAAGAATCACCCCAATCTCTCCTGGAAACCAAATCCCCTTGCTTATGTGCCTCCTGGTGCCAAACAACAATTTGGTTCCTCATCTCAACCACATCCATCACCATCCTCTTCCCCTCGTTGAATGCTTACATAAATTTGAAAGCAAGGCAGGTACTGGAGGAGCAATCTCAATGCACAATCGCCCAAAGAATTGATACTGTGGAAAGTAAAGGCCGTCATTACTCTGAGGAGTGGGAAAGAAATTGAGCAACCAGTGCCCATGACTGCTGAAGAAACAGAGAAAGAGAAGGAAGCTGAGCCTAAGAGGATAATAATCGGCTGAAGATTAAGGAAGAAAAATACGACCCTCCATTTCCTCACACTAAGAAGCAAGAAAAATCCCAAACCAAGCTGAAATTCGAGGTACTAAGGCAAGTAAAGGTAAATATCCCACTGATTGACATGATTAAGGTGTCCTCACATATGCAAAAATTTTCAAGACCTATGCAATGGGCCAAGAGAGGGCTTGGCATTGAAAAGAAAGCCTTCCTACCGTAACAAGTCGTTGCCATCATCTCAGCGGAAGACGTTGAAATATGATCCGTGATCCCACAATATCGGTCAACATCGAGGACTTGCATAGATAAATAATCGTTAGACTTAGCCGCGTAAACTTACCGCTATTCATAAGCAAGCAGTTTAGGAGAGTTTAAGCCTACCAACATCACTGTCATCATCATTGTTTAAAAATTCCTAAGGGAATACTTGAGGATATGTTGGTAAAGGTGACAAATTCTACTACCCAAAGGACTTGTAGTGCTTGATAATCGAACCAATCGCAAGTGGATCCAATCATGTGCCACTATCTTGGGAAGACCATTTTTCAGCCACCTCCAATGCGATAATCAATCATTTAATGAGTCATGCAGCTCACATTTGGCAAATACGACACAGAGTTTACTACTTTCCACTTGAGTCACAAGCACAAGAAGTGTACATTTAGACATTCCGTGATCCGAGGAAGTATGCTCAATTGGTCCAAGTGTAGAGGAACCAAAAGCTCACTCACTGCAGGTGAAATTGGTGCAGAGAAATGAAGCAATTGGAGGAGAATTGGCTGCATCAGTCACTCCTGCAGAGCCAATGATCAGCCCAGCATCACCCAGTGAAAAGAAGCTCAAAACCAAGGAGCCAAGCATGAAGGCTACAGCACACATCACTGCAGTGGTCAAGGAGCTCCTCCTCCTTGATCCTCCATGAATGAGCTTTCAGAAATTGAGATGGCTCGGGCTCACCGAGGCTAAACCTGTGCTCAAAGATTTTGATTTTTTTATTTATCGTCAATTTTCATTTATGCTATTTTTAGTAGCTTTCCATCTACTTAGCTAAATATAAATTAGTAATTTTTATGGATCTATTTCAATTTATTTATTTTTATTCTAGGTTTATGTTGGTATATTTATTTTTTATTTTGTTTTTATTTTATTTTAATTTACCTAATCAAATTTTTGTTGATTTTGGCAAGATGGAAAAACTGCAAATAGAATTTCTCGCAACAATGGTGAAATTGCCTTTCAAATACTGGACCCTTCCTTACTGTCCAATCCAGCCAACAAAAAGAGGGGGAAGGGGGCCCCATTCGCCCCATTCATATTCCCTCTGCATCTCCGCCTGATCCTCCCGTGCCCCGCATCCGCGGCCGCCCGAGCCCCGCCGAGCGCCATTTCAGCCCACCGCCACCGCCACCGAGCCTCGGGCCCACCACACCAGGCGCACGCCAGTAGCCCACCGTCGCCCTAGCCGTGCCTCACACTTCTCGGTCTCGTTTCAGTACCGACTAAACTACGCATGGTCCGTACTCCGGTGGTCATCGCTACAGCCCAGTGGTTAGGGTCCAAGACCCCCAGAGATTTGGAGGATGCGGTGCACCCGCAGCTTCGTAGATGCCCATTCGCCTGACCTACCGCAGCTACACACAAGACACCTCACTACCATGCCCGAGGAGCCTCAGCATTCGGATATCGTGACTGTGATTCGACCTCGCCCTTCTCCTGGGCTCAAAGATCGACGCAGAGGCCCAGCCCTCCGCCGGCCCCTACATCAGCCCTCGTGAGTTTCGAGATCTCGCCCGAGCCGCTCCTCCCCGCTGATGAGGGTTCATCGCCCCGGTTATCACCAGCCTCAAGGATCAGGCGCCCCATGTTCACCAAATGATCCGACCTGTGGAACGGACTACGTGCCGGACTTTCACTGGGAGCCATATTACGATATACCGCCATGACCACCGACCATTGCCGCACCTCGATGAGGCCGATCAGGCGCACTATCGCTTCCATTCATGACGCCAAGCGATAGTTCTATTATCCCCCAAGTTAAAGCCAGTTCTACCATACTATGACCTCCCGGGAGTGTCGGGAGTCCGCTGGAGCCCTGCTCAAAGATAGACTCCGCCTCAGAGTACCCGTTATGGACATTACAAATAGTTTCGAGCTCGCCAAAGAAATAATGGAAAATTCACTGATATAGAGCATGACCCCAGCCATCACAGAGAGAGATGGTCCGCTGTCTCGCTCGAGATACTACAACGGGACCCATACTCTTCCGTAGACAAGCCTCCACGATGCTCCCAGCGGACCACCCGTCCCGACCGGCCCATTCCCATTACAAAAGATTACGCACAAACAGGAGCTATACTGAGGCTCTGATAATGTGATCTCAGAGGGATTCCCGGTTTAGTCCTCCGAGCCGTCATGACCTCCCTGCTGCATTTTGAGGAGAAGGTCCACCGCAAGGGCCTGGTTCGAGCTGAGAGCTTACCGTTATTGATGCCGAGGTTGCTGAGTCAGCCTTGCAGCATTGGGTTCCCCGAGCCACGATCGAAGGAGGATCAACGCAGACTCAGTCCTATCCATGGAGCGATTCTTTACATGCCGATCTCCATCATTCTCCAAAGAAGAGAGGGCAGGAGGAGATACAGATGATGTGTGGTAGCAGCAGGACCCACCGAGGGGAGGATCCCGTTCCCGAGATAGAGCGAGGCGGAGAGGAGCCTGGGCCAGATTCATCTCCTCCATCTCCGTCTACTACCCTGTACCCCCGCTGACACCGCCGGCTGCCCCATCCCGTCGCACAGCCCCCGGCAGCATATTCATGTCGGCCTAGTGGAGCTCACTGGCCGGGCATGATGCCGGCCCCAGCGCTCGTTACTACACGTGCATCGCCGGGACCAGCGTGGCCCAAGTCGAGGTCACTCTAGCGTAGAGTCACGCCATGCTTCTTCATATCATGAGTCACCTCGGTCTCCCCGCTGCATGAGACAATACAGACAAACTCGCCGAGATCGCCCACAGAATATTCGAAATAGACCAGTAGCTACTTGCTTTAGGTATATTATAAGCTAAATATGAATTTTCAAAATAAAATTTGAGATCTAAACGAAAATTAGAGACAAGGGTAAAGTGGTCACTAATTGAGGTCAGTGGTCATAAAAGTGGAAAGATTAGGGTTATATATATGAAATGTTTAAAATGAAATGTAACATGAAAGTTTTTGGGATGCAATAATTAGAGAAAGTCGAATTGAAATTTGAATGAACGGAAGGGCTTAAGTGCAAATAAGGAAACTTAAAACAAAAATGGGTTTTCTTGTCTTGGCCAAACATGGCCTTAACAAATATGGGATTAAAAGACCAAAATTGGTCTCATTTTTGAAGGAGAGAAAACCGTAGAGAGAGAGGGAGAGAAGAGAAGGAGAGAAGAAGGAAGAAGAAGAAGAGGAAGAGCAAGCAAAGCCAAGCTCCAAAAAGGTATGGAAACTACTTTGAGTATGGATTTTGTAGGGATCACATGGAATTTAAGGTTAGTTTGATATGTATAATCTCTTGTCTCTAAATCTAGGTTTTGATAGACTTGTATCCAAACCTTGGGATTCTTGAAATGTATGGTAAACCCCATATGGTACAAGATAATCATAGAATCCTCTGGCTGATTCATGGTTAATTTGAAAGAATTGAGTTAAAGGCTTAGAATAAACCCCAAATAATCATCATGGTCGGGTTTGAAGATGGGTCATAACCCATGTTGGAAATGAATTCGGGATAACGGCGGAAAGGTTTGAAAGAAGATAAGAAATGGAAAGAGGAATTGAGTAGAAAAGAGATCTCAAGGTGAATTCGGGAATCGCTTCGATGTGTGTTTGAAGTGTAGAAGGGATCAGATCAAAAAGTATGGAAAATGTGAGAAAACACACATTCGGCATTCCCGAGACTTCTACCGGTACAACTTGATTTCTACCGGTAGAACTTCGGTTCGCTCGGCTTTGGTTATGTTCTACCTAAGAGAACTTAGGTCTCTACCGGTACAACTCGTTTACTGCTCTGCTTCGACCAGTTTTGCATTTTAGCCATAACTTCTGATCATTTCATCCACGGAGGATTCAAGTGGCTACATAAAGGGGACTTCAAGGGGAAAAAACTCAAAGAATAGGCATCACAAAATTCTGATCCTAAGTCGCTTAAAACACTCAGTAAATATGTGCAAGCCAAATTCTGGTTCCAGCGAACATAGAGTAGTCCGGGTTGTTTCAGACGTATCTTGAGTTTCGGTGCTTTGATTTGGGTGATTCAGCTGAATAGAACCCTAGCACCTTAGATTTAAATGAGTATAAGACATAGTGTCAAAATATGAAGTTAAGACCTCGGAAAAAATGAGTAATACAAACTGTCACTATAAAAATCGTAAATGACTAGTTGGCATGAAAATGCCATAACTTTAATTTGGATGATCCGATTGATTGATTCCAATTCCAAACTAGATTCATAAAAGAATGAGAATATATGAATGAGGTGTGATTCATAGACATCATACTACAAGAATATGAAGTGCCATATGTAATAGGCATGAAACAAGGAAAAGTAGAAATGAAAATGGGAAGATGTGTTCATGAAACATGAAATGATTATGGAAATGAAAATGAAAACGCACTGAAACATGATTGTGAACATGCGAGGCACATGTCATGAACACATAATGTGGTTAAGTGATATATGATTATTATCACATATAACTGTAAAATGATAACAAATGAAACGAGTATAATGTAGAAATGGGTATATGAATGAGTATAATGCGATTGAATATGTGAATGAGTACTTATGAATAAGTATACATGAAACGAGTATACGCCAATGAATTTATGACTGAGGTATAAGGAATGAGTATACGTGGAATGAACAGTGAATGAAGAGCATTGCAAATGAGTATACGTGAATGAATATGTAAATGAGCATATGAAATGTGTATATGGGATTATGTGTGATATCTTTGAAAAGCATAATACGAAAGTGATATTAGAATTGAAATGTGATTATGATCGGTTATGAATAAAGCACTGCAAAGAGATATATGATATATTGATTTGAATGATTGTTATTATTCGAAATGTCCGTCACACGATACGTGTGCATGTATTCGACGATGTTTAAACATCGCGATAAAGTAAATTGATTTGAAATGATCATCAATGATCGGGTATGACGGATTCACTCAACTGAATTCGCCATGAAGGTAACCGTATTTGTCTAATGCGAATTCACATTGCTAATGAATGACAGACAGACAGATTCACCAACTGAACTGCCAGAATGTCGAATTTCATGTACCATGTGAGACGGTGAATAATTGAACGCGTAAATCACATTGCTAATGAATGACGCATGTGACAGATTCACCAACTGAATCGGCCGTGAATGTCTAATTTCTATAGCCATATGTGAGACGGCATTCGACGCGTAAATCACATTGCTAATGAATGACAGACAGATGTGATTCACTCAACTAATCACGTATCGTCTAATTCTATAGTCATATGTGAGACGGTAATATTGAATGAAATCACATTATCGAATGACAACAGCGTGGATTCACCAACCGAATTTGTCGTGGATGTCGAATTTATAGCTATATGTGGAATCACAAACCTAAAAAGGGAAACGATGGTATTAAAGTGTATTTATAAGTATCTTTTACATTACACGACATAGTAAAAGGCATCTTTTGTAAATGTATTTTGTTGAATGTAAATGTTAAGGGTCTTTTTTGAAATTATAAGTGTTTATGGATCAGTTCAAAAGAAGTGCTGTCATTAAAAAGTCTAAATGGAATAACATAAACAAATGTTTGGAAAGATAATTGAAACGTCGAGTAAACCTGCCCGGGTACTGATCCACACCGTCAAGTAGGATTCGTCGACACTTGAAAAGAAAATTTAATAAGACGAAATAAATGTTTTGATTGAAAACGTCGAGTAAACCAGCTCCGCTGGATCCACCCGTCAAGTAGGGATTCACGCGACACTTTGAAAATGAAAATTTATAAACGAAACAAAATGAGATTTAATCCATCCTGCATCACTTAAATGTACTCTCAAAAGGAGTTGATTAAGGGCTTTGGTCAGATAAGTGATAAAGAGTCTAATATGTATTGGTATTACCGATTTGAACCTCGTATGAAATTGATATGATTTGATTTGTTCTGAATTGCAATTGTATACGTATAAGTTTACTTTGGATATGTTTTGATCTATCATACATGTAGTAGATATGAGTTACAACCTGTAAAATACATGACACAGGAAAGTAATATGAACAAGATAATGACAAGGAATCTGAAAAGGATAAAATCTACATGTATAATATGATATGTGTTAGAAGTCACATAAGATTAGACTTCGTTATATGCATAAGTATAGTAAATGTAAAATATAGTGACGACGATTATTGTTATCGGGTCAGCATCGGGCCTATATAGTTCCACTAAGCGCAGTTTAGCACGGTGTTCAATCCGCAGGTACCGAAGAGGAGATAAAGAGTGATAAGATATCACACCAGCAGTACGGGCCATCTCAGAGATAGGTGCTCACCATCTCAGACCAATGAAGTCTTCCAAAAGAAAAAGAAAAGAGAAAAAAATGAAAGTCGTGATGCTTTGCCTTGAAACCCGAACACGGTCCGAGGGGTATATGGCCAAAGCCTTTAAAGCCCTATGTCCTAAACCCACTTTATTGGAGTCATCACTTAGTGTCATTTATATGGGTGCATTTATTCGTACACGTAGGTGAGCGGAATCAACAATATTTGTTTCCCTATGTTCCCACTGTCAGAGTCAAGCCACCGCAAAGATACGTTCAGGTCTAACACTGGGACGGGTTTTCAGACAAATGATTTGAGGAAGTCAAACAGAATTAAATTTCGATTTTTAAGGTTCGGGTAAAAACAGCGGGTCATGGCTCAAAACTGAAAAGAAATAAACTAAAATGTAAAATAGAACTCCTTGAAGCATCACACCGAGTTTAAGATCCTAGGCTAACCGAGAGGTCCTGTTAATTTCTCATACTGAGAGGATGACATAAGTAGTCATCCCCGAACTCGATCTTCATTTGGCATTAAACCTAAACTTAATAATTTTCCTTTTGATAGAAAGCATTATTTAACATTTATGGTTCCCCTGCGCTGAAAATCTATCTTGACTCATCCTACAATGATTCAGAAGGGTAATTCAATGAGTCTCAATGGACTAAAAAATAAGAACTAATCGAACCCTAAAAGATTACCAAGTATTTATCAAAGAGGATGCCACTACAAAGGAAAACATAACCCTTAACCTACTTCCAAAGGGCTCAGAAGAGCAACTAATGGCATTAGTGTGGTCTAGCTAAGAATACATCGAATCCTAAAGCTTGCTGCTATTGGCCAAAGAAAGTACACCAAAAAGCTTTAAACCTAGAGTTAGAAATTTGGGGAACCAAAATAAAACTCGTCGCATGAAAAATTGGGGAACCACTCAAAGAACAAGGTATCCTTCCCCCAAAGAAATTTTACTTCAAGGAGGAAGTGGTTTTAGCCGCTCATCCTCCAAGTTGTCATCCTTGGAGGGTGTTTGCAACCAAGAAAGGGAGAGAAAGAGGAGAGAGAAGAGAGAAAATGAACAAAGTCATGCATACCGAAAGATTGGGGTTAGTTGTGTGGTTACAAGTTCAGGGGTTTATATAGTACAAAACCAAAGTGTGAAAATACTAAAACACCTAAAATATGAAATTACATATGGGCTACAATGGTAATACACCAAACGTGGTCAAGATCAAATATACAAAATCAATGTAAGAATTTCGCCATGCAGAGGATTGCTAGCATATTTAAAATTTCATAGTTTGTAAAAATTTCACTAGCTCAGCGAAATTCACAGAGATAGCTGAACTTAAGAAATTTCGCTATCAACAAAGGAATTTCGCTTAGTTGTACGAAATTCTCGCTAGCCTAATAAATTATTGTGAGGATAGCAAATTGGTTAATTTCGCTAGCAATGTTAGCTAAGAATGGGCGTAAATTCCCTCGCTAGCCTAGCTTAATTCTTTCCATTCTCATAGATCATAAATTTTCGCTATGATTGCGAATTTAATCCCAAATGTAAATTTTCGCAATCATAGCGAAAACTCGATCGCCTGCTTTGCCCCGCATTCCCATCGCATTCTCCTTCATCACTTTGCCTTCAAAACTAATTTCAAATTCCTTTATTTTCGATGGTTGAAAACACCGTGATTGCTCTCAAGATTCGCACATATCTTGTCATCAAAACTTAAACACAAGTCCGAGGTACGCAAAGACCGCAGAATCACTAAAACAAGCACGAAATGACATCAATGGAACTATGGACCTCGCACACATCAATCAAGTTTAATCGATATGATTAAGGCAAGAAAGCACCCAAAACCTATCTTGAATAGGGTTCAAAATAGCACTTTTCGGGCACTAATCAGTGGATGGGTAGAGTTTAACGAGTTGTAGATGCTTAATTCTTGAAGTCATTCGAAGTCCGGTGAAGCCCAGAAGTTCAGGGTCGGGCCGATCCTTTCGCTTCGATGCCCTAAACCTTAATCGTCGGGAGTCATCTGCGGACCCTCGTTACACGTACTTTGCCGGGCTTTAAAGATTACACCCTACTACAATCAAGGAAGAAATAAGAGCGTAACTGAAATTCACGAAGGATCAACGCTTAAGGCTCGCAAGCATCGTCAGTGGTGGGAATACTTCAGTAACTTATCAAGTCTGCCGGCCGCTTTTAAGAACACTTAGATTTAGGTGGAAGTTCAGGTTGACTTCTTTGGAACCAATGTTGCCCTAAAACTTGTTCTTATATGGCATTTGTTCTCTCATGATGGTTTTTGTACAGAGTCTAAATTGTTCATACTGAGGGTAAGGCCTAATTGTACACACACTTTTTGGACAACATACAATTTTTGCAAAAGCACAGCATACACACCTTAATTGTTTTTAGCATTGCTAAGTGACTAGCAACGTGTCGGTTGGGGGGTGTGATTAGTACCCAAAAAGTGCTATTTAAGTCCTATTTAAGATAGATTTTGAGTGCTTTTGCGCATTCAATCATATGAATTAAGCCAATTGACATGTGCAGGTCCGTTTAGTACTACTGATTTTGTTTCGAGTTTGTTTTTGGTAATTTTGCAGGTTTTGTGAGCCTCAGCCATCATTTCAAGCTTGGCTTCAAGTTGGTGCCGATTTATGCCATGTTCATATGAATTCTCGGCGATTTCATCAAGCCGAGTTGAAGAAATGTCAAGTGGAATCAAGAATTGAAGAATTGAACCGACGTGTGGAGGATGCAGGAGGATGCAGGGAGTGCGGTGACTTTTCGTTATGCATTGCGAAATAGCAAGGATTGCAAAATTTTCAAGAATTATAGCTAAAATTCCTCAGTGATTGTGCAAATTTTCTGAACCATAGCGAAAATTTTCAATCCCCCGCGAAATTTCATATGCACATTTTTCGCTATGATAGCTAAATTCCTCGCTTATCATAGCTAAAATCGCCATCGTAGCGAAAGTTACTGCGGCACAATGAATAATTTTCGCTTATACCTTGTATTTTCGCCATGATAGCGAAATTTATCATGCATAGCGAAATTTGTCCTCGTGTTTTGCTCCAAACGACCTCGTTTTGTGTAATTCCCATTTTGTCCCTATTGTAATCATATATTTTAGGTATTTTTGGTATTTCACACATCTTGTATGGCTATATAAGCCACCTTATAACATTTTGTAACCCTAACTTTTCATTCAAGCATTCATTCACGCAGCTTTTGTTTTTAGGTTACAGTTTTCTCTCTTCTCTCTCTTTCTTTCTCATTTTCGCCGCTAAACACCACCTTTAAGGATGACAACTCGCGGATGCTCGGGCTGTTTCAAAACCTCAAGATGAGGCTGGGTTAGGTTGGTTAATGATGGTTTGCAGCGGTCCCGGGCTTAAATGAAACAAAATCGCATTTATTGTTCCAAACTTTTCAAATTAGGGTTTGTGCCACGTTTTCGTCAATACTGTTTATGCTTTTCAGTGGTTCAATGCATTCTAATGTTAGATGTGACCGACATTCTTGCATGTCATTTATGAGCCACTCCAATGAGGTTAAATGCTAAGTTTTCAAACCGCCGAACATTAAATGCCAGACATGTTTTGACTCAAACAGTGTTTTGCTGGTTAGTTTTTAAAGCCAAACAAAGATCCGGTTTCAAGCATGACTATGTCATTTTCCCTAATGCGAGGAATAACCCGAGGACACCTATATAGCCCCATTTTATCAAGCTAGTAGCCCAAGCCTTCAAGGTCACCATTTCCCACCTTAATTTAAATTGTTTCAAGCATCTGAAGAACAACCACCTCCCGTTTTACCCAAATCCGTGAACCAAATGAAAGTCTCACCATTCAATCATGATACGAATCATCGGGATGAAAACCCATCCTCAGAAACACTTAGACCGCTATGCTACAGTAGCTTGACTACGACAGTAGGAGGAAAATAGGAAACAAATTTTGTTGATTCCGGATCACCCTACCGTGGCACGAATCAAATGCCTCAAGAATGCTGAATTTTGACCTAATTGCAAAAGGAAACTGCATATTAGTGTATGAAACAAAAATGCTACTAAACTAATTATAGAAATGGTCTAAAACATACTAAAACCCAGTTATGTAATGAGTGTTTTTTTAGACACTCATCACACCCCCAAACTTAGCTTCTTGCTTGTCCCTAAGAAAGAGACTGACTCAAAACACCATTGACACACTAACAAAAATGAAAACTAACAGGAATGAGGTGAGTATGATAACATGATACCGCGTGGAAAGATCATTAGGAATACAATTCAGGAATATTATCCGTTTCACCCAAAATTGAGGATCCTTAAACTATTAAAATCTCTAAAGATGTGAAAGCAAAGCAGAGCATTAATGTAAATCAACCCCCCTAAGTCCTCAATGACTCTTCCCAAGGAATCTACTTGTGGGTTCTAGCATGATCTCTATTGTATAGCAAGGTCCTAACACCCCTAAACTTAAGCTCAACTCACCTATTAGGAAGAAACTAACTAAGCAAGGATAAGAATGCACCCTTTTTATTCATACCAAAATACCGAAATATTACCTAAATACCTAAAAATGAAAGAAAATCAGCGTAGTTTTAGATGAGTTTCAGAAAATCACTGGTGACTCTCTCAATAAGCTGTTTATACACCCAGCACGAGTTTCCACTTGTTCCAACATGATCAACAACCCCAAGGTCTGAGGTCGGTTCATCCCATCACTCACAAAATAGTTAGTCAATGACTTTAATTAGGCTCAGTAAGATTAGGCTTTTGAAGCACCTTCCAGACGTTCCAGATTTTATTTGTAATACCATATATGTCTATTATACACTATTTTTAATCTTTTCTTATATTTTTTCAATTTTTTGAATTGTTTTACTTTTTTTACAATAAAGGCAATCCTTTATTAGTGTCTATCACTGTAGTAACAATCTGTATATTAATAAATCATATGGTGACTATGGCATATAGTGAGGATCAAAAAGGTGATGGATCTTTGCAAACAGTTTTGAAGTTCTGAGGCATAATGTAATAATCACCTCATACCATATAAGTTTTTACAATCTCATATCATATTAGATAACCTAAGGGTCCAATTCCATTGTACACTTGACCTTTTTTAATAATTTGTGTTTGACATGACCTTTTATTAACAATCAAGGTATCAAACTCACTCAAGACACACTAAACTCACTCAACAGACCTAAGCAAGCAAGACACACTACACAAACAAGAACGAAAAGAAAAACAAACCTAAAGCATGCAATTTATTCTAACAAACACTAAACTAACCTACGCTAACAAAACTTCATGGTCTCCCGCTAGACCAAATAGGCAAATTAAACACAAAACTACCAATTAGACCCAACAAACATGTGTGATCATGATAAGCATGAATACGACCCAAGGAGCTATATATGAATAATCAATATCTAATAACAAATAATACCAAACCAAACACCCACACCCCCAATTTTAACTGAACATTGTCCTCGATGTAAATAAGCAATAAAGAAAGGTACAGAGGACTCCCCTAGTGACTAATATGATCATCGCGATGGTGGTGGTGGAGAGTGAAAGGAAAGGATTTGAGCCAGTTGCTGCTTAATGATTTCTTGATTTCCGAGCACTATCTTCATTTGTCACTTGAGCTCGTCCATCTCCTGGCTCATCGAGATATGATGCTCCTGTGTTTCATCCCAAAATGCATTGAACCGCATTGTGAGGCTGGGCTGTGAACCCGATCCTAACAGATGGGAGAAACTAGGATCGACTCCTCATACCGTAGGTAGGAGGCTGCAGAGAACCCGCCCACCCTCTTCCTGGTCTCGTCTCGCATCCCAAACATGGATTGATAAGTCTTCAACTCTTCCTCATCTGAAGGCTCATTCTTGGAGTCATACACCTCCTCCGGTCTTGGTACACCCGACTTATTTTTCTTCACTACAATTGCTTTGATTGGGTGTATCCAAGCCTCATTGTTGTCCATGGCACTCAATTTTCTTACATAAGCCGACATTAGAAAGTGGTGCCCTAGGTTCATTTTGGAATTCATATAGAGGATCGCATCCTCAATGACTCCGTCCCACATCGAAAAGGATGTCCCGGCGATAGCATAATTCATCAGGACGTGTTTCACATCACTGATTACGCTGTAGTCGAATAAGCAGTAGTTGATGTAGTTAAAGCAACTTGGGAATGTAGCCAAATGCTCGCTCATGTATAAAGATGCCTCTTCACTATTAAGTTTCATTCCCTACACAGAGCAAGCTAAACACTTCGGGGTAGTTTGGGGCCTCTTGAATTCCATTGTACGCTTCATTATCCACCGATTCCAATTGATAAAATTCATTTATAGATATTGCACTGAAATCTACCAATACCCTTCTTACTTTGACCTTTTTCACTACATGAGCTGCTAGGTTAGCATAGAATTCTTGGACCACCATTGTGGCAACTGGCCTTGGGGGTTGGAAAAGCGCTCTCCACCCCTTATTTGCGATAGTTTTTCTAAAGAAGTCGCCGTGTGGAACCTCTTTTCCTCGATGAATGAACTAGCTCGAAATGAGGGTGAACTTCAGTTCTACATTGACAAACTTAGTGCTATCGAAGTCCTTTGTTTGCTCATCCACTTGACGCCCTTCTTTTAGCTTAATTTTTGCCTTTTCAAAGACATGGTGTGTCTTAGTCGGTTAAGGGCGAAGCAATGAGTTCGAAACTTATCAAATTCACACCAAATTGTCACTCAATCCTCAAAGGTCATTAAGGCAATTTGTCAAGCAGGTGGGGAGTGTTGGATAGAACAAGTTCTTTCAAACAAACCCTAACCGTCTATAACCTCACTACACCTACACTTGCTCCTTTCCAATGAAAATCAAATCCAAAGAAACACCAATTTGCAGTTGATTACCTTGAGATAGCCTAAACCCATAAATCTTTAGAAGTTCGAAATAACCTTGAGGAATGGAATAAAGCAACGGATTATCAATGGAGTGGTGTTCCGGAGTGTGTTGGGTCACTTGAGAGGTGCGTGTAATGCCTTAGAAAGACTAATTATGGAGGAACCTAAGAAAGAGAGTGAGAGAGATTAGTGATGAAGATGAAGAAGTACAGAAAATATGGCCGTTATTGGCATAAAAATAGGGCAATGTCGCGACGTTATCCCGAACATCGCGACGTTCCTGAGAGTGATAAATATTGTTATAGGCAAAGTCGCGACGTTAAAAGTGAACGTTGCGACGTTACAAAGGAGGGAAATTCAACGTCACAACGTTACAGAGGGGGTGTTTTTTTTTTCAAAGTAACCAACGCCGAGTCGTTGTAATCCAATGTCGCGATGTTCCAGATGTCGAAAATCCAATGTCAAAATGTTGAGGTATATCTTGGAAATTTTTTTTCTAAGTAATAGAAAACTCCCTCAACATTATGTGTCACGAGTAATTGGAAAAACGTGGGAGATAAAGAGGGAAGGGAAGAAAGAAGATCCAAATCTTCTTTCTACGATCCAAATCTTTTTTCTACAATCCTCGGAATTCCGTAAGTCGGAATTCATTGAGCCAAGAACTAAAGTCCATCGCCTCGACGAGGGCTACGTGTGTGTACCAAAAATGAGGGGTTTCACCAAAGATCCAAATAATGAGATTTGGAGAAATCAAGTTTTAGGTGAAGGAGGTGTTCTTGAGGCCTCATACACTTCTACTACACTTCAAGAGGTAGGAATTCTTCCTACTTTGGTTTTCCCTCTACTTTTTGGGCTTATTTAAGGGAGGTTGTTGTGTAGATGCCCTAAGGGGATGTTTGGATTATTTAAAAAAAGTTTAAGGCCGTTTTTATGGCCTAATTGTGGCCGATTTTGTGGGCTAAATTGTGAGTGTTTATGGCATGTTCAAAACAATGTTTTAGGGCTTGTTTGGATTAAAAATCTAGATTGTTAAGGGCATGTTTGGAGGTCGATTTTTATGGCCAGATTAAGGGCATGTTTGGCCGATTTTATGATCGGTTTAAAGGGCTGTTTAAGGAGCCATTTGGGGTTGTTTTAGGGACTATTTTGTTGACATTTTATATGTCACATTTGGCCTTGAGAATTAAGGGTGTTATTACTTGATTTTGTAATAATGTGCCTTGTTGTTGTTGTTTGATAAATGTTGATATATTGTGTTTTAATGTATTGACATTAGAATGAGTGTTTATTTAGAAATTATATGCATATGATATGATTGTCCATGACACATGATGAATTATGTATAATTGAAGTTGTTCATATGACATTCATTACATATGTGACATGACATTGACATGCAATGGTACATTATATCGCATACGCATCTGGCATCGATTTGGCGCGCGAAGATGGTCGAGATCAAACACCACAATCGGTGATCGATTTAGGGACTCGATAACACAGACAAAAGTTAACGTAGTTGCACTATTGCATAACATGGAAAAACTTGTGTCAAGTAATAGAAAAAAGGGTTGGACACTCCCTCGGGTGAAAGACCTGGGTACTGGTTTATACACTTCAACGGTGAAAGTCCAAAAATTGCATAGGCGTGCGGAGCCTGCGGTGCGATTCCAAAATCCGCTACCCACAAAAGACACATGGTTTTGTTTATAAAATGATCATTGGATGAAAATCACTAATGACAGATTTTATCACACATTAGCATTGCACTGTGAGATAAGAGTCGGTAAAGACTTGGGGTATGGTGCCTGAGTGAGTCTCATCTCATTTCATAGCATGACATGTAGAATTCCAATTTAAAATTTGCATATTCTTACTTGGAATGTTGACATGAATGTGAATTGTTAAGTGTGAACATTACATGCGCACTTAGGTGGGGAGTAGTCTCTGTAGGAATTACTCTACTGGGCACGGCTCACCATATATGGGGAAAACATTTCAGGTGTAGGATATACGCCTGTGGATGGCTCTCATCCGGGGCTGCAAGGGTGAAGAAAGCCGACTTGTGGCTTGTATAATTCTTTTTGTAAAATTTTTGTGGAACAAACTAGTTTTGGCATGTAATTTTATGTAAAGGAATTGTATATGAATTTATATGAAAATTTTCATACATGACCGTCTTTTCTTCTAGGTTCTGCCTCACTTAGGATAACCTAAGACTCTCAAGTGTGTGTTGTTTTCCTATAGTATCAGGTAATAAAGATAAAGCTTGGTTTGGGTAAAATTTCGTACAAATGAGACCCTATCCGGTTTTGGTAAAATTATGGATCCTGGTAAATGGGACTAACGGTGGTATCAAAGTTATTCGATATCCACAAAGTTTTCCACGGTTGACTGGGCACTTAACGAACCTCGACCTTTGGGTTTACAACTTGGTATCAAAGCACAGTATACGATTACCTAAGGCTCATGGGTACGGGTCTCACTATCGCATTCATCGGTGGCATTTCATGTTTTTGCGCCTCAATATGTTACATGATTATGTGCTGGTGTGTTATGTGAATAATATACATGGTAAGTGATATGGAAAGAGGAACACTAGGGTTAGAAACATAACCCAGGGTTCCAAAAAAAAAAAAGAATGAACGAATCCGATAGTTCGAGATGCCGAGGTCTATTGTTGGTCAAGTATTACGCGAACTAGTTAGACAATGAGAGAAATCTCAAAGTTTATACTTAACCCCCATTTATTTGGGATGTTATTTAAGACTCTATTGCTATCTAACTTATGTAGATGGCAAATCGAGGAAGAGGACGCCGAGGTGGTAGGCGAAACAACAACCCACTACCATCGACCTTTGTCCAACAAGCCTTCATAGAGGCTATTGGTATTGTGACTGCTACTATTGCACAGGCGAGTGTTGTGGCTACCACCATTACATAGGCTAGTGCAACTGTGAGCCAAGGAGGGCCAAGTGACCTTCAGAGGTTCAAGGCACACCATCCTCCAACCTTCAAGGGAGGAGGGGACCCGATGGTAGCTAATCATTGGTTCTAACAAGTCGGCAAGATCTTGGAGGCTATGGAGATCACCTCCGATGCCACTTGAATAAAGCTAGCTGCATTCCAACTAGAGGGCAAATCCCAAGTATGGTGGGATTGGGTCAAAGCCTCAAGGAACTTAGAGGCAACGACATGGGAAGAGTTCCATGAGCTCTTCATGGGCAAGTACTTCCCGGCATCTGCTCAACATTCAAAAGCTTAGGAGTTCCTAGAACTGAAACAAGGGACGTTAACTGTGCTCGAATACGTGGCTAAGTTCACTGAATTAGCCCGGTTCTCTGATGACTATGTGGCCATAGACATGGCCAAAGTGAGAAAGTTTGAGAATGGTCTAAAATTGTCCATCTGGGGTAAAATTGTGGGACTTCTCCTGCAAGACATGGACTTGATGGTCAAGAAAGCTATGGCCATTGAGAGGGAGGTGGACGATGCACGGAGCATCCGAGATGCGGGTGTTAAAGATAAAAAGAAGGAGAGCCAACCTTTTTCTTCTAGATCAGGGAAGAAGTAGAGGACTTCTATTCCATAAGGATTCATGGACAGGGCCTTAGATATCAGGGTTAAGGCTAGGGTCAATCATCCCAAGATGGAAGAAACTTAAAGGCTTCTAGCCAGCCAGGGCATAGGGCATGTTTCTATTGCCACCAGCCTGGACAATTGAGACGAGATTGCCCTCAGAGGCAAGGATCCCATAGTTATGGGACACCTCAATCCCGCCATCTACTGACATTCACGCGCATTCTAGTTTGTTCCTCCCTACTCCCACCATACGTGGCAGCGAATCCGCTCCCATGTTGCACAAGCCTCTACTACTCCACGATCAGGCCGCATGGGTTAGGCATGGGTTTCGAGTTCCTACTGGCTCACAAGTAAGGACTTCAGGGACCCAGGGGCGTGTCTACGCCATCACACCTCAAATTGAGCTTGCAAATCAATCGATCATTCAGGGTACATTTCTACACTCTTACTTATGGGCAAGAGTGTTATTTGATTTTGGTACATCTCATTCCTTTATTGTTGCATCATGTGTGAAAGATTTGGGCTTAGAGGTTGAAACCTTAGAAGAGCCATTACATGTGAGTTCTCCTCTAGGAACTAGGGTAAGCATTGATAAGATATGTCGAGGTTGTGAGTTAGAGATCTCGGGAATTCTACTTACTATGGACCTTAAGGTCATGGACATGTTAGAGTTTAATGTCATCCTCGAGACGGATCGTTAATCTAAGACACACCATCGCCACACTCGCGGATCGAAGAGGGTTATTACTATTAAGAAGCCTTACCTTGGAGGACGAGGCGAGACAGGATTTGGGTCTACCTCGGACGATTTGTGAGTATGAGGATGTTTTTTCGAATTAACTACTGGGAGTACCTCCGCATAGGGATGTAGACTTCACTATTAAGTTGTACCCTGGTACATCCCCTATTTCTATGACTCCACATAAAATGGGGTTTACTAAGTTGCAAAAACTCAAAGTCCAATTACAGGAATTATTGGATATGGGTTTTATTAGACCGAGCACTTCACCTTGGGGCGCTCCGGTGCTGTTTTCCAAGAAGAAGGACAAGACCCTTTGGCTATGCATAGACTACTGGTAGTTGAATAGGGTGACTATTAAGAATAGGTACCCTTTGCCGAGGATTGATGATTTATTTGATCAACTAAGAGGGACGCGGGTTTATTCCAATATAGATCTTCGCATCGGTTACCATCAATTGAGGATTACGGAGGCAGATATCCCTAAGACAACGTTTAGGACGCGATACGAGCATTTTAAGTACACAGTGATGCTATTCAGATTGATGAATGCTCCAGCGGCATTCATGGATCTTATACTGTGGTGTTCCAACCCTACCTAGATCGGGCCAAGTAGGTCTTCATCGACGATATCTTGATCTACTCCAAGTCCTAGCAGAAGCATGAGGGTCACTTCTGAGGATTGTTTCAAACCTCGACCATTAGTTGTATGCCAAATTTAGTAAGTGTGAATTTCGCATCGATACGAGACTTGGGCATACGTTCTTGGTTTCGTGTATCCATGGACCGAGAAGGTTGGAAGCAATTATGAGTTGGAGAGACCGAAGTCACCTTGAGATACGAGTTTCGATTAAGTGTGGTATTACAAGAGGTTTACATGACTCTCCCGATTAGCTACACCTACTTACGAGATCGACTTCCAGAAGCGTGTCAAGTTTGAGTGGAATGACATGTGTGAGAAGGCATTCCAAGAATTGAAGAGGAGGCTTACTTCATCTCCTATCCTAATAGTTCTAGAAAGGGGACAGAGGTATGCAATGTATTGTGATGCCTCTAAGGACAGACTTATATGTGTTTTGATGCAGTTCGGGAGGGTAGTAGCTTATGGTTCTCGGCAGTTAAAGAACCACAAATAAAATTACCCCACACATGACATGGAGCTAGCAGCTATTGTCTTTGCCTTGAAGGTTTGGTGCCACTATCTATACGGTAAGCAGTTCGAGGTGTTTTCAAACCACAAGAATTTGAAGTACATTTTTACACAACAGGGCCTTAACATGAGGCAACGCAGGTGGATGGAGTATCTGGAGGACTATGACTTCACTTTGTATTACCATCCTGGTAAGGCAAATGTGGTGGCTGATGCACTCAGCCGGAAGTCACAGGGAGTGTTGGCTAGTGTGGCTTCCCATGAGCGGCATGCTCGAGGTTGCAAGCAATTCAGCTGCACACAAGGGTCGGCCCGAGGTACTGGGAGTTTAGGTACTATACCTTCCCTATCGAGCGAGTGATCGAGTCCTGTGTGACGTGATTACGAAGATAGTGCCATCGTGGACCGCACTAAGGATAAAAGTGACGTATACCATTCACATGGATGGTAGTCTTCGGTATGAGGGAAGGGTTTTGGTTCCCCAGTCGGCAGATTTGAGAGAGGAAATCCTCATGGAGTTCCATTGTTTTCGTTTTGTTATGCATCCAGGTGGCTTGAAGATGTACCATGATGTTCGTCGCTAGTATTACTAGAGTGGAATGAAGAAACATGTTAGGGATTTTTTTTCATCAATGTCTCACGTGTCAGCAAGTAAAGGCTAAGCACCAAAGACCAGCGAAATTACTCCAACCCTTGGAGGTAGCTGAGTGGAAATGGGAACATGTCACGATGGACTTTGTGACTCACTTTCCACGAACATCGTGACGGCATGAAGCGGAGTGGGTGATAGTAAACCGGCTTACTAAGTCTATAGCACCCCTTTTTCGGTCCGACCCAATTGGCAAGTCCAAACCGGATCCGGGATGCTCTAATACCACTAAAGTGTAGCACCCCTTTTTCGGTCCCACTCGATTGGCGGATCCGAACCAAAGCCTGTTTTACTGCGACCGTTTTCATTTATCTTATCAAAAACATTTTTATTTATGTCATTTCATTTTAGAGTTTTCAATTACGCTGAAGCATTTCATTTAATATGTACGTCTTTTTAAATATCATAGAACTGTCGTGAACGATGTGCCTATAAAAATTTACATTTATACAAACACATTTACATTAAAGGCAGTCTATGCCCCTTCAAAAAGGAGTACAAAACAATGTTTATGAGTTTAACTCGTTTGATTACAAAATATCAATGTTCAAGAATGCGATGTATGCTCATATCAGAGTATATACTTATATGTCGCACGCTTTCTCTATGACTCTATGCTTCTTATTCTTGGCCTTCTTTCCTGTTTACTCGATAATTCGAGCATAGCTGTAGCACACGCTACATTTTCATGCTTAGTGGTTCTATACAGATTTCTATCTAACACAACATGCCTTTATCCAATCATGTTTGTTACCTATTTCAATGGTCAATGCATAAACAATACATATGCTATACATTTGTACATCTTTTTCATTTACAAACATGCATTTTCACGCAACAATTCCTTCTACGCTTCAATTCAAGAGATTTAAGCATATACTCAAAGATGTATTTGGCTTCATAATCTCATTTTCACTCATCAAAGTTTGTTATGTCACCTTGACTATTCACTTTATTTTCAATGACGAATTCGCTCGTGAATCCCGCCTTTACGATCATCTGCTAATAATGTGCTTACCTCCATTTAGCAATTTTTGCTCACCATCACGACGGATACCGATCGTATTCCCATGAGGGTCATTTAATAAATGTCATACATCATCATGACGGATGCCGATTGGTGCTTCCCTCAAAGTGGGACATTTAGCAATATAATTCTTCCATCATGATGGATGCTAATTGGTGCATCCTGCCAAGTGGATCATTAATAATTCACTTCGATTCATTATGTCACAATATGACAATATCATTTTTCAATTCAAATAAATGCACACAAGCAAATATTTGACAATTCATCCCAATTTCTCTATTTCAAAACATTATGTGATTTCAGATTACCTTTTAATTGACGTATGCATATTCCATACAATCATTTCACATTTACATAGTAAACTATCAATACACTTAAAGTATGATAGAGGTTCGTGAACAAACCAAATTATCGATCCCTGTCTTTTCAATACTGTTCTAGGTCGCTTGTTGTCTTCAATTGCATCAGTCAAATACCAATTCTCCACTCTTAGTGGTTAAATAAATAATCATACTAAACGAATATCACCGAGGCGAAGCGAAGCTTCATCGAGGCGGCGAGGTACGGTACGTTTTCTCTCTCGTATACTCTTATATGAACCCCCATTAAACCTTTATTAGGGTCCCTAAACAATCGGTGTACGAATACGAGACTTAATAAAGGCAAGGCGCAAAATAGGGTTGTCGTGGAAGCTCGCATCTGGCAGATCATTTTCTGATCGGGCACCCTATCGCCTGATTGAAATTCCACTACCCTTCACCTGAATGGGCAACGGCACCACTTTGCCTCATTCAATGGGTACCGAGCACCCACTTCGGGTACCGGTGTACCACGTAGATTCTACCCCAAAAATGGTAGATTTTGCCATTTCCCACCCACAAAAACTCAAATAACTTCATCCAAACTCATGTATCTCATAATCCACCATGGAATCCTATCCAAACCACTCCAATAATGGGTTAGAATCAATAAAAACCTATGTTTCCCAAGTTAGGGCTTTTCCCCAAAATCAAAATCACAAAAAAATGAAGTTAAGGTTTGTGTTCATACCTCAAATCACTTGGAACTCTTTGCCCTAACTTCCTTTTTCCACCTTGATCACTTGGAATTCAGATATAGGAAGATCTCCCACAAAAACCCTTGGTTTTCTCTAAAACCTAGCCTTTTCTTCTCTCTCACTCTCTCAAATAATGCTTGTCCAAAATGCACAAATGCTCTTCTAAGACCACATTTGGTCTTATTTCTATTATTTTAAGTGTAAGGCCATGTTCGACTTACACACAAATTCCATTTCTCAATTTTCTCCGTCTTCATTTCACTTTCTTGTATTTATCATTTAATTCACTTTAGCATTTAGCTTATTCTATTTTGACCCTTAGGGTCCTCATTTTACCAATTCCAAATTTGTCCTTTTACACTTGAGTTTATTTTCGTGTTCAATCATCTTTATTTTAGCATATAACATTTAATTATATGCTACATATCTATTTCACATTTCACAATTTATCGGGCTTTTCCCGAAACTCAAGTTTTGCTTCAATTCATTCCGTAATATAATAAAATTATTATAAAAATTCTAGGTATTCGGGGCGTTACAAAGTCCATTAATAATTCTTTCGCTACGTAAATGACCTTCACTCTTAAGGAATTATATAGGTTGTACATACGGGAGATTGTCTGATTGCATGGAGTGCCAGTATCTATAGTATCAGATTGGGATCCTAGGTTTACGACTCATTTTTGGAAGAGTTTCCAGTGAGTCATAGGGACATAGTTGATGATGAACACTACTTTTCATCCCCAGACAGATGGTTAGTCAGAGAAGACCATCCAAACTTTAAAGGACATGCTACAGGCATGTGTTTTAGATCTCAAGGGTAGTTGGGAAGAGCAATTACCCTTCGCCTACAACAATAGCTATCAGGCGAGCATACAGATGACACCCTATGAGGCACTATATGGGAGGCCTTGCCGATCTCTGGTTTGTTGGACGGAGGTGGGAGAGAGACCCTCTATAGGTTTGGATTTGGTCAAGGACGCCTCTGAGAAGGTGGATTTGATCCGGAAGCGTCTTCTCATGGCTCAAAGCTGGCAGAAGAGCTACGCCAACAGACGACGACGACCTCTAGAGTTTGAGGTGGGGGATCATGTCTTCTTAAAGGTGGTGCCTAAGAGATGAGTGGTCAGGTTTAGCAAGTGGGGAAAGCTATCGTCGAGATATATCAGGCCCTTCGAGGTACTCGAGATGGTAGTTACAGTTGCTTAACGGTTGGCGTTATCGCTAAACTTATCAGGTGTTCATGAGGTATTCCATGTCTCCATGGTCCAGAAATATACTCTAGATCTGACCCATGTGGTGGACTGAGGTGAGCTTATTGTTGATGCGGATGGGACCGTCGAGAAGGGATCGATACGTATCATGGATAGCCGGGAACAGGTTTTGTGAGGCAAGATCATGAGGCTAGTAAAGGTGTTGTGGCAGCATCGAGGAGTGGAAGAGGAAACATGAGAACGCGAAGGCACTATACGTACCAATTATCCTTTCTTATTTGAGGATGAAAGTATTTTTTTTTAGTCATTTGATATGAAATGACTGTAGCATATGCATGTGATTGTATGTGTTTGTATGTGTGAATTTCGAGGACGAAATTCTTTTAAGAGGGGAAGAATGTGAAACTCGAGTAAATTTCGTCGGATTCCAAGATAGTCGGATTTTTCATGTTTTTCAAGATGACGAGAGTCTGGTGGACCCCAAAAACGAGATTTTAAGAAAAATCTTGAAGATAGGAAATAATTTAAGTAAAGTTCATATAAAATAATTTGAACTTAAGCCGGAACGAAATAAATCGCTTCGGGGCAAGAACGGACCTGAATAAGTCATGGACACGTGGGGCGACATGAGCCAAGTCCTTAAGTTAAGGATAGAGTTAGTAAAAACGGGTTTTTGGGACAAAATATCCCATGGATTCCTAGTTTAGAAAAATGTGGGAGATAAAGAGGGAGGGGAAAAAAGAAGATCCAAATCTTCTTTCTACGATCCTTGGAGTTCCGTCAATCGAAATTCGTCAAGCCAAGAACTAAAGTTCATTGCCTTGACGAGGGCTATGTGTGTGTACCAAAAATGAGGGGTTTCACCAAAGATCCAAAGAAATCAAAGTTTTCGGGTTAAGGAGGTGTTCTTGAAGCCTACTACACTTCTACTACACTCCAAGAGGTAGGGATTTTTCCTACTTTGGTTTTACCTCTACTTTTTAGGCTGATTTAAGGGAGGTTGTTGTGTAGATGCCCTAAGGGGATGTTTGAACTATTTAAAAACAGTTTAAGGCCAGTTTTATGGCTTAATTGTGGCCGGTTTTGTGGGCTAAATTGTGATTGTTTATGGCATGTTCAAAACACTGTTTTAAGGCTTGTTTGGATTAAAAATCTGGATTGTTAAGGGCCTGTTTGGGGGCCGGTTTTTATGGCCAAATTAAGGGCATGTTTGGCTGGTTTTATGGCTGGTTTAAAGGGTTGTTTGAAAGCCGTTTAAGGAGCCATTTGGGGCTGTTTTGGGGGCTGTTTATATGTCACATTTGGCCTTGAGAATTAAGGGTGTTATTACTTGATTTTGTAATAATATGTCTTGTTGTTGTTGTTTGATAAATGTTGATATATTGTGTTTTAATGTATTGACATTGGAATTAGTGTTTGTTGGGAAATTATATTCATATGATATGATTATCCATGACACATGATGAATTACATATGATTTAAGGTATCCATATGGCATTCATTACATATGTGATATGGCATTGACATGCAATGGTACATTACATTGTATATGCACGGAGACATCGCATTTCATGGGTGTGAGTGCATGGTTGAGATCAAACACCACAATTGCGATCATGAGTGGGCTCGCATCGCTGGACGGTTCAATAGAGTCGACCGTTGCATAACATGGAAAACTCTGCGGTCGTAATAGCAAAAAGGGCTAAACACTCCTCGTGAAAACCTGGCCATCGGTTTATACACTCCAACGGTGAAAGTCCAAAAAGTGTATAGGCATGTCGAGCTTGCGATGCAACTCCAAAATGCGCTAACCACAAAAGACACATGGTTTTGTTTATAAAATGATCATTGGATGAAAATCACCAATGACGGATTTTATCACACATTGACATTGCATTGTGTGATGGGAGTCGGTATAGACTTGGGGTATGGTGCATGAGTGAGTCTCATCTCATTTCATAGCATGACATGTAGAATTCCAATTTAGAATTTGCATATTCTTACTTGGAATGTTGATGTGAATGTGATTTGTCAAGTGTGAACATTACATGTGCACTTAGGTGGGGAGTAGCCTCTGTAGGAATTACTCTACTGGGCGTGTCTCACCCTATATGGGGAAAACATTTTAGGTGCGGGATATACACCGATGGACGGCTCTCATCCAGGATCACAAGGGTGAAGAAAGCTTACTTGTAGCTAGTATAATTCTTTTTGTGACATTTTTGTGGAGCAAACTAGTTTTGGCATGTAATTTTACGTAAAAGAATTGTATATGAATTTATATGAATATTTTCATACATGATTGTCCTGTATTCTAGGTTCTACCTCACTTAGGTGAAGGTGAGCTTTGCCTAGGAGAACCCGGGGTTGTTCTGCATACTTAGGCTCGGCCTCACCTAGGCGAAGGTGAGCTTCGCCTTGGCGAAACCGAGACTTCTTAGCAGGTGTTGTTTTCCTATAGTATTGTGCACGATACATGCTTGGTTTTTGGGTAAGGATCCCCGTACGAAGGAGACTCTGTTAGGTTTTGGAAAAATTATGGATCCCGATAAATGGGTGATCAACAAACCCCCGGATTTTGGGGCGTCACAATCTCCCACACCGTCAACTCCATTGGTTTCTTTCTTTATTGCCCTGATCATATCCTTGCAGTTTACCAAATCGCCATGCATGGTCTCCTTGTGACTAGACTCAATGATGCCGTTATTTATGTTGTCATATGGGTGGTTCATAGCTTGAAATACATAGAACGTGACCTCATCTCCTTGAACTCTAAATTTAAGCTCACCCTCTTGAATATTAACTTGAGTTTTTCTCGTAGCTAAAAAAGGTCTACCCGGTATAATAGTGACCTTATCATATTCTTCCATGTCTAAGATTACAAAGTCTACTAGGAAAAGGAACTTATCCACTTTTACTAAAATATTTTCAATTACACCTCATCAATGTTTGTAGGACCGGTCAGCCATTTGTAACATGATTATAGTCAGTTTTTGTAATGCCCCATCCCCCCGCCTAGGTGGATGATGGGGGCGCCACACTGGATGGGGACTCTTTTACCTGATTTTCTGACATTAGTGGGCCCATTTCAATCACATATTCATAGTTACATAAACTTATAGAACTACCATCGTAGTGGTGTTTAAAATGTCATGTAAATATATTCTTGAGTCCTATTTACTTGTACTTACACAAGTTTCACTATTACAAAATTTTACATTTACATTTACATTACAAAACAAAGTCAAAGACCTACATATGGTGGACCACTATTGTTGTGTTGGCCCTGACGAATGCGAAATGCCTCGGATGTCCTCTTCAGTACCTACACGGATGAAACATCCGTGCTAAGCTTATAGCTTAGTGGGAAAACAGATAATATATATGACCACAACAGTGGTCCTCAATTACAGTACACATATAACAAAATTTGCATATCATATTACTCAATCTCCCGTAGGAGTACATAACAGAAATCTTGTACAGAGGGTACCCGTAGGTACACTACAAAACATAACCGATTACTTGTGATTTCGTATAATTATTCCATATATCATATTATTTAGATTCTTATCATATAAATGTTTGCCTCCTGTATAAATCAAAAATAATGAATGAGAGGGACACAACACAATAGGTACCCGAAGGAACAATACAATACTGAACAGAGGTGTTGAAGCACAATACGTGCTTGCCCACTTAACAAAGGTGTCGTAGCATAATGCAGGAGTGTCATAACACTGACAAAGAGTGCCGAAGCACTAAATAGAGACTTGTCTGCCCACGTAACAAAAGTGTCGTAGCACTAGCAGGAGTGTCGTAGCACTAATCAGAGGTGCCTATTCATTCGCTATTCGGTCTTTGGCAGGCATACAATTATATGCATTACTGAGCTTATTATATTTTTCTTAATCACATCAGCAATTAAGGGCAAGAAACAATGTATGCCCAATGATAGGATCGTCGAGGCGAATCGAATTATTCATATAACTTGTATACATATACGGACTCTTTCATTCACTTATCATGATCCTCCATTAATCCAATGGATGGTTTCTAGAATTAACGGAAGAAGAAAACAAAAACAGGACCTCGGGTTCACTTAGGTGAAGCACTGCTACGCCTAGGCAGATTAGAAAGTTCAGAAACTCAGGCCTTGGGTTCCTACGCCTAGGCAAAGACCTACGCCTAGGCGAGCGCTCCTACACCTAGGCGTAGAGCGTCGGATTTGCCAAAAATGGGCTATTTCTTTTTTTTCATTAGAAATTTGTCAATCAATACCAAAGCAAAGCAAAACAACTCCTAAATCTGACTTAAGCCAACCCAAAATACATATAAGGGAAGAATTCGGACTTCTCATAACACAACCCTAAACAAAGAGGAATTTATGAGAATTTCCATACTAGATTTCCATACTTATAGTTTTTGTACATGTTGTTTCCATGCCAGAGTTCCATACCTTGATCTTCTAAGACCTGCACCAAACTTCTCTTTTTCTTCACTTTTTCTCTTGAACAAGGCTAGATCTCCAAAGCAAATGAAGAGAAATCACCAAAATGGCTCTTCTCCCTCAAACCTGTAAATGCCCTAACTCTCTAACACCAAATGGGAAAAATGCTTCTTCAATAAGGCCATGTTTGGCTTTATCTCATCTTTGGCATGATTTCCCATTTTACTATTTAGTCCTCACATATCATTCAATTTGAAAAATAACTTATCAATATTCTTCCTTATCACATAATCTTTTAGCTTAATGTCTCTTAAGTCCCTAATTTGACAATTGACCATTATCCTTTTTACTTCTTTAAAAATTTCGATTATATCCTTTTTCACACTTAGCAATATTAATTTCGAAAAATTCAAATTTGACTTATATTATACCCTAAACTATAACAAAATACTAGGGTATAATTTGGGGTGTTACAGTTTTGCTTCCACCATATTCAACCTTTTAAACATTGAGAGCGACATCAAATTGATGTTTGCCCCTGTCACAAAGAGCTTTTACCTGATAACGAGTTTCCGATAGAGAATGGTATAGCAAAACTACATGGATCTTAAAGTTTTGGTGGGAGCTTCTTTTGAAAAATTGCATTGCATTCCTCGATAAGCGAAATGATCTCATATTCACCAAACTTCTTCTTATTTGCCAATATCTTTTTCATGAACTTCAAGTAACTTGGCATGTTCTCAACTGCATCCATGAAGGGTATATTTATGTGAAGTTTCTTAAAGATATCAAGAAACTTGCCAAATTGCTTCTCCAACTTACCCTTCTTTAACTTCTAAGGGTACAAGATGCATGGAGCGAGTACTGGGATAGAATGTTTCTCCATTTGGATCTCCTTATTGCCCTCCTTCTTCTTTTCCTCATTTTGGGAGGGCTTTTTGCCTTGTAGCCTCCACAATCTTTGAGGAAAAGGTACTTCTGTGAGATCTGGGAGTGGGTTATCCGAAGACTCCTTAGACTTCGATTCTTTCCCTTTCTTAGTTGGCTTTTGTGTTATCTTAGGCCTCGAGGATTGACCTCCGTCCTTGTCCTCTTCCTTGGCTTTTCTTGGTCCCTCAAGCTTGTTTCCACTTCTCAAGGTGATCGCCTTGTATTGTTCTATACCCTCTCTCCTTGGGTTGACTTCCGAGGCACTCGGTAGATTACCATGTTGCCTCTCGTTGAGTAATGACACCATTTAACCCATTTGCACTACCAAACTCCTAATTTGAGCGACTTGATTTGTTAAGGAAGTTCTCATCTCATTTTCGAACTAGTGCTAAGATTTCTACATCTCTATCTGCATATTCGAGCTGCTCTAATTTTACGTCTAAGCTAGACTTCTTCTCCTAGGGTGGTGGAAAGGGTTTCATGTGCTCAATAGGATTTCCAACATTGGACTTCTTCCATGAGAAGTTTGGGTGACTCTTCCAACTTGGATTGTTATTCTGAGCATAAGGGTTGAAGTTCTGATTGGGAGGGAATTTGGCCAAGTATTGAGTCTACTCAATTTTTAATTCCCCCATGGGATTCATCATCTGGCATTCTGTGGTAAGGGGGGTCCATGGCAACTATCACAAGATAGAGGGCTAGCTTGGACCATATGAGATGCTGCTTGAGAATTCTGTAATTGAGTGGCCTGCAACTGCTTAGAAAGTGAAGAAATTTGGGCAACCAAATTCATTATTGCATTTAGATCATGCACCCCAGCCACTTTCTTCGGCACTGTTATTTCAGTTGGCCACTTACAATTGTTCAGCGCTATATTCTCTAGAATCTAGTATGCCTCTATCTCATTCTTCCCCATAATAGCTCCGCTTGCGGAAGCATCAATCAGAGTTCTTATAGGTACACTTAGCCCATTATAAAAATGATGCACTTGCATCCATTTAGGTAAATTATGATTAAGGTACTTCCTTAAGAGATCTTTATACCTCTCTCAAGCTTCATAAAAAGACTCACCATCTAGTTGGCAAAAATTGTTGATGTCTATCCTTAACTTTTTACCTTAGCAGGTGGGAAGAACCGAGTCAGAAACTTGTTAACTAGCTCATCCCATGATGTGATGGAATCTGGAGGCTCTATGGTAAGCCAATGCTTTACCTTGTCCTTCAAAGAGAAAGGGAACAGCCGAAGGCGAATGGCATCATCATTCTTCACCGTATCACATACTTCTAAGAAGTTCAGAATGTGAGCATTTGGGTCCTCATGGGGAAGTCCAGTAAATTGTACTCCTTGTAAGAGTTAGAGTGTGATGGACTTGAGCTCAAAGTTATTAGCCTATATAGATGGTCTCCTTATCACAGGCTGAGTAGTGGATGGCGGACAAGCATAATCTCTTATGGGTCTCAAGACATTGTCCATCTACGTAATATCAGGTGTCTCACCATCTCCCATTCTGAAACCAATTTTCTCTTCTCTGAATTCCTCCATATTTTTCATAGGTTGATGTTCTAACTAACTAGTTGCTCTCTTATATTTCCAAATTCTTCTCAAAGTCTTTTCGATTTCAAGATTTAATGGTATAATATTTTCAGCTCGCAATCTTCACATGCAACCTAATGGTACCTGAGAATTCAAAGAAGACAACTAAATGTCAAAAAATAAAATAAAAATGAAAATTGAAAACAAGTAAATTAAAAGACTTGCTTGAAGTACTAGAGATGTATTTAGTATCGATATTAGCATAAAGCACCAAAACTCCTCAACAACAACGCCAAAAACTTTATAGGTGTTTCCTAGTGTAGCACTAAAGACTTGTTAGTCCTCGGCAACGATGCCAAAAACTTGATAGGCGTTTTAGTGTTTTGTATTAAGAATGTGTGTAAGGAGTCTATAAAAAGTGCATATTCGCACAAGTATACACGTGTCAAGTAATACAATGTACTAAATGTACACAGATCGATCCACAAGGAGAAACGAGATGCTAAGTACCAAAATTGAACTGCTTCTCTAATATCCAAACAAATAGTTGTGATGATTTTGTACAAGAAAATCTAAATTGAAGTACTAAATTTTAAAACTAGTAAATAGATTACACAAATTGAGGGTTCCCAAGATAAAGATGTTCTGTAGGTTTTAAGCGAGATTTAGATACCACCTATATATGAACCTCGTAATCTATTCTATGTTTCTATTGTACGCCTTTAAGGTGATTCTCGATCATTTTAATTACGAGCTCCCTCTCGAGGTCAAGTAACTTACAACTAATACTAGGCTTTCGTCTAACTCAACCCTACACTAAAGAAGGCTTTAAGTCTCCAAGAATCCTGTGGCACTTTAATTAACAAATATATGCCTACACCATCGAGTTAATTAGGTTGATTCACCTAAGTCTAATTCTCTACTCCTTTCTCATATCTCATAGAGAATCACACATCACATTAATATTGGCCACACATTAATATGCAAATAAAATCAAGAATGAATCAATAGAGGTTCCATCCCATGAGACAATAAAAAGAAGAATTCTAAAGTATCAGAAACCCGCACTCACCTTCAAAATGTAAATGGGTAATTTTAGTCAAAATCCCGGATTTTCTATATCTCGCATAACTAAACAGACTTCACCGCTGAATCATCTCACGAAATCTGAAATACCACGCCGACCTCGCCAACCCGGTGACTCGGCCCACTCTACGCTTGGGACAAGACCGAAAGTGGCGAGGGACACTGCACATCAAAGTGACGGCTTCAAGGTGTTGTGTCATGTATGCACGAGTTAAACATGAGCCTGGGCGGGCCATAGGTGACATGTGGCATCATGCCATTGGAGTGAAATACACAGAGGACGGATAAAGAGGATATAACCCAAGCCTCAACCACCCGGAGGTCGACATGCGCGGCATGAGAGACAAGTCTCGACCAACTTCACGAACCGCTTTGGATGTGGAAAAAAGAGTGAAAAATAGAGAGAGAAGTTGTTATGAAAGAGAAAGGAAGAGATTTTTTAGCGAGAAGCTTTACTTCTCTCTAGATTTCCTTGATCTACCCAAAGAAACTTTGGCGAGGCAAGAAGCAAAGTCGTCTACGCCGCAAGGGCCACGCCAAAGGGTACCATTTTCGGTGAGTTTCAAAAACTCTAAGGCAGGCTTTTCCTACTTGTTTTATTTTTTGGCTAAGAGCCATTTTAATGGATAGAGATATCTTGAGGCCTGGATGGCCGTGTTTTCGGCTCCAAAAGATTTGGACTAAGTGAAGAAATCCCTAGAGTGGTTTCTCACGCACCCGAACCGACATGGATCGCTTATGCGTGTGGTCTCTTATGTGAATATGTTATTTCTTGATTGAATAACATGTCTTATTCGTGTGATGCTATGGGCAGTCCTAAGACGGACTACAGGATTTTATATTAGCCCATGTGAGCTAATTTTTGGTGTTATTGATATGAATGAATAACATGTGTTTATATGTGAATTTCGTTAATATATATGTGTGCGTGATGTATATTAACATGAACTATTGAGAAATGCCATATTGCATTTCATATGCACCGGGGTAACCTAGAACAGTAGGTATGAGTGCATGACATGAAAAACATGGTTGTCAAATGAATTTGATGGGAAGATTTTCCAAATTGCCTTGGAGAGTTGTCCAACAGTTCATCTCAGAGGAGGACCCATGACTATTCCGGAAAGTTATCCAACAATTCACTCCTGAGGGGTCGGGCCCAATAGATTTTACTAAAACTCAAAAGATATGTTTTCAAGAACAAAACCTTTGTTTAAAAATAAAGGTTTTCACATCGCTTAGCATGCGTGAGGGAGTCATGAGGGCTCAAGAATGTGAAATGGTGAGTCACACTTCATCCATTTCATGTGTGAGCATTACTTGAGTAGGAACATATATGTTTTGCTTAAATGTTCGTTTGCTATTGCATGAGCACTTAGCGGGAGTAATCCACGTAGGATAATTCCACTACCGGCACGTCACCCTATCGATGGAAAAATTATTTCAAGTATTAACACCAAGATTAATATCCAGGTCTTAGATTAAGAAACGCTATGCGTGGCCGTGTTATGTATTTTGTGGCACTGGGGTAAAAGACCCACTCTTCGATAATTTGTAATCAAAACAAATTGTGAAATTAATTTATTTTTGTATAAAATATACATTTTGGGCGAGCATGGATGTACGGGCCGACGTGGCTCCATTTTTACTGATAATGGTCTCAGCGATATGAGACATGTGTTTTCGCAGGTCAGACGGCGGGTCAACTGACCCCGAATGGGGCATCACAAGTATATATAAGTTTCATGTCTAATACACAACCAAAACCCTAGAGTTTAAGTTTAGAACATAATGAAATTCATGTACATCGTAAAATCTAGAGAAAACATAAAAGTAAGGGTAGAAGAACTCTAGTTTTGAAAGATTGGATGATGCTTAGTCTTCTTCCCCTGATTCCCTATCCTCCATATTGTCGATGTCGATATCTATGTCCATTTTTCTCTACTCTCGTCAGTCGTCGTCTCTCACTATACGAACCCCACATCCTCCCACCGTTCTTCCTTAAAAACCCATGAAGAGTGCGTTCCTCTACTGCTAGAATGGGTTGGACCCGCGAACAGGACCAGCAACGTCGCAACGTTCGAATGTCGCAACGTTGGGACAAGAACTCAATTCTTTCATCTCTTAGCCTCTAGAATGTTGAATTTTGACCTAACTATAAAAGGAAACTACATATTAGTGTATGAAGCAGAAATTCTACTAAACTAATTATAGAAACGGTCTAAAACATACCAAAACACGGGTATGTAATAAGTGATTTTAAACACTCATCAGTGAGTCAAGTAGAAACAAATCTTGATCCAAATTGAGGAGAAGGAAGGATACTTAGTGTTACAAGTACAAGAAAAATGGGCACATAAAACGAGAATGTCCAGAATGGAAGAAATGGGACACAGAAAACATAGAGGGTTCATCAAAGTCTGTGAATGTAGTATAAAAAAAAGACTTAGAGAGTGGTGATGGTGACATGCTTTCAATTTCATCCAGTCGAGCTCATCTGACAAGTTCTTGGATTATAGATTCAACATGTTCTTATCATATGACGCCTAATAAAGATTGGTTTGACACTTACAAGTTAGTAAATTATGGTTCTATTCTGATGGTTAAGGATGCTTCATGTAGCGTTATTGGAATGGGGAATATCAAAGTTATGATACTGGACAGTCAGAACATCAGGTGATGTTGTATATGTTCCCGACTCCGAGTAAGACCTCCAATTTCATTAGGAACTCTAGACGATAATGATTTTAATTACAAATTTGTCAATGGAGTAATGAAGGTGAGTAAAGGTGTCTTGATAGTGATGAAGGGGCAAAAGTTGGCAAGGAATATCTACAAATTGATGGGTACTAAGGTACCATGTGTGGATTTGTGAATCGTAGAGTCGAGCCGGGGAGCAAAGATAATCCGCATACGCGCTGGGTATACAGCAGTTTGGATAATGAAGCTTCGTAAGAAACTATTAAAGGGTATCAAAATATGTTTGGTTATAAATATTGTGTTTTTAAACAAATATGGTGCAATCTAAGATAAATGGCACATATGATATGATTCGATTATGTTCATACAATCGTCAGCTGCATATTACAAAAGATCATTGGGACGTATATTTTGTGAGTTTTGATTGATGACTACTCAGAAGTTTAGGTGTACTTATGAGGCGTCGCGAGCATTCACAAATTCAAGTTGTGGAACAATGAAGTAGAAAACCAAACGGGGAGGAAGATTAAATGCCCTGTAGTCGATATAATGGTACAAGGTACATGACTCAAGATTCATGAAGTTATGTGTTGAGAATGGATTAAAAGGCACTCTACAATCCTAAGACACCACAATAACCATAAAGCATATATATATCAGAATAGATCCATATATGTCCAAAGTACAGCTCCAACATAACAAAATAAACACATTAGAAAAACAAGTATGGGTAGGGAAGAGAGCAAGATGATAAATACTTAATCAAAAATAACGTTATTGTAAGGAAAGTTAAAAGGAGGTATGGATGTAGAATGAGGTAGACTACTCGAGGTTAAAAGTGTTTAGATGTCCAGCCTATGCACACATTGCTAGAGATGAGAGATCAAAGCTTGATCCTAAGTCTAGATAGTGCATTTTTTTTTATATCAAAAAGGGTAAAAGGCTTCAAGCTGTGGGATTTGAAGGCAAACAAGGTGGTGATCATTAGAGATGTGATTTTTAATGAGAAAGCCATGTTCCAAAATACTTAGAAAGATGAGATACATGCTCCAAAAAATCATTACAATGATGAGTATGTGGTACAGGTGGCTAAAGACTCAAAACGCAATGGATGATACTCAAAATGCAGAGAGAGCTAGTACAAGAGATCAACAACCCTATAGCAGGCTTCGCTGCATAAATCGATAAGCGCACTATCGTTTATCACTGTGTATGGTCTTAAGGATTTGGCTCACTAATCACTTCAGAATGGATCCTACTAACTTCGTGAGGCCATACATACCAAGAGAAAGGTACTGGATGGGTGCTAAGGAGGTGAGATGCAATTTTGCATAAGAACCAAACATGGAGTCGGGTAGAACTTCCAAAGGAATGGGCCATAGGGTGCAAGGTGTACAAGAAGAACGGCGCTTTAAAAGAAGGGTGAAATGTCTAAGACTCACCTAGCAAAGGGTTACCTACAGAAGTACGGGTCAGACAGGATGAGATTTTTCCCCGTGGCCTATACCTCTATCAAGACAAATGTTGAGTCGGCAGCGTGATTTTGATATGGAGTTGGAGCAAATGGATTTAAAGACAGCTTTCCTTTATGGTGAGTTAGAGGAGACTCTCTACATGGTACAACTAGAGTCGGGTAATTAGATACTTAACCGGTCATAAGCAAGGGAAAATCTGCCGAGCCTAATTTATATCACAATACGACACGGCCAAAGAAGAAGGTGCTAGGCCAAAATTTAAATTTTGTGTACGAAAAACGTTAAATTATTTTAATCCATACTCCAATATTTTTCCATTTCAGTCTTATTTGCATTTGTAGGAAAAAATTTCATTATAAACATTGGTTCGTTAATGTATGTGATTTACTATGACTGTGTTTGCATTTGGGTATAGTAGTTGCTACCATTCTCTAAATATTGAACAAATGAGTTATCTTCTTTTGTGTTACTGACAAAACTTAAGAAAATCATGGGAAATTTTTTTTTTTTGAATCCTATTTTCATCACTTCCAACTCGAATCTGCACTAAATAACACTCAATACAACATCAACTTCAAACAGAACAATGAATCTATAGCAAAAAATAAAAATAAAAATACATCAAAACCAACACAATATTTGCACCAAGCCTCAAGAACTTGATCAATATATCACCAATAAATCCTCAATTTCTACACGGACAAAAGCCTTTATCAATTCAAAATTCAAAAATAAAAAATCCTCCAATTTTCTCTGCAACCAAATGCAACTTCAATAAAATAAAAGTGCAAATTAAAAAATCATAAAAACAAAAAACTTTTAAGATCTAAGGAAAATTGGCATGAAATCATATATTTATCAAAGAAAATTAAAAGTTTGAAGCTTGAAACATACCGATATTACTTGAGATTTTGGGAAGTTGAGGCTTAACACCGCTAGCATACAGAATACCACCAAATACTCTTTCCAAGTTAAAATAAGACCTATGGAGGGAGTGGGAAAGAGGAATGGAGGTCGTCGATCGGCAATGGTTGCTTGACGGAAATTGGACGTCTGGTATTCCAACAACGATAAAGGAAGGACAAAAAAGAAAATATAAGAAAGAATAAATAAGAAAAATGGAGAGAGGAAGAAATTGTGTGAGTTTTTTCCAATCCTCATACTATGAATGAAAAATGGAGGAAATTAAGATGAGAGAAAAGAATAGAGAGAATGAGAGGAAGGAAGAAGGGAAGAAATAGATGAGGGGAAGGTTTCTGTAAGGGAAACTGTGCAGGAAGAAAAGGAGATGGCAGGTGCCTGTGTGGTATAGGTAGTAGAAGTGGGTGAGGAATAGGGGATGGTGGAGAGAGAAGTATAAAGGGAAGGGCCTAGGGTTTGATGGGAGAGATTTTAGAGAGAGATATATAGTAATATACAAGTAAGGGCTAAGGGGGGCTGGGAATTTTATTTTTTTTCACTTGACAATCAGCCAACTCTACCAATGTCGACGCCTAATATGGTCAGCCAATTAGCCCGATTTTTGTGCCAATAAAATTAGGAGCTCAGAACCTACCTAACCCTAATTTCGGTTATTACATCTTAAACGCTAGGGCTCAAATTACCAACTCTAGGTACAGCCTGAAGGGTTCACTATAACACCCTGAAATATACCCTAGTCATTTTCAACGTGTTTAGGGTATTTTGTACGCATAATTTGAATTTTTGTAATTTAAATGCAAAATATGGAAATTGAGAAACCTAGAAATTTTACAAGACACAAGGGTAAATATGTAATTTGTTAATATGGGATATAGAAGTCATAAGATAAGAAGACTATGGGTTAAATTAGAAATATGCATAACTTTTTTTGCAAATAGAGGAGAGATGGAGGACTAAAGTGAAATAAAATGAAAACTTAACCCAAAAATGGGTTTCTGAGCCAAATACGTTTCAGAGAGATCTTTGATTTAAGACCAAATTTCGTCTCATTTTGGGGGTGAGCAACCTGTAGAGAGAGAAAGAGATGAGAAGAAGAAGAAGAGAAGAAGAAGAAGAAGAAGAAGGAAGAATAAGCCAAGTTTAAGGTATGGATACATGTTTTGGGTTGTATGGAATTACCTTGGATGTAAGGATTTCTTGTTTGCATTTGATCTTTCTAGGTTTCAGATTTCATCCCAACCCTAGATTTCTTGGAAAGCAGGTTGGTAAACCCTAAATGGTACAAGAAGAGTATGGAATCCTCCCTTTCGAGGTTGGATTCACGGTTTAATTGCAAGTAATGGAGTTTGGGTTTAGAACAAACCCTAACTAATCTTTATGTTTGGTTTATGTTTGGGTTATGACCCATATTAGAGTTGTTTTAGGAGTAATTCATGATAGGTTTTTGGAAGTAAGATAAGTATTGAAAGATGATTTGAGTAGAATAGAGGTTACAAGATGAATATGGAGTGGTTTTGATGTGTGTATTGAGTATTGAGTTGGTTTGGGTGGAAATATATGGAAATATGGGAGAAAAACCACCATTTTTAGGTATTTTCAAGGCTTGGTACCAGTACCAAACAGTGTGGTACCAGTACCACATGTGTTCTGGTCGACTAGTACCGATACCGAAAAGTCGGTATCGGTACCCAATGTTCTATTTTTGGACCAGCGTTAGTGTTTTGGCCATAACGTGGTCATTTCTTGTCCAAATTGAGTGATTCAAGTTTCTGGATAAACTAGACTTCAAGGAGAACAAATCGCCCTAAAATAGGTATCTTCAAATTCTGACCCCATTTAGCCCAGAAAGCTACCAGTGGGCCTATGTTAAGCAAATTTCAATTCTCGTTGAATATAGAGTACTCTGTCATGACATATCTTGAGTTTCGATGTCCCATTTGGGTGATTCAAGTTGAAGAAGAACCCTTAGCACCTTAGCTCTCAAACAGTGTTAAATGAACTGTCATGTATGAGTTAAGACCCTCTAAAAGTGAGTATTCGACTACCCTAAAGGAATATGGGCAACCGACTAGTTTGGCATGAAAATGCCATAATCTCAGTCTGATGATTCAATTAGAATGATTAATTTCTAAGTAAAGTAGATTCATGTAGGAACAAGAATACATGAAATAGATGTATGGAATATATAGTTGCACTGAGGCATATGAAATATATGTAATGTGCATGAAACAGAAAATATAGGAAATGCACATATATAGATGTGTTCATGAAACATGAATATGATACGAAACACAAAACAAATCAAATATTTAACATAAAACACGGGAAGGCAATATTTCATGAACACATAATGTGGTTAAGAATGCCCTAATTATTCTCATTTAATAAAAAACATTATATAGTGATTATTATCATGATATAACCTGTAAAAGATAACAAATGATACGAATACACGAATAACGTTGATAACCAATTAAGAAGGCTACTTAAGCTAGGATAAAGACCCGATAGATTCATACAAATGATACACGTACGTGATTAAGATAGGTTATGAGTTCTTAAAGACATATGATAGTATGACTACCTAGACCGAAGAATGAATTATTTTGACAATTTTGATCAATCGCTTTCAGACTCGCTACCAAGCACGACACTTCATTGCTACGCGCGTGGGCAGCACGCTCTAATCTGCTTTCGGCATTCTTGCTAAAGGCTACGACACCGTTACATGGGCAGCACACTCGACGCTGCTTCAAAGACTCCCCGCGAACGCCAAGACTTTGTTACGGGCAGCATCGCTCTAACCGCTATTTCAAGACCCCGCCATGCTACGACACTCGCTAATGCGGACATACACGCTCGACCGCGCTTCGCATCCCGCTAATGCTACGACATCCCGCGCGTGACAGCACGCTCGGACGGCGGCTTCAAGACTCCGCCAGTGCCAGCCACACTTATGCTATGTGGTAAAGTACATTCCGATCGGTGCCTGGGCACTCGCTAGTGCTACGACACTCGCGATGGGCAAACACGCTCGATCGGACGTTTCGCACTCGCCAGTGCTACTACACTTCACATGGCGCGTAACGATCAATTCAATCGTACTATACCTTTCGTTCGTACCGGTCCCTCCTCTATTCATGGTTCTTGGCTCCAGGTAGACTAATTATAGATATGTAATGTGTAGACGTTGATGAATACACATATAAAAAGTACATGAATAAAACCCAGTATGCTTAGGATACTTCTGTAACGTACTGTGTGTACCCTTGGGTACCATATGTTCTGATATGCATTCCTACGGAGGAGATGTATAGGATGATATATGTATATATCTATATCAATGAGCCTGATAGACAAGAAATACATAAATGATAGAGGGTCTGATATTGATAGGACACATCTAGTATACTTAAGGAATCATGCCTTAGCATACTGCTTCAAGACTGCATGATAGGGAATTTTTTTCAAAGTATACAAAACCTGATATAGTCATGGAACATAAACCATGTAAATTTGAATAATGAATAATAAGAGAGAAAGGAATTCAATTCCACTCTAACTGTACCTACGGGTACCTCTGTATAGGCTCTATACTCCTACGGGAGATATAAGAATTCTGTTACAAGTCATAAGGTACAAGTAGACAGAATTATGTAATGATGATGAATAGAATATAACTCCGAAACCCGTGAGAAAGTCATGAAACATGCAAAGAGATAACTGATACTTTGACATTATGAATATGTATAAGTCCGAATATGATTGGTGATATAAACCTATAAATTTGTTTGTTTTTTGGATATGTTTAATCCGTATGAACTCCCAGATATGTATTTCTGATGATTTGTACCTGCTATGGACTAATGTTCGTATTTGATATGTATCTGTATAAGTCTGATCTGACCCTGTATGTATTCGATATGACTCTGATCTATTCCGACTTGCCATTATATATGTATAAGTTTGCTCTGAATATGATCTGACCTGTCATACATGTACAAGATATGATTTGCAACCTGTAAAAGACATGACACATGGAAGTAATATGAACATGATAATGATATGGAATCTAAAAAGGATAAAACCTACATGTGTAATATGATATGAGTTAGAAGTCACGAATATTTCTATTATATTTAAGGAAAAGTAAATGTAAAAAGATTGTGATGACGATTATTGTTATTGGTCGTCCCTATTTATATGTTCCCGCTTAAGCGTAGTTTAGCACCTGGTGTTCGAACCAGAGGTATTGAAGAGGAGGCAAGAGGACGTGACATTCTACACCAAAGATACGTCATCTTAGGAGATAGGTGTCACCAAGACGTTCCGACCTCTCGATGTTTGTATTAGACATGTATATGTATAAGTACATAAGTAAACGAGACCGTGATATGCAGATGATTTGACGGACACCACTTCGTGGTAGTTCTTTGTTCATGTAAATGATTTGTTATTACAAATTAATTATATACCGGTTGTGCATAAGTTCAATAAGAAAGAACAGTCAATGAGTCCCAAGATAAAGCCCTGCACTCGACTCGTTCGGACCGCCTATTCAGGTAAAGGTCAAGAACCCGCAGTGATATCCACTAACATGAACATAAACATTTGGTCCATAAATTGAAGAAATCACTATATGTCAGCGTTTCAAGACAATGAAAACAAGATTCACCCTATATGATCCCAATTGGTTAAAAAAATGTGATAAGATTGTTGCTATGTAGAGTTTAATTGATTACTCATCTATTTTTATGTTGCTTTATATAGATGATATGTTGATTGCTACAAAGAGTATGAGTGAGGTCAACAAATTGAAGATCTTGTTGAGCAGAGAATTTGACATGAAGGATTTGGGTACAACTAAGACGATTCTTAGGATGGAGATTAACAAAGAGCAGCTATGGGTGGAGCTATGGTTATCTCGGGAGTGGTTAGTGTTAGAAAGGTGTCGAGAGAGGGTTCTCACATGGAGAATGCAAACCAAGTGAAGTGCCACCTTTAAGAATTATTTAGATTGTCACTATACAATGCCCAAAGTGACATATTATGATGCAGGCTATGAGAAATGGGGTGTCCCATATGGGATGTGTAGGGGTGCGAAGTATGTTATGGTTTGCATAGACAAAATTTAAGTACAAGCTATTAGTGCTGTGAGGGTAAGTTTCTATCGAACTAAGACACCACGGCATGCATCAAATGGATCTTCGATACTTAGAGACTACACTATGCATCATGTTCACAGACAAAGAGTGTTCCTCTCGCCATGGGATATAGATGCGCATTATGTGGCACCCCAACCCGGCACCTTGTTTTAGGAAGCAGTCACAACCGAGAACTATAAACTCTGTTAACTTATATAATTCCTAAAGAATTATCTTGAAAATATAAAACTTACAAAAATTTCATACCTCCACCGTAGTGGTATTTATAAATGTCCTGCATATATATTATGAGTCTCTTACTTGTACTTTTACATTTACATTGTCTCCAAAATCTTACATTTACATTTACAAAATTGAGTCAAACCATATGGACTCTCACAGCTTGTGTCGCCCTACTATATACAAAATATCACTGACGTCCTCGATACTCACACGGATAAAACACCTCGTGCAAGCTATAAATTTAATATTAGGAATCCATAAATATGGACAACCACTATAACGATCAATACAATACTTCAGCAACATTTCTATTCATATTAAGTATTATTTCTCATATCATTATACCAATTACATACTGTGATTTCATATCATCTTCATGTTTCTATGCCTTTTATAAATATCTAAAAAATTATCTCATCTTATACTATGCTCACATATTCCAAAAGAAGTGATACGGAAAGAACTCCGTATGTACCGAGGTACTATCACCCATACAAGATTCATCTATACTATATCAGGAGCACCCAACCTGGCCAATTATATTTGTATGTTGCAAGATCTCAGACTCAATAGGCATGTCTACTTATCCATCTATTCGGGAACATAAGCATGCAATCAGGCTTATTAAGTTTTTTTATCTGAGTTAGAGATATCATACTTTTCATATCTCATATACATGGATAATTACAATCACATGTATTCATATGGGATACTTACAGACCATTATTCCCTTACACTTGTGAGATGACTGTCACATTTATCACAGTTGGCATGCTCATATTCTCAGGATTCACTTATTGTCTTACATGGATTCATATATCAAACATGCTTGTATTTTTGTTCATGTGATCAAATTTCATTTCAGAAACTATCATAATCATATCAATGTACACAATTTCATATAACAACTACTCTTATAATTTATATGCAATTTCATTTACTTACTTAAATTTCTTTATACCAAAATATTCTCATTCACAACCATCTCCCAAGATACCAGAAAACCATATAAGAGACATTAGGATGTTTTAAAGTTCTATAGTAGAAGACATGAAAATCATCTCCCAAAATAGGGTCTGACTTCGCATATTTTCTAGGTGCAATGAGTTCAACATCTCAACACGCTTCCTTCAAGTCCATTGTTCCTCTATAAATCTATTTTATTTAGAAATTGGAATCACTCCATTTGAATCATATCAACTCAAGTTATGGCATTTTAATATCAAATTGGTCTGTTTGCCTAATTTACACTAGTAACTGATTGTGAGACCCGATTTCAGGGGTCTTAACTCCATCATTTGACACTAGTTCTTCATCAGCTGAAGTCGTATTACTAAGGGTTCTTAATGTGACATTTTTTACTATTTTTACCCTTAATCCTTGAATTAATTTCGGTTTTTACTAGCTTTTTCTCACTCTAGTGATATAAATCTCGAAAAATACACATTTCTACTTTTATTATACCCAAACATGTTATAAAACTACTAGGTATAATTTGGGGTGTTACAATCCTCCCCTTTAAAAGAATTTCTCTGGCCATCGAAATTATATAACTGAATCAAGAGTCAGTGGAAGGTGCCTCATTGCCTGATTATGGTTCCCATGTCGCTTCTTCCATACTGTGGTGTTTCCAAATCACCTTTACCAAAGGGACTTATTTATTCCAGAATTACTAATTTCCATGAGCCGAATAGCCTTCGCTCTTCATCATAGAGAAACTTATCAAGACTTGTACTTTGTACTGGCAAGATATGCGATTCATCTGTACGGTGTTTCCGAAGCATAGACATATGGAACACATCATGCAACTTGGCTAACTCTGGAGGGAGTGCCAACCGATAAGCCACTGGTTCAATTCTTTCGAAAATCTCATATGGGCCAATGAATCTTAGACTTAGCCTTCATTTTTTCCAACCGAGTATCTTCTCCTATGGTAGATACTTTCATGATGTTTTGTCTCTAACTTCAGATCTGAATATCTTTCATCTTCAAATTCCAAGATATGACTTTTGTCGATCACTAGCAGCCTTTAACCTTTTCCGAATAATCAACTTTCGCTATGCATCTTTACTATAAGCCTGACCAATCACCTTATCCTTATTCAAATTTTTTATCCAACACACAGTGAGTTCTACATCTCCTCGACCAGCCAAAGCCTTTATAGTCATGCCAATGCTTGATTGATAATCGCAGTTAAAGGCAAATCTTAATCCACGGAAGAGAGTACCTATCCTAACTTCCAAAGAAATTCCATTACACATCCTCGAAGCATATTCGAGCACTCGAATCAACCTCTCGATCGTCTATCCGTCTCATAGGAATGTTGTACTGAAATTAAGTCGAGTTCCCAAGGCTAACTGTAATTCCTTCCAAAACCTCAATGTAAATCGCGGATCTCTATACGACACAATAGACAACGACACACCATGCAATCGCACAATCTTATCCACATATAGCTCCGCTAGTCGATCAAAAGAATAGTTGATGAGTCCTGAACTCGTCTATTTTTAATCCATTTTTCGGGCATATTTTTAGCAGTTTCAGATCTATTTTAATTCCAAATTATGGAATATTCACCCACTTTGTGTTTTGCAGGTTTTAATTGAAAAAAAAAATAGTTCCAACATAAAATAAGAAAAAATGGCAATTGGTAAAGATTCTCTATCGCTGGCTATGTTTTCGTGTGTCGCTTAATGCACTTTCAAGCATGCCATAAGAACTAAGTCAGTGATCCGAAGAACCGATGTCGTAACAAAGTCTAGCCGAACTCAAGGCAATAGAATTTATCAGACAAAGAATTTTTGTCGCGACATTTCTGAATAAGAATGTAAAGAAGACTGTTGCGACACTCTTAACTTTGTCGCAACAATGATCAAGGCAAATGGAAAAGGAACTTTGTCGCGACAATCCTAACTTTGTTGCAACATAAAAGTATGAAGATTAGCATATGAAATCTGTCGCAACAAAAGATAGCTCTATCGTGACCATAGTTGTGAAAGGCGCAAGGCGCACTAAGGCGCAAAGGCATCCTAGAGCCTTAAGGATAAAGGCACCCATAAGGCGTGGGATTTTTTATGTAAGGCGTACCGCATTTTACATATATATATTTTTTTAAAATATAATCAATTATAACAATAATTTATCATCAAATATCAATCCAATCAATAAAAACACATAACTAATACCTCTAAGCATAAAAATTCATAAAACATGTCAACAAATCTAACAATCCCATCGGCAAAGTTTCTAAAAATCCATAGAAATTGTCAATAGAACATGTCAACATGCAAACACATATCCTTTGTCCAAATTCATAAATCATCCAAACACAACACATTAAAAGAACTAATTTGTCTACAACAACTGATCCTCATTCATCCTCCACATCCACATAATGATCATTATCACCAATGTAACCTTCCTCATCCTCCTCATTTCCCCAATAATCCATTTCTTCATCTTCATCTTCATCTATCAATGAAAGAGAAGGCATAGGTCTAGAGCTTGAAACTATGTCATCTCCTGACGATAACCCGTTGCTTGCTCTAGCTCTGCATTAAATCTAGGCTCCTACCACTTGCTCTAGCAACATCACCCCATGTCAAGTCATCATCATCAAACACTAACCATCTTTGTGCATCTATATGGTCATGAGAATCTTCATCATCCATTCTTCCTATCAACCACTCATTGCTCTCATCAATTTCTTTCAAGATTATTGGGTCAGTGGTATCACGTTCATTATATCTTTTCTTCAAGGCTCGATTATACTTTATGTACACCAAATCATTCAAACGTTGGTCCTCTAATCTATTTTTCCTCTTGGTATGGATCTACAAAATTTATAAGCACATAAATACTTTATTACTCATATTTTTTAAACTTAAAATATTTTTTAATTTTTTTAAAGCACATAATATTACTTACGTTTTCAAAGATAATTCCATTCCTTTCACAACCCGACACTACATGTTAAAGTAAGGGACTTCCACGGCAAATTTTTCAAATTTGGAGCCGAAGTCTAAATAAAGTCCACCATTCAGTTTGTAATATAGATAATAGAAATAAAATGATTTAAAGGATGAAATCTAAAACAACCACCTATTTTCTAGTATCTAAAATATAATATAATAAATTAGATGGAAAATTTAAGTAACTAACTCGGTGTTTTGGTCTTCTTTCTAATAGCCGAGTCCATTCCAAATATCACTCCTTCGCTATATATACTCACTGCCCACAAATTTTCTCATGTATCAACATCCTTACCATTTTTTCCAATGCATTTGATATACTTCTCATAATGGCTTCATCATGCTCCAAACTCTGGTTTATCGTAGAAGACTTGGTTCAAGAAGTACCCAAATGACAAAGGCTTATGAAGTTGAATCTCCCAATCTCCTATCAATGGATTTCATAATATTCTCGTATTTTCTCTTCATTGCCAAGAAAATTTTCACAATGGTTTCCTTTAGCTCTAGTCATGGTTTGCTATATATATCCCATAGGAGCTTTTTTTCACCACAATTGCTGGCACTAACAAGAGGACTTGAAATCTTTAAACAAACATGATAGTATTTTCCTAAAGAAGGCATTATGACCGCCTTAGCTACATTCTTCCCTTATGCTCCTTTGCCCATTTACTTTCGACCAATCTGCACTTGAGAACATCTTCCCAAATTATTTTTTTGCTCATATAAGTTTAGAGCAATGTGATTAAAGCAAAGGGCAAATCAGGTCTAGCTAGCTTCGTATAGCCTTTGTCCAAGAATGCCTCATCATGTTGAGCAAATTAACTATATAAATGTAGCCATTTAGTGATATGGCTCTTTCCAAAGTCCTCTGATAGTTGGTAGCTTCCAATGTCTTCTAATATCAAGTCAATGCAATAAAGTGGCACATGGTGTTCAACATACCAGTTTCGCTTGCAAATATCCTCCCTACATCATGTTATATAATAAACTAAAATACATCATTCAAATATTAAAATCAATAAAAATTTAATATCGTCCTAGCAAAGAGTATTTATTACCGCCATCTTATAGCTTAAGTGACTATCTCAGGATAACTTGAACTACATTTTCACCAACTTGGTCCAATCTAATTTGTCAAGTAGTTCGGGAACATCTTCGCCTTAATTCATTGAAGAAGTGCTAATGGATTCATGAACAGACTCCCTTTAGAACAACTCACTAAAAAGTTTACCAAAGTTCTTCCTTTCCTATTAGTCCATCCATCCGACATAATAGAGCATCCATTCTTTTTCCATTCCATTTCATGATCCTTCATGGAATCTATTGTAAGCTCCAACTCTTCTTAGTAGAGTAACTCTTACCTCATATAAATACTAACCCATCCTACCACCATAGCTTGACCAATAGCCTCAATCACGTGGGTTGGAAACTTGGATATGTGACCTGATTAAATGGAATGGCAGTATCATACATCCACCTTGGAATAAGAGATGTTTTCCCTTGCTCCTCTTGTAGGACATCTATAGTAGTTTGAGTCATTTTTCTACTCCTATTTTGAACTACTGCTTTCCGTATTGGGTGAAAAATGATCCACCGCCCTTTCTAGATCTTTCACACTACCTCTACCTCTATTACTCTCCACGGTAATATTAGAAGCAACTCTTCTACTTTCAACTTCTTCATCAATGCCTTCAAAATCTTCATACAAATCTTCATTTCTCATTTTCAATTGCTCATTTTGATTCTTTTTCCCATTCATATAATCTTCCATCTCTTATCTAACATGAACCAAGCATTTCGTACATTTTTTGGCATTTCTATGTCCACCAACAAGATGTTGTTTGTGCTCAATGATGCCTTCCTTGGCTACCTTATCAAAAGAGGCATAATAATTTGTGATGAATCTTTGTCTATTAGGTAATTCCAAGGTATTTCCATCCCGGTCTTTTCTTTCACTTCCACAAGAGCCAGAAGCCAACTTGAGTCTCATTACTGCCATTAGAATCCATTCTTCCTTCTTCCAACTTTGGAACAAATCAACTACAACACAATACAATTGAAAATACAATGAGACATATATTGGTAAAGATTTAAAAATCAATGAGTCATATAGACCTACGTGGAGTCATGTCATTTTACTACTAAATAAAATAAACTCCGTTGCGAATCATGAGAATCATTACCATTTATATAAGTTAATCAGATCTGATTATCAATAATAAAGTGAAGTATGCACTTAAAAGTGTAGAGAAAGGAAGAAAATACCAATGGAAGTGATTTTCTTTTTCCAAAATTTTCACAATTTTCGCTTTTACTGATTTTTGGCTTCTTCACTCTTGCAGTGTTTGGCAATGTATTTTCTTGTTTGTCTTGAAATCGAAAGGAAATGGGGGCCTGAGCAAAAAGGCAGTTTTAGGTTCAGAGGGTATAAACGTCAAGTTTTGTGGTTCTACAGCTTGCATCAACGCCGCTTTCGCCCTTCTCGGGTACAAAACGACGTCGTTTTGGATGCCAAAACAATTTTTTTTTAACAGCCGAGCAGTCCAAAATGATGTCGCTTTGAATTATGGCGCTCAAACGACGCTGCTTTGAAACGACGAATCACTTATTCAAATGACGCTGCTGATGAGTGACTTAAATCAAACATGTCGCTTGTACAGGTTTAAAAATGCGCGCGCGCCAAAACAACGCCGCTTTATGTCCCGTAGAGACCAAACGACGCCGTTTTTTGGTCTGATTTGCGTGAAACAAGAACTTAAGCACCCCTAATTTCAACGCCATGAAAAAAAAGGAAAATGAAGAGGAAGAAGAAGAGGATCTGAGGGAGATGACTTACCTGCATGGAGGCACGCTTGTGGAGAGCTTCTCACCTCAGGGAAGGCGCGCGCCTTTACCATTTTCCATGCGCCTGCGTGAAGGGGCCTCACTTCGCCCATGCTTAATACATGCCATTTCGCGTCGCGCTTGAAGTGTTTATATGCACCATTCACAACTATGGTCGTGACATAAAATGGCAAGGATATAACACAAGTTAACTGAGATAAGCGTTTTTATGTTGCGACAAAGTTTTCAACATGGAACCAGCTCAAGTAAGAATTTCTATTGCGACAAAGAAAACTTTGTCGTGACATAACATTCAGAGTTCACAACTAAGAGCAACAGGACTTTGTTGCAACAAAGATTATTTCTGTCGCGACAAACGAAACATGAGGTTGAGGTGAATTCCGTCACTACAAGAAGTTGAAGAGCAATATAAGAGGAATGGTGACAAAGAAATTCATGTTGCGACATAGTGAAGAATTGAAGGCAAAATCTCTGTCGCAACAAAGAAGTTTTCTATAGCAACAATAAAAGCTACAGAATGATAGAATTCTGTCACGACAGAAGAAGATTTGGTCGCGATAGAAATTAAAAGAGAAATAAGATCAACCAAGTCAAGTCTATCGCAACAAAGATTTATATGTCACAACAAACAACTCAACCAACAATAAGGACCAGAGAAGAAAAGTCTGTTGGGACAAAAGAAAATTCTATCGCGACAGAAATTGTTAAGGAATCAAAGAAATCCTGTTGCAACATAGAAAAATCTGTCATGACAGAGTAGACAAGCTAAAGAGAAAAATGCTTGTCGCAATAAAGAAAACTATGTCTCGACAGTTTCCAGAGGCAGAAGTGTATAAAGAGCTGGATGCAACAAATTTTGTGTCGTGACACAAGACATTCCTGTCGCGACAAGAACAAGATTGCTTTATCAAAACTCTTAAAGAACAGGTCGTAACAAAAAAGTTGAAGCCAGGTCGTAACAAAGTCTATTGTGACATAATCAAAGAAAAAGCTTAAAGAACAAGTCGTAACAAAAAACTACAGCCTACAACAAAAGCCAGCGACAAAGACTGAAGACTCTATCGCGATAGAACTTTCTATGTCACGACAAAGCGACCAAATTGGTCCAGAAATTTGGGGATCCACAACACCGTCTTGAAGTGCGGCCTAACATTGGAAAGTCTATAAATAGACACATCTAGGCACCGCGAACTCCGTGAATTCCAGTGACTTTGGTAGTTGAAGACCTCTTGTATATTATTTTTTCTTTTATTTCCTTTTTATGATTATTTAGCGTAGTTTTAAGTTAGTTTTCTTTGATTTTCCCAGAGTGTAGTAAAAACTGGAGTGTAGTCGTTGGAATTTCTTGTAAAATTTTTCTTTCTTTCTCTTTATAGTTTTGAACAAATATTGAAAATTTCGATTTCTATTTATTTCATTGCTTATACTTTTCGAATTTTCTTGATCAGTTAGTCATTTATATGAGTGAACCAGTTTTGAAAGGTTTAGCTCCCTCTGAAAATGGGTCGATGATGATAGTCATTTTTCTGCACAAAGTGGAAGAACGCCTTAGTTAGAATTCTTGAATTTATTTTATTGGTATTACTTTCGAACTTAATTGTTCCTAGTACTAGTACCGTATACCCAAGCAAACTATTGTATCTTGCTCTGATTTCCAGGAAACCCTCTGCTTGACACAAAGATGGAGAATCCTAAGGGTATAAAGTCAGCTGTGGTATGGTGACTAAGGTCATCTTTGAACTAATGAACTCAAAGATTACTACCTAGATAAATCACTAACTTACCATGGTTTGAGGATAGTTTGATGAAGTATCAGCTAATAACTCGTGAGGTTTCTCCTTTCTCTGATGAACTGATTATGATCCCGTGTTAGCAAAGATCTAACCAATGAGATGGAGAATTTCATCAGATTAAGGATGGGTGCCATCTAAATCGAGAAGGCTTGCAATATCCCGTCTATCAAGCAAGAATTCTTCACCCTAAGATCCGTATGAAGTATTGAAAAGGAAAAATACTCAAATCTTAGAAAGAGGATTATATCCTAATGGGGTAGGCTGATTAGATTCATGAGTCATGAATGAACATGAATCTCAATTAGTGAAAGGTACGGTTATGGAGAAATCCAAACTATACCACAATGCATTCGACAAATTCATCTTTCCAACTTATGGTTTAGCTAAGATCTAAAATGATGCAGAAATTAACAATTATTCACAAGTCTATGTCCCAAAGGTTGTCTCACACTGCTGAACTCAATTTCATTCTTATTAATATTTTATCTATACTAGTAAAATTACTTAGTATTATTTTATTCATTCTCTAATCATCTTAATATTAGAGTTTAAATAGTAAAGATCTTGAGTAGTTGGGGTAGTTGTTTTATGATTCATCATCCATCCTCATGGGAACAATATCTGGACTTAATGAAAATCCACTTTTATTACTTGTACGATTTGTGAACTTGCAGTGATTATGACCAATCAAAAATTTTAATGAATCCAGTTTACAAAAAGGAAAAACACATATTTTCATCAAAATCAAGCAACAAGTTCTTAGCGTCGTTGCCAGGGATTAGGTAATAATCCTCTAGTGGCAAAGTCATAACTTTGTTTGCACAGTTTGGTCAACAAGTTTTTAGCGTCATTGCCAGGGATTAGATAATAATCCTCTAGTGGTAAGTCATAACTTTGTTTGCACAATTTGGTCAACAAGTTTTTGCGTCAGTTGCCAGGATTATATATATATATATATATATATATATATATATATATATATATATATATATATATATATATTTAGGGTCTATCAACAAGTTTTCGGAGTCGCTTGCCTGTGGACTTTAGAAGCTTAGTCTTTGGCAGTCGTGTCGAAAATTTGGCCATTAAGAATAATCTTGACTAAGATAAAATGGGCCGACTCTCATGTAGCCTATCAACTATCGCCCATATAAAAATCATGCTTTTATGTAGTGAGTGAAGACCAAACACAACATCCACAAAGAATATTGTCTCACTTCCACGTGCTGGAATCGGGATCGGATTTAATGTAATCTGATGGAATTTTGGTGTTCACCTTTTCTTGCCGACACGAAACACTGACACATACTCTGTCACATCCTTTTCATTCCTTTCCACCAATAATACTGTTTCAAATCCTAGTACATCTTGTTACCTCAAGGATGCATGGTAAATACCATATTAGGAGCTTCATATAGCAACTTTTTCTTCAGCTGGCACACATAATCTATTATGGAAATACAAACTTCCATCTTCTTTTACTAAAAAATCAGTCTTATCACACTATCTTTGACCAATTGTAACTTTTCCTGCATCTCTTCATCATTTTTCTTAGTATCTATAATCAGTTGCTTTAAAACAGGCTGCGCTTTTAATTGAGCTAATATAGCTCCATCAGATACTATTCTCCATTCAATCACTGCGTTATATTAACAAAGCTACCATTGCCTTTCTACTTAAGGTATCTGCTTACCACATTAGCTTTTCCGGGGTGGTAGTCTATTATGTATACATAATCTTTGAATAACTCCAACCACCTCGCTGTTCAAATTAAGCTCCTTCTAACGTTAACAAATATTTGAGACTTACGATCTATATAAATTTTGTATTTTTAATTTCATATAAGTAGTGTCGCTTTATTTCTTCAAAGCAACAATACGCAAATCCAATTCAAATCATGTGTAGGATAATTGCTCATGTGGCTTCACCGTCTCTGATGCATATGCCAAAACTTTACCATCTTGCATTAACACACAACTCAGACCAATTCTCAAGCACGCTTATACAGGTATACACTGATGGGATCACACAATACCGTGCTTCAACCAGCATTTCCATCAACTACTCAAAACTATCTTAACATTTATCTATCCACTTAAACTTTACTCCTTTCCTGAGTAATTTAGTGAGTGGAGAAGCTATGATAGAGAATCTCTTCACAAATCTTCTATAATATCCTGCTAGGCCCAAGAAACTTCTCACTTAGGTCACACTTCGAGGTAGTTTCCAATTCACCACAGCTTCAATTTTAGCAAGGTCAACTCTTATACCCTCAACAGACACAATATATCCTAGGAATGAAACTTCCTTTAGCCAAAAATCACATTTGTTAAGCTTAGCATACAACTTCTTCTATCTCAAAGTCTGTAGAACTGTTTTCAAATGTTGCTCATGCTCCCGCTCATCTCTGAAATATACCAATACATCATCAATAAAGACCACAAAAAACTTATCTAAATAGGGTCGAAACACCCTATTCATCAAATCCACGAATGTTGTTGGCGCATTAATCAACCCAAATGGCATTACCAAGAACTCATAATGGCCATATCGAGTTCTAAATGTTGTCTTCCGCACATCGGCATCTTTCACTCTTAGTTGATAGTACTGACGTAGGTCTATCTTTGAAGACACCCGCTTCCTTTAACTAATCAAAGAGATCTTCACTCCCTTGGTAATAGGTATTTGTTTTCACCTGCCACCTTATTGATTTTGTCGATAATCAATGCAACATCCTAGAAAGTACCATCTTCTTTTCACGAACAAAAAACAAGTACAATCTTTAAGGAGAAACATTGGCCTAATAAAACCCTTTATCCGTAAGCTCAGAGTTGAACTTAGCTCCCAACTTAGTTGGGCTCATCCTATAGGTGCCCCCGAAATAGAAGTCAGTTCTAGTAACACCAATAGATAAATCCACTCTCTTTCGTGGATTAGGTAACCTTCGTGGAACACATCCGAAAAATCTTTCTACAACCAGAATATTTTCCCCAATTCATTTGTCCTCTTTAGATTCACACTAAAGCCAAAAAGGCCTCACATCCTTCTCAACAATCGTTTCAAGTCGATAGCTAAAATTACATTAGATATCACAAAACGATCACCATGTACTGTACTGCACTTATTTAACATCTAAGCACTAATGTCTTTTTATTACAATCAATTATAGCTCAGTGTTTAGACAACCAATCCATTCCCAAAATCAAATCAAATTCACGAAATGGTAGAGCAATCAAATCAGTAGAAAATTCCCTATCATGAATAACTATAGGGCAATTCTTATACACTTTATTAACCTTAACACTTTGCCCCAAGGGACTAGTTACATGCATATCATATAACAATCTCTCCACTGATGTTATCTTATCAAACACATGCTCAATGCATGCTTCTCAATATCATATAGAGAAAATATACCAGCAATCACTTCAGGAGCATCCTGATCTTCATGAGCCTTCATAGCATATGCTCGTGCTAGAGCTATAGGCATAGGATGATCCACTATCTCTGACATTGTACCTCCACGTCCTCTATGCTGAATCGGGCCACCTCAACCCCTACCTCGATCCTAAGTCAAAGGTGGTGCAACAGATCTCCCTTTGCCACTTCCTTGCATACTCCTATTATCCCCTGACTCTTTAGGACAATTCACCATGAAATGGTCTGTGCCTTCACACCCGGGCACCTCCCCACAATAACTGCAAACACCAAATGTCGCCTATGGTAATGAGGGCACCTAGGCTTCTCCTTGTCCAAATTGGGCTAACTTCACTCAGACTTGTGCCACATTGCACCTTCGCCTCTACTTTCAGAGTTTAGTCAGACCTTGGATTGAGCTGATTCCCTAACTCTTTTCCCTGAGGAGGAAGAAGTCTTCTCTTGGAAAAGTTCTTCTTCTAAAATCCTTTTGCTACTTCTGTCGCATCTCTACTTTATTATCAACTAACTATTAATTTATTTTATTAATTGTACTTAAGATCAGGATCATGATTCATCTCAAACCACGGTATGATCGAATACGCCACAGGGATCAGATTTGTATGATACAGATAGTTAATTATCTGGTCACCCACCACTTTGTTTCGTATCTGTGAACCGGCCCACTGCTCTCAGATACACCTGCAGACATTTGGTCCCGAACTCTTAGACTTAAAAACTCTAATGGTATGATCTAGAAGCCTCGCACTTTCAACACTAGCGCTTCCACCAATCATAAGCACCGCTTGCACAAAGAAACTCGCATGACATTCTTTGATCGAGGGCATCTCACTTCCTCCATTATTCTTTCATGTCTTTCCAACCGTAATCGTTTTATCGACTCTTCCATATTTGAATCACAATTCCTAGTCTCATGTCTTTAATGGCGTCTATCTGGCTTGGGAATTGTCAATCTTTCCAATACTCGAGCCATGTCCTGAGATATCCTTAGCAAGGCTTCATTTGGCTCGACTGGGGCATGACTCTCACTTCTGACATATTCAGGATATGAAGTGAGTAACCCTTGATCTCCTGGGTTAACACTCTTAGTTGCTTCTTCCACTGACTTTGAGACAATCTATCTATACAAAACACAAGGACGTCCACATCAGGCCAACACATTACTAAACACATGCTTTTCTATCATATACTCTATTCCAGAGCCGCCTAAACCTTGGCTATCATACCACCTAACTGTGGCGCCCCAACCCGAGAACTATATACCTGTTAACTTATATAATTCTAAACAATTATCTTGAAAATATAAACTTACAAAAAATTTCATATACATCCACCGTAGTGGTATTTACAATGCCCTATACATATATTCTAAGTCTCATTTACTTATACTTTTACATTTACACTGTCTCCAAAATCTTACATTTACATTTTACAAATCGCTCAAACCTACATGTGGTGTATCTCTATAGTTGTGTTGGCCCCGCTATACGTGGAATATCATAGACGCCATCTTCAGACTCTAAGGATAAACACCGCATGTTTTCATAAATTTGTACTGAACCATAAATATGGACGACCACTATAACGATCGTCACACACTGTATAACATTTTTATCTGAGATTACATATTACTTCATATCATTATAATTCAATTACATATAGCATTTCATATCATCTTCATGTTTCACGCCTTTTATAAACATTCCAAAATTTTTATCTCATCTTATATCATGTTTGCATATTCCAAAGAAATGGATACTAGAAAGAACTGTATGTACCCAAGGGTGTTATCACCACTAGTGATGCTGATCTCTATCTATATTGTACTGTGACCCAATGGGGTCAGAATGGTCCAACGGTAGCGTTGTAATGACCTAAATGTAGCTTCAATTATATACGTATGTCAAGAAAGATCTGTGATCCTAATGTGCATGCCTATCATCCATCTACCCGGAACATACAACAATCGTGCTTATTAAGTTTTTTTATCCGAGTTAGAGATATCAGACTTTTCATATCTCATATACATGGATAATTACAATCACATGTATTCATGGGATACTACAAATCATTATCTTATAATGTGAGATGACTGTCACGCTTATCATAGCTGGCATACTCATATTCTCAGGATTCATTTACTATCTTACACGGATTCATATATCAAACATGCTTGTATTTCTATTCATTTGATCATATTTCATATTAGAAACTATCATAATCATGTCAATGTACACAATTTCATATAACAACCACTCTTATAATTTATATGCAATTTCATTTACTTACTTCAATTCCTTTATACCGAAATATTATAAATTCAAAACCATCTCCCAAGATACCAAAAAACCATATAAGAGACATTATGATGTTTTAAAGTTCTATAGTAAAAGACATGAAAATCATCTCCCAGAACAGGGTCCGACTTCACTTATTTTCTGGGTACAATAAGTTTGACATCTCAACATGCTTCCTTCAAGTCCATTGTTCCTCTATAAATCTATTTTATTCAGAAATTGGAATCATTCCATTTGAATCATCCTAACTATGGTGACAGCAATGTCAACTAGTGTACTGTCAGCTACACTTAGTAATCGGGACCGTGAGACCCGATTGGGATCCTCAGACTCGCTGAAGCTTACTAGACTAAGGGTTCTTAATGTGACATTTTACTATTTTACCCTTAACTCTTGAATTAATTCCGGGTTTTTATCATTTCTCTCACTTAGCATCTAAATTTCGAAAAAATAAACATTTACTTTTATTATACCCTATACATGTTATAAAACTACTAGGGTATAATTTAAGGTGTTACAGATTATCCAATGGATTTGGATGATAGGAGGTCTACCATAAGCTACGTGGTTCGATTTCCAAGAGAGGACCTATTTATCGAAGTCTATGGCACAACCTAGTTGTACTATCTACCACTGTCGAGATATGGTAATAGCTAAAGCTCACACATCATATTTGCATTAGTCATGAGCTAGGGTATTCATCAAGGTGGAGTTCAGCTTGCATTGTGATAGTCGTAGTGCCATTTGAAGAAAAACCGTGTGTACGCAAAGGACCAAACACATAGATGAGAGATTTTACAAGATCGTGGAATTGGTCTCTTCGTGGAGTTATTGCTTTAAAAGATTCATACTCGAGAATGCAAAGCAGACATGTTGACAAAGCTCGTTATCATTAAAAAGTTCAAGCACCGTTGACTTGATTAATATTTCAGATGTTAGATGAGAGATGCCTCGAATCTATCATTTCTACCGAAGCCCGCCACATGGTTGGTTTTCTTCAAAGAGGTGGATATTCGCCAAGGTAGAGACTGTTGTGGCATGTGGTTCATATTGAGGCTAGAAGGGCTAGGCAAATGTCGGAGAGGAGCAAGGGAAGAGAAAGCATTTGTCCTTCATGCATAACCTCTTTTGTTGGGGAGGAATATCAGGTTAGGGGTGCGAGGGCTTCGCCCTAACAGTACGGTATTGATTCGTGCCACAGTAGGCTGAGCTGAATCAACAATATTTATATACTGTGCCTTCTCCTACCGCCGTAGTCAAGCTACCGCAAAGATAGCTGGGTCTAGGGTCACGGGACGTGGTTTTCATCCTAAGAATGATTTGCATAAGTGTAAAAAGGTAAGGCTTTCTATTCGACTTTTTTGATTTTTGTTTCAAAACAAGTAGTAATGAGTTTGAAAATCGATTAACTCAGAAAAACCAAATGGCGGTGAAAAGTTAATCTCAAGATTAGTCACTAACTTGGTAACTTAGGGGCAAACAAGTGTCCCTGGTTTTATCCTCGCTGCTATGACAAGCAACCCATAGTCCAAGCCACAACCGATCTATGTTTAACTAGCAACCACCCCTAAAATCAACTCCTATTTGAGTCAACATGATAATATGATCACGGCCCTTTTACAAATAAACCCTAACATTAAACATTCCATCATCTGGCTCAGAAGACCATCTAAAACCACAAGCAGACGAAGCAATAAGATACACCTGTGGATCTCAAAAGCATGGTGGCACACAACCACTAACATTCAATGCTATCTCAACCATATTTTGAGAAGATATGGGTCATAAACACAAAGACTGTGAATCCTTTAACACAAGAGACAACATGCATATGCCCCACCACTGCTAGCCTCCTCTTCAAAGAAAAGAGGCTTAGTCAAGCATCTCTGAGCTGTCATCCTCAAGTAGGTGGCTCACAAATTCAAGAAAATAAGAGAAAGAGGAGAGAGAAGAGAAAAGAAACCCAACAAAGCTACGAAAAGATATTTACAAAAATAAAACTGCCAAAATCGCTCTCAATTTGTTGCTTAGGTTACAAAATGGGAGGGGCTTATAGCCACCCAATGTATGAAAATACCATAAAGCCTAACATTTTATCGAATTTAGGACAAGGAGTAATACACCAAAATTAGTTTGGTTTGCATTAATTACAAGTGACAAGGCAAAGAATCTCTACTATATACACAAATTCCCCGCTAGGTACGAAAATTTCACAATAAGGAATCACTAAGAGATAGCTTAAATCAAGAATTTTCATTAGGCAAGGGCAATTAGTTAGCGAAATTTCGCTTAGCTTAATAAATCTCGTGAGGCTAAAACTAAAAATTCTCGTCAGGAACATGCTGCATTTAAAATCCTGAGTCTGGGGCTTAAATTCATAATTTCCTTACTAAGATTACAATTCGCTATATTATGAATTTTCAGTATCCCAAAGCCAAATTTCGCACCTTAATAAATTCCTTGAATTGTCAGATTCTTCATCATGGTTTACTACTTCTTCTGCATTGATTTCCACTTTGCCTTCATTCTTTCTTTGATTTCCGACTGCTTGATGGCCTGACAATTGGGTCTGAATCTTCTCGCACCATCATATGTCTCGACATTGAACTCCCAGCACAAAAACCCGCAAAACAACCACAAATAACCTCTTAAAACTAAAAGATAAGTGAAACTAAGAAGACTTGAACACTCAATCGGCATAATGACATGATTAGTGCGCAAAGCACCTCAAACCTATCTAATATAGGTTCAAATACACTTTTTGGCACCAATCGTGCATGATACTAAGATATTTAGGGTATAGATATTTTTATAATTTGATCACATAGTATTATTATAAATAATTTTCTATGTAACCCTATTTATGATAGTGAAAGTCTGCCTATCAGAACAGGATATAGGCACACTGTTGATAGGTGCTTTTCATACATTCTTTTATATCATTAATCACTTATCTATCATATGCTATTAGGGTGTTTTTAACAGCTCTAATGTTAATTTTATCATCTTATAGCTCTTGGAACATTTTGAAGCAACAAGACCATTAAAAGGGCCAAAAAGATGAATTTCTGGGTTATAAAATGACCTCCCATGGCTTCAATCATGATTTGGATGGATTCTACACCTTCCAAGATTTCCAACGAGTCTAAGATCACCCAATTCAGAGTTCGAATGAAAAAGATACGCCTCGTGAAGTCAAGAGAGGATTTTCCAAAACACCACATGCAACACCCCTCAATGTTTGTGCATTTTCAGTCTTCCTAGTGGCCTCCAATGACTCCAAGCTTGACATAGATAGATTACTCTCTCTTAGACTTCTGTAGAGACCAAAATCATTGCATTTGGAGGTCAAATGAAAGAGTTATGATCATTTGAAGTCAGAAGGTATTCGTCACGGTGAAGCCATTGTTCGCCGCAGCGAAGGCGAACCAGAGTCATGCAAAGAAAAAAGCTACTGGTTCGCCTAGGCAAATGAGCCTTCGCCTCAACGAATGATCCTTTGCCTCAGCGAAGGACGTCGGGCCTTGCAAAAATTAGCCTTTTTTTTACCATTTTTGGCCCTTTTAAAGGCCCATTTCCTAAAGCCTATAAATTTTGGTTCTTAAGACTTATCTAGGGTTCGGTTTTTTGAGATGGGGAACACCCTCCTTAGGGTTTCTCCTCTCTTCTTCTTGAATCATTTTTAAGGTTTGAGTTTTTGTTCATTTCTACTTTGGATTTGGTGTAATATTAAATAATCTATCAACTAAAGGACATCATTCAACCTTGGAGCTGAGTTTGGAGCATTCCTCGTCTCATATTTGTTTTGTATCTCTAACTCTCACTCTCTTCTCATCTCTTTCATTATTATGGATGTAATAGACATGATTTTAATATATTTGTGGGTTGTAATGAGCACCTAAACTTTCCTCTAGGGTTGGATTATTAAATTGATGTTTCTGATTTATATATCTTTAGAATGGTTTTGTGAATTTGTGCTTTTGTTGGAAGGTTTGGTTTGCAAGGCTTAGGATTATTATGAAGCTTTAATCTTAATAATCCATATCGAGAGTTTGGCCTTCGATCCCCATACTAGGGCATCCTTGGATGACGCTGATTTGGCTACTTCTAAAATCGGTCTCTGTCTCTTAAGATATGAATTTGTTAATTGAAATACCACTAACCTAATCAAAGAAATCTAAGGAATTAGGAATCTAGCACAGATGGATTTGGTCAGAGTAGCATCATCTCAAAGACATGTGAGGATCAGATGGGCTTAGAGGATCGATCCGAGCGTAGTCCAAGTTTGGCTCCCATTATATGTGGACCAAGAGGTGACCAGATTCCCGAGGAAAGAACCGCTTTTGTGAAAAGTATCGTGATTTAATGACCTAGATGGACCGAAGCAGAATAGGAGTCGGGTGAGAATTGAGGAGACAATTTAAAGTGTAAACCTCTATATCGTGTTCCTTGGACAAGCATAAGTATATCATCACTTAATTAGGACTTCATAAATATAAATCAAATGGATCAATAGAAGCAATCAACCCTAGTACCCTTCCTTGTGTTCTTTCTTCGAAATTAACCCATTCCTTGTAAGTGAGCATTGATCATACCCTACTTTGTTTTGTTTTATTTTTTTTTTTAAACCTTTTTCTACCAACCATCGAGTCGCTCAAATAGTGAATGACTTAAGTAAGCCAGGGTACTCAACTCTAAACCACACCTTCCCCTGTGTGGGAATCTGATATCTAAACTGTCAGTCCACTATATTACGAAAGTGACCGCGCGCTTGCAAAAATCACTACCGTTTTTGCACCACTGCTGCAGGGACCGCTGACAAAAATCGCTGATTTCGCCGATTTTAGAGAAAATCGGATTTCACGCAGGCTGAAAAGATATTGGGATGAAACCTGAAAAAAATCTACAAAAATCGATTTAGTCCGGTTGAAACCGATTTTCGAGCAAAAACCGCATTTTCCTAGAAAATTTTTTTTTGATTTTTTCCCTGACTCAAAATATGCAAAAATTACCTTACCGCTCTTCAACCCACCCAAAATGCCCCCAAATGGCACCCTCCAACCACCAAGCCATCATTACACTTATTATGTTATAATGCAAAACTTTTTTTTATATTCTTATTATTTATTTGTTTATAATCCCTTTATAATATTTTGTATTTTTATTTTTATTTTTACATTATAACTTATAAATATTTTTAAATCAAATATTTAATTTGAACAGAAAAGAAATAAAATAATATCATTTAAAAATTTAACATTATACTATTATAATATTTTGAATTCCTCATTATCTGTTAATATTTATAATAACAATAACAAAAACAAATAAATAATATCTCTTTAACATAATAATATCTGAATAATATATTAAATATAACATATTTAATTTAATAATTACTAATCCATTTGATTTTAATCTACTTTAATTTAAAAGAGAAGAATCATTTCTCTATAATCTATATAAATTAAGACTATGAAAATTTTAATAACCGATATTTTTGTAAAAATATCCACCGATATTTTACCGATATTTCCGATATTTCCGTAAAATCCAATTACCGATATATCCGTGTTTACCGATATTTTGATCCTTGCCAGGGACTTAACATAGTCTTTGGTAGCTACACTAATTGCTTAACAAGTTTTTGGCGCCATTGTCGGGGACTTAACAACGAGTCTTTAGTAGCTATGCCAATTACCTAACAAGTTTTTTGCACCTTTGCCGAAGAAGGTACGGTTTGGTTTGGATTGATATTTTGAAAAAAGAGAAGTTTGCTAATTTGAGCACGAATTTTTTTTTTCCTATTTTCTTTTGTTTCTTATATTTATTTATTATACTTCAAATCTTTTTTCTTTTATTTTGCATTTTTCTTCAAGGTGCTAAGCATAATGTCAAATGAGGAGATGAATGAACTCTTCTACTCCCTCTAAAAAGAATGTGCTTCTCGAGCAGCCCAAATAGCACCAACATGGGAAGATATCGTCAAGAAACAAACACAAACCTTCACGAGCCAACAAGCCTATAATTTTGAAGGGGGGAATCATTTCAACAACCATGCGGGTTACTTCTCTCAACCCCAAAATATTATGCCAAGTTACAAGTATTTAGGTTTGGGGACATATGGCAATATCTCATATGGACATCGGCGATGCGCCCACAAGAAAGTTCAAGTCAAGCATCATCACATAATCCCCAAAGAACCATCCTACGAAGAGTTATTCATTTCATTGAAGGAAGAAATTAAAAGGGATAATGAGACTCTACAAATGCGGTTGCCAATTATGGAAACCAAGATGGACGCCAACATGATAGCAGACATGGCCACCGATTCAAAAAATCTCAATAGAAAAATGTATGCTATCATGGAAAGATCGGCAATACAAGCCGAGGAATTAGAAAAACTTCAAAAGGAACAATCTTTAAGGCAACTCCCGAGCGACATAAAAAATGATGACATAGTTGAGGTTGAAGACTTCCATTTCTCCATAAATTCTTTGACTTTTGGCATGGAAGAGGACCGACAAGTTTCCTTTGTAGAAAGACCTTCCATTGCCACAAGTCAAGTGTGGATTGATGTTGAAAATGGGGAAATGACACTCCTTGTTGGTGAGGAGAAAATGAAGTTTGACCTCCATCAAAGCAAACCTTTAACGGATGAAGAAATGAGGGCGTGCAAGAAGATAGAGAGTTCATTTTCGCTCATTGAGGAGAAAACACCTAAGATCTTTCAAGAGGACACTCTTGAAGAATATAAATGTGAGGCCAACTCTTTTCCCACCAAAGAGTTGGCATTTGAGCTTACATCGTCCATTATGGAGGTGGAGGAAGTCATCTTCATGAGCGATGAGAATGAAAAGGGAGTATTGGCCATAATAGATGAAGGGCCAAAGCAAAGATCTCAGACTTCCCCAATGAGTCTAACTAGACTCTAAAAACAGAGCAGCTCTTGGGAGGCACCCCAAGTAAAAAAAAGGATTTTTACCCATTTAGTACTTTAATTGTTTTTGTTTAGTTATTTTTAGTATGTGTTGCATGTTAATTTTATTTTAAGTGTTTATTTGGTTTTTGCTTTTTAGGACATTGAAGTTGATTCTTAGTGAGGGAGTTTCATCAAGACCTACCACACCCGAGCTCAATGGTCACACTTGATCATCTAGGGGAGTCATCTGTTCTTACTTTTATATTTCATACATTAAATTTTAGGGTATTGGAGTGTAACGCCCCAAAAATACCCTATAATTTCTATAATAATTTTATTATATATTCGTATAATTGAGAGCAACCAGTTTTTCCTGCAAAAACCGATAAATTGTTAAATCGCTAAAATAAAATGACATGTGAGCATATAATTAAATATTATATGCTAAATTGAGAAATTGATTGAACCCGAAAATAACCCAAGTAAAGAAGGGCAAAAAATGGAAATTTGTAAAATGAGGACCTAAGGGTTTAATGAGAATGAGCTTAAATGCCAAGTGAATTAAATGATAAATGAAAGTGAAATGAAGAGTTAAAATGCCAAAAATGAGAAATGGAATTTATTGTGTAAGCCAAACAAGGCTTTAAGTAAATAGCGCCAAAGACCCGTGCGGTCTAAGGGCCTATTGGAGCAAAACGTTTTTGAGAGCAAAGAGAGAGGAGAAAGCTGGGGCTTTGGAAGAAGGATTTGTGGAAGATCTTCCTATTTGCATAAGTAATCAAGAAGGAAACAAAAAGGCTGGTGGCTTCAAGTGCAAAGAGAGATTTAAGGTAAGAACCAAACCCTAGATTTCTTTAAATGATGTTTGGTTTAGAAAAACCCTAATCCATCCATGGGTTTTGCTCATGGTTGGTTTAGGATGACTTTAGAATGTTATTGGGAGTGATTTTTGGAGAAAATCACAAAAAGGAAAAAACTGGGCAAACACGTACTCCTACACAACAGCGTGGGCTGCCCTCGCCCCGATGAGGCCGGGGTGCCAAAATGGCATCCCCTCGGGTACACTACGACTGCTACGCCGCGGCGTAGACACTGTTCACAACAAGGAAATTTTCGGATTTTTGTTTCCGAACACCTCGTATTCGTACACGATTATTTAGGAACCCTAATAAATGACTAATGGGGATTCAAATAAGAATGAAACTAAATGAAAACGTATCGTACTCGCCAATTCTACAGCAGTTCGCCTTGTGCGACTTAGTGTCTTAACCCAAAACCGTTAACAAAGATTAATCATAATTCACTAAAAATGTATAATAATTGTTTATCCACTAAAAGTGGCATAATTGTTATTGACTACGGACAGGTGAGGATCACCTAACCTAGGAACGAGATCGAAGAGAAGGAAACAAGAGCTGAGAGCTTCGGTTTGTTCACTAACCCTCTATCCTTATTTCAAGTGTTTTGGTAGTATACCAAATAAATCTGAAATGATTATATGGAATGAGTATATCTTGAAACATGATATTACGGGGCGTGATATGATTGAAAGCGATATTTGAAATGTTCAACAATTAATTACGGGAGCGACAATTGAGTCGCGAAACACCCGACAATTTCGATATCTGAATTGAATCGTATATACGTAACTAATTAACATGTGGATTCAACAATCAATCGCCATGAAGGCACTCAAATCGCTCTGTCGTCCCACTGCATGATGCACCCGCAAAGATCCGGCTATGATGGTGCATGGTATCAAGAAATGTCTCACTTGGCGAGATGCACCAATCGGCATCTGTCTTAATGGCTCATGGCAATTATAAGTGACCACATGGTGGGGTACACCAATCGGAATCCATCATGATGGGAGACCGAAATTGTGAAATGTGTAAACACATTACCGAATGATAAAAAAGGGATTCATCGAACGGAATTCATCATGAATTTGATTTGTATAGACAAAGTGAAATAACGAACTTGATGAGTGTAAATGGGATTTGTAAACTAAATACATCCTTGAGAGAGGTTTGAATCTCTATGATTTGAGTTATAATTGAAAGTATGTGAAAATGCATATTTTGATATGATCAATGATTTGTAAAGTGAAAGCATGTGAAATGAATAAGTATGAGTATAGTTTGATATAAAAGGCATGACTTTATGATAAATGCATGTCATGTTAAATCAAAATTGGAATAGAATCAGAGGTAGGAACTAATTAAGCATGAAATGCGAAGGAGAAGCTTTATCTACGCCTGCTCGGTAAACAGGAAAGAAGGCAAAATCAAGAAGCGCAGAGTCATAGAGAACAAAAAAGTTAAACTCTGAACTATTGTTTTGTGTATCATTTTGTAAAGGCAAGATACGCCATTTTGTAATGAATTGTATAAGAGTAAATGTTATGGGTCTACCATTTGAAAATGCTTCCGCGTAATTGAAAACCCTAAAACGAAATTACATAAATAAAATGTTTTGATAAGATAAATGAAAAAAGTCGTAGTAAACCGAGCTTCGCTTCGATCCGCTTCTTCTGTCGTGCCAGGGATTCGGGTTTGAAGATTTAAAAAGGAAATTAACAAAAGAATTTAAACGAGCATCCCAAAACTGGTTCGGATCCGCCAATCGAGTTGAACCAGAAAGGGGTTTTACATGGAGGGACTTTCCTTTGTTTTTAAATTTTTCTAGCAACTTCAATGATTTATCTTTAGTGTTTTCTTTCATTTGTTCATTTGTTTTAGTTGCTTTTATGTGTTTTTAGTTTTTAGGTTAATTTTTTCATTTTTAGGATGTTTTTGTTTTTGGGTTGAGCTTGTTTTGAGATAATTAGGATGCCTATGATGAATAATGATTAAACTTTCTTTCACATGAAGAAAATGAGAAATATTTAAACTTAAAGTACAATGATTTGACCTCATAGTTGACTATTTAGGCTAAAGTTCTTATCAATTTGAGCACAAGTATTTACCCTTGATGGTCAATTTTTCTTGGTTTAGAGGAGAATTAAGTGATCATTTCATATTTTGATCTCTAAAGACTCTAGAACTGTTCAAATATCACTCAAGACAAAATCCTAGGCAACATGACAATTAGAAAATATATAGGCCATCCTTGGATCGATTGAACCTTTCTAGCTAACCTTTTTGTGCATATGTCCATTGTCACCCAATTTGAGCCATATTAGCCATTTTGTTTCAAGAAAAGCAAATAATGAACCCCTTGTCCCTTTGTGCTGAATACCTTCATTAGAAGCCCTCATAATCTCTAACATGTTGATTTCAATGTCAATATATTGTGGATTACATGTAGGTGAATCGGGGTTGGTTAGTTAGTGTATTTTATCAGGAACAAAGGAGGTTTTGGAGTGAAAAGGAAGAAAAAGTAGAAAAACGGAAAATAAAGAATAAAGTATGAAGAGGTGCCATTTATAGCCTTTCCTACTTTGAGTGCGGTGCCTTAGGGTGTTCACATAGTACCCTAAGGCTAACCGGTCTATAAGTTACTAACCTAAAAGTTCGTTACACTAATAGGTAGAAAGTTTAAAGGGTTGAATACTGTACCATCTCGTCTCTTTGTAATATGAACAAAAAGCCTTGTGGTTCTTGTGAGAATGGTGAAACTATGCAAGTTTTGGGAGCTATGAGATAAAAGGATGCAATAAGCTAAGTTTTTAGGGAAGCTTTAACAGGTTAAATGAAAAATAAGTGCACATGTAAAAGGATGAACACCAGGAGAAAAGGAAAATGTGCATGTTGTGGGTAAACTAAAGCCTGAATGATTTATTTAACTACCCTTACCCAAGGCATACACTACAAGCTATATAAAGACCTAATTGGATCCTGGGCAGAGTTGTGTGTATAGCCTACATTAGGTGGAGTTTTTGATAGTGCCCAACAAGCATATGGAGTCTTACACACTCACCATGTGAGTGAGAGATCCCCATTCCACTCATGCTCATCTAATTCCATCCAAACTGTAATTGACAGAAGATAGGAAGACCACACACACACTTTTGAGAACTTTGGTTTAGGTTGTTCAACTCATGGCCATTCTATTATTTTTTGAAAAAGGCAATCTCAAAGTTTTCTTTGTATTGTATGAAGGTTAGATCCTTGAGGCAATTTATCATATATTACCTCAATTTCATGCTCAACATACTTGTTTTGTTTTTTTTTAATAAAGGGAAATGATCTCGTTCTTTGTTTAAGGACAAGCAAAATGTCAAATTTGGGGGTATTTGATAGGTTCTTTTCATACATTCTTTTATACCATCAATCACCTATCAATCATATGTTTTGATGGTGTTTTTAACAGATCTAATCTTAATTTTATCATCTTATGGCTCTAGGAACATTTTGAAGCAAATAGAGCATAAAGATGGCCAAAAATATGAATTTCTGTTTAATTACATGACCTCTCATATTTCACATATTAACTGATCTCCACACCCAAGCTTTCCAATGAGTCCAAGATCACCCAATCTGAAGTTCGAATGAAAGCAGGCGCTGCAAAGCCAAGAAGGATTTTCCAAACACCACATGCAAAGAGACTCCTCAACGTTTGTGCATTACCAATTGGAAAATCCAATGACTCCAAGATTGATATAGATAGATTCTACTCTCTCTTAGTTTTCCGTAGAGACCAAAATCATTGCATTTGAAGGTCGGATGAGAGAGTTATAATCATTTGAAATCAAACTGTGATCGCTAATGACAAATCATTGTTCATGTTGAAGGTGCCTTTCGCTTGGGGAGAACTAGGAGCTGCAAAGAAGAAAGCTTACCGGTCTGAGGGTAGCAAATGAGCCTCGCCGTGGTGAATAGTTTCCTTCACCTCGACGGCTGACATCGAGCCTGCAAAACAGCCATTTTTTACCATTTTACCCTCTTTTAAAGGCCCATTTCTAAAGCCTATAAATTTTGGTTTTCAGACACCAGTGTCTGATTGGGAGGAGAGCACCCTCCTTAGGGTTTCTCCTCTCTTCTTCTTGAATCATTTTTAGGGTTTGAGTTTTTGTTCATTTCTACTTTAGATTTGGTGTAATATTGAAGAATCTATCAACTAGAGGACCTCATTCAACCTTGGAGTTGAGTTTGGAGCATTCCTCATCTCATATTTGTTTTGTATCGCTTAATCTCTACCTTCTCATCTCTTTTCATTATTATGAAATGTAATAGACATGTTTTTGATAGACGGTGGGTTGCAATGAGTAGCCAAACTTTCCTCTGGGTTCATTGCTTAAATTGATGCTTCGATTTTATATATATTTTAGAATGGTTTGTGAATCAAGGCTTTGTTGATGTCAGACAGTAGTGCTTAAGATTATTATAGTTTTAACTAATTAATCCATATTGAGAGTTAGGTCCTCGATCCCCATACTAGGGCATCCTTGGTGACGCTTGATTACTTTTCTCAAAATTCTTGTCCAGGTCTCTTGTTGTAAGAATTAGTTGAATCGAAAATACTAATTAACTCAATCAAAATAAATCTAAGGAATTAGGAATGCCTAGTACTAGATGGTGGATTTCATTAGAAAAGCACCATCTCAGCATTATGAGGATCGTATGGACTCGAGAAGGATCGATCCGAGCCATAGTCCCAGAATCCTATTGTATGGACCAAGAGGTGACCAAGATTCTCGCTGAAAAGAACTCGCCATATGTAAATGTATCGCATTTAATTCCACCTAAATTGGACCGAAAGGAGAATAGGAGTTGGAAAGCAAACGATGGTAGACACGAAGCGTAAAACCTCATATCATGTTCCTTGGACAAGCATAAATATATCGTCACTTAATCAAAACTTCATAAATAAAAATCGCATCAATGGAAGCAATCAACCCTAATACCCTTCCTTGTGTTCTTTCTTCGAAATTAACCCATTCCTTGTAAGTAAGCATTGATCATACCCTATTTTGTTTTGTTTTATTTTATTTTGTTTTTAAAACCTTTTTCTACCAACCATCGAGTCGCTTAAATAATGAACGACTTAAGTAGCCGGGATACTCAATCCTCGCTAAAATCACACCTTCTCTATGGGATCGATATCTCGACTTGTTAGTCCACTATATTACTTGTGCACAGTCTTTGGTAGCTACGCCAATTGATTAATTGCCGAACCACATAAAATTTCTACATATTCTTCTTGTTTTTTCTTCTCCGATTCTTATCACCATTGTTGCACGATTCTCAACATTGCTCTAGCAATTTCAACAAAAGACAAAATGTCAAAATTTTAAATAAATGAAAAGAAAAAAATAAATATGTTACCAATCAAGAAGGCTAATTTATTATAGTAGGTGAAATAATATAACTTCTGTAAGAGAGCAATGTATGCCCCTAACCACCTATCTGCAAGATACAATTAATAGTAGTACCTTCTCAGACAATGTATGTACCTGAAAGTTTTGAGTTTGAATGAGTTGTGAATGGTTTCATACATGAATATGTTAACAGAAAGGTAAACTGCTGCCCGTATAGAGTGCTTAAGAAAACATGAACGGAGTTGAATGTTCAATCATTGTTACAAACACAGTAATAGCAAAAGTATAGGCCATGGCAGATACTGATATGCAACCTCTACACAGGGTATTGGCAGGGAACAGATTTCGTAACTAGAATTGTTTTTTCCTTTTTGTCCCATGAAAGCACCTTAAAACATAGTGAAATTATGGCAGATTATGAGGCATAGCTACCACTTATTAAGGTAAAGAGGGAGGTCACAATATTCAGTGCACAACTCAAACCTAAGGATAATTCTGGTTTTCCATATCTCATGTATTATAATGTGAGAGCATATCAATCTCTAAATCTACTTGGATTGCAGCTGCTACTTTACTAAATCATGGTAGTAAGTTGCTTGTATTTGAATAGGCATGTTTTGCAGAAAGGAGGCAGGGAGACAGTGGTTCTAAGCCTCCAAGAGGATAGTAAGTCGGGAACATAACTTCGTTTGGGAAAGTATGATCCATCCCCTTTGATTTAAATCTATGGTTTGAACAAGAAAGGTTCAAGAGAAAAATGATATCAGTCCTCTTCACAAGAATCAAAGGAGGTTAGTAGGATCTGCAGCTGCCATTTCACAAAACTACATTGTTATTTTCTCAGTTTTCCTTTTCCGGCAGTTGTAGGGAGTATTACAAGTAATTCTTTTAAAGATGGCGAAGCAATCTTAGGAATAAATTGGAAGATTAAAGACAATAAATGATGCAACACGAGGATTTAAAGATAGAACATAATGCCATGGGAAAGGTTGCAGTTTCTTCAGCTCAGAGATATTAGGAAGCCTACATCAATGTAGAGAACATAATGCCAGGGCAAAAGGGACAAGAATACGTGGCTTTTATCAAATATTTGACTGGCAGGCACTCAAGTTGCTGAGATGAAGGCAAATGTGTGGGGCCATCGATAAGAAGCATTTTGTATGCTTTCTACATATTCACGTGGGAACTTGAGGCAGTAAGGGGTTTTTATGGTTCCTGTTTCTAAAAACTATTTTCTGTTCTTCAAAACAAGGAAAGCAAGGAGAACACATTTGATTCTCTTTTTTTTTTCTTTTTTCTTTTTTTTTTCTAAAAAACATATAAAACACATAAAACACTAATTCGTATAACAAAACAATTTCAAAATCGAATCCAAACAAGTTTCTATACCTTGTTTTTTTATAATAAAAAACTGCATTGTTTGCTTACTATTGAAACGGCTTTTGCTAATGCTGAGACAAGAAACACAAAAGAATACAAGCCGGCTCCCGCTTTTTTATTCTTAAAAACACGGAGAACATATTAAACACTAAAATCAGAAAATAAAAACAGTTTTCAAAGAACACCAAAATGTTGTTCTCTGTGTTTAGTTTTCAAAAACATGAACAAAACAAACCCTTGACTTTTCTTCCTTAATCACTAAGACAGACTCTAGTCAATTATGGACCAACATCTAGGTCATGAAGCTTCAAGACTCAGGAGATCAGTCTTAACATGAAGACGACTCAGATAAGTGTCTTTTGTACAGAACAAGAGACTGCAAGACATGCTTCATGTTTCTAGTTCTAGTGTTTGGGTAGAACTCCTGTAAGGAATGGTTTGAAGAGATTCCTTCTGGATGGAAATTAACAAAGTGACAGATTAAAAGAAAAAGAAGATGGTAGGATAAAAGAACCAATTCCTATATCTTCTTCCCCTAAAGTAGAAAGACAAGGGGACAGTGTTGCCAGTTCCAGCTCCATACTGTTAATGGTATCACAGAAAACAGTTGTATACAATAAAACACAAAATGGCCAAACTGAAGCAAAAAAAAAAAATTAGTATGGCCAACTGGAACTCTTGAAGTAAGATACATTAGCAGGGCCCACCCTCTTAGGAAAGCATGATTTGGCATGTGAAAATTTTCCCACAAGATTGTAACAGTCCCCATCACCAAACTAACCTAAAATGGTATAGGTGTAACTGCAAGAATGCAAGCGCCTTCGCTCCATTTGTAAGATTCAAACTCAGTTTCCTACGTGACAAAGTTAATTTCCAACAATACAAACACTCTCACGTATTCTACTAGACATGTGACAAAAAGATTGACCGAATACAAATTTCTGATCGTGAATTGACACTGATTGTCACAAAAGTGAGTCTAAGATAAGCCAAGATTCTCACACGGTTATCAAAGATTTGGCAAGAAGTTTAAACCAACATTTCTACAATTTAGATTTTTCACAGTGACATTTTCAAATTATATGATGTGGGTGACCCAGTTGAAATTGGAAATTAGTAGTATTTGGTAGGTACCCATCTCCGTTGCAGTTAATGAAGAGAGAGTTATCAAGGAGGAGGAGTCAAGGTCCCCAACAGGGAAGGGCAGACAAGTCCTTAGAAACCCTTATAAAGTTATCAGTAAATGCGCCTAGCGGTTAATAACTGTAAGGTTTATACAACAGAGCCCAAATCCTCAACTAACAGCAGCTAGAGATTTTGAAATAAATCATGAGCTATCCTTATGGAGTTTTACCTTTGTAACTGAGTCCTTTCAGTGCACATATCTAACAGTGATTACAAGAAGATAGGAGTCATGTGATATACTGATAATCAGAATTGAAGAAAATGTGTTACATCTACAGCGCAACTATATCAATGTCAGCTAGTTTCATACTCAGTGATGGCACACGCACACCCCAAGATTAACAGAGAACGCCCTTACAAATAAACTTTTATATGCTATGCAACCATCTTCAATAAAAAGTAATAATATTTTAAAGTAATCAAAGATAACAAGCAACTTTCCAGATGTCCTCAGATGTCACATATTATTATATTCCCCAAGGCAAGCACGCAATTGTCATTTACAAAGAATGCCTGAATGAGTAAAATAAAGCTGCCTGCAAAAGTTCTTAGAAATATCAACTAGTTAGAAAATTAAAAAATAAAGTTTTTTATATTCAGGGTATGATGAACCTTAAACCCATATCCACATGGATCAATCCACAAAGGTTGCTGATAAAAAATCCAAAAAAAGAGGCAGGTATCAAGGGACTTTGTCTAATTAGCAAGTAATGTTCATAAATACCAAAAGGGATATTGTCTAATTAGCAAGGAATGTCCATAAATACCAAAATTGCATAAGAGTTAGTTAGCTCATGAGAAAGGATCTGGAAAGCACGTGGAAATCATTTGTAGTATTTGTCTTTTATATGCTTACCTAAAATAAAATCATGGATTATAGGAATGGCAAAGCAAATTATGATTACTTTGTAGACAATTCTCCTTTTTTAACATGAGAAGCCCATTGCATCCGAATTTTACTGAAAAATATAAAAGCAATAGGTCTCTTTGAAAATTTTCACTCATCATAGTAACACAAACCCACTGTTCCTTTCAACATAAAAATGATAAAAGCAACATAGTACAAGAACCATAGTTCAAGAATTCTTGCCACTCCAACTGTAAGCCAGAGGAATGATAGCCTATGACTTCCAGGATCAATGGAGCGTATTGTGACCCAATAAACTTAAAAAACATAAATAGACAAAAAATAAAAAATAACGGTAGCAAGGGAACAAGATAATTGCCTAGGGGAGCTATTAAGGGGATCCTTTTTCTAAATGAAGAGTCTCTAACCGAATATTTGTTGGGCTAGGCAGGTATCTCCACTGGATACTTGTCAATGCAATCTTCCCATGGACCATTAGGAGAGGGATTCACACTCCGAAGGGCCTGCCAAACTGCACTGTTACATTTGAAACCACTTCCAAAAGCAATCTGCCACACACGGTTCCCTTTCTTCATCCTCCCCTTGGCCTCAATGTAAGCTAGCTCATACCAAATGGAACTTGATGAAGTGTTACCAAACCGGTGAAGAGTCATCCGAGAAGCCTCAACATTTAAGGGCAAAAGCTGCAGATTCTTCTCAAGTTCATCAATCACAGCCCTCCCACCAGCATGTATGCAGAAGTGCTCAAACGCAAGCTTGAAATCCGGTATATAAGGCTTGACTTTGGCATTGAACAACTTCTTGGCGACAAGCGTGGCAAAGAAAAGAAGCTGCTCACTAATTGGCAGCACAAGGGGACCCAATGTGGTGATATTAGTCTTAAGGGCACCCCCAGCTATTGCCATGAGATCCTTGGACAATGAAACACCAGTTTTCCCAGCATCATCCTGCTCCTGATAAACACACCGAAAGGCCTTATCATCAGCCCCACGGTGTGTCCTCACTAGATGAACAAGCTTATACTTGGCCCGCCTTCGGTCGCTAAACTTATTCGAGAGCAAAACTGCTGCTCCCCCAACCCGGAACAAACAATTGGGGATCAACATGGATTTCTTATTCCCAAAATACCAATTCTGAGTCATGTTCTCAGTACTAACAACAACTGCATAAGTATTCCTATGAACTTGCAACATATCTTTAGCCAAATCAACAGCTATAACACCAGCACTACACCCCATTCCTCCTAGATTAAAGCTCCTAATATTACCCCTCAATTTATACTTGTTAACAATCATAGCAGACAAGGAGGGAGTGGGATTAAACAGACTACAATTCACAACAAGTATTCCAATCTCCTTAGGCTTAACATTGGTATTGGCAAATAGCTTATCCAATGAACCAAACATCACCTGCTCGGCCTCTTCACGCGCCGCCGCCATGGAAGGGCGCGGGGGAATGTAATGCATCGACTCCGGCGCATAAGTCTCCTCTCCGAGTCCAGAACGCTCAAGGATTTTCCTCTGGAACTCCAACGAAGACTCGTCGAAGTCACCGGTGAGTCTGGAATGCTCCATGAACTGATCGTACCGGACTTGGAGGTGGGAGGGCGGGCGGTAACAGGCGTAGTCGACGAGGTAAATGGATCGAGGGCGAGTCATGATGTAGACGGTGGATCCGAAAACGAGAAAAGCAGAGCAAATGATGATACTGACGAGATTGTACTGGAGGTGAAGCCAAAGCTGATGAATGTCATCTGGGTTTTTCTGGGATGCCTCGACGATGATCAGCGCCATTAAAGGGATCAAACAGAGAGTCAACAAATGGGTAATCAGATAATGATACCCCAATTTCACATACTTGAGATTGACACTCTGAAGAAAATCGGGCAATCCACGACCCTGCTGGATCTGAACACCCACTTCACCTCCCGAATTCATGGAGCTCAGTCACTACTGAGAAATCGCCGTATCCACACCTGGGTTTTGTTCACTGATACAAAATACTCAGTGGGTACGAACCAGTCTATATAGATACCTCCAATCTATACCAAGTCTGTACGGATCTGAATAAACAAACAAACAAAGAAGTTGGGGTTTGGAAATGGGGTTAGATAAACTACAACAACGACCAAAATCAACCACCCAAAACACAGATTCTGAGTTCAATTCAGAGAGAAAGAGACAGAGAGAAAGACAGACAGAGAGAGAGAGAGACAGGCGATGATGAGGTCTATGGATTTGCCTTGTGAAGACCTCTCTCCCTGTGCTGGAAGTTGGGAAGATGGGCGATCGTTGAAGGAGCGCTTTGAAATTTTGCACAACTCACTTCTTCTATCTCTCCTTTTATAAGCAAAAAAAAAAAAAATCGAAAACAAGAAAAATTGAAAAAACAGAGGGAGAGGGATGAATGGGTTTTGAATTGTTGAATCGTTTTCAATACTTTTGCTTCTTCTCTCTCTTGCCTGATGAGCGATTGAAGGTGGAAACTTCAATGTAATTTCGCTCATCTAGGTCTTGACTTCCTTCAATTTCAATGGCATTTTCCAGCCATTTTTTGGGTGTTAGTGTTAAGATTCTGGATTTACAGCTATTTTTGGGAGATGTGTGGTGGGCCATCGCCAAGCTTTTTAAATTAAATTTCTCCATTTTTTTCTGGTCGTCTGGAGCTCACAGAAGCTGTTTGTGTTTTTTTTTTCCTTTAATTTCATAAAAGAAATAGAATTTTTTTTGTTTGATCTGAAAATGCCTTCTCATGTGAAGGGATGGTTCTGGTCCAATCATTGAATTGAACCTCTATGGATTATGCATCATGTGGTTCCTTCTTTCTTTCTTTCTTTCTTTTTTCTTTTTTCTTTTTTCTTTTCTTTTTTTTTTTTCATTTTGAATTGTTTCTATCTTGTAATTTTCAATCAATTTCTAATTTTGGCTCTTCCACATTTCCCAATATTCAAAATCTAATAATTTTCTAGCCCAAAAATCATGTAGTGGTTTTTGAATTGTATTTTCAAGGTTTATTTGGTCTTTGGAAAGTCAAGAAAAAGAGAACAAAAGAAGAATAATAATTAAAAAGTGAGAGATATAAGAAAATAAATAAATTTTTTTTTTAAACCTATAATGAATTAATAAGAATAATGATTTTTTTAAGGATTAAACATTTTAATTACAATATAGTAAATTATCCCAACTGAACTTGAACCCGAAACGCCTTTCTACTTATACTGCATCATTGTGTGCCGAATAATTCTATCGTTTAATGGTAAGATAATGATAATTAAGAAAATGTTACTTAATATACAAGCTTTATTTTGAATTATGTGACAAGTTTTCCAAACTGAAAATAAAGTAAGTTATTTTATTTTTTAAATTAATATTTTATTTTCATTAATAAATATTAATGAAAACACAAGAGAGTAACAGTCACTCAAAAGAGCTCCATATATGGAATTAAGTGCAAGACGTGTAAGTTTTTCATTAAAAAAATTAATTGATTTAAAAACTTCAATAATCGAATAGAATAGATTGTGAAAGATGGAGACTAATAAAGTTTTAATTTTTTGCGAAAATCTTCCATAAAAAGAAAACATTTTATTGTAAAAAGTATAAAATTTTCTTATCTCTCAAAAAATCAAAATTTGTGTAATAAATATTTTTTTTATATCAGAAATTTCTTAAGTATATACTTCTTTTGGGAAAGGCCTTAAGTACATACTTTAGTCACTATATTTTTAACATAAATTTATAAGACAAGTTTGGTTCTGGAAAATTATTAAGGAAAAATCATAATAAAAATAATAATTTTTTACTTTGATTTCATAAAAAACAAAATTTATATGTTTTATTCATATAAATAAAATTATAATAAAAAATAGAAAAATACATTTTTGACTTTGATTACATAAAAATAAAATTTATATTATTTTATGTCTATTTTATATAATATAAAAAATTTTAAAAGTAGTTAAAATTGTATATAATTTAAATTGATTCAATCATTAGTTGTGGAATAAGTTTTTTGAAATTATATAAAAATAATTTATAGACCTTAAACTATATTTTATGTTTTTTATTTATTTCCTTTAATATGTAGCTTCAAGTATAAAATAAATTTTTGTACGCTTTATATAAAAATTTGGAACTTTAAAAGAAAAAAACAAAACCTTATCTTTTGTTTTTTTTTTAAAGGAACAAAACCTTATCCTAACAACACTTACTAATGTATTCAAAAAAAACCAACACTTAAAATTATGTTACGAATTTATCAATATAACTCTATTTTTAAAAAAGTTTATAAGGAATAGAAAACTAAGGCCAAGTTAACTCATTTGAAAATAATTTATATTATGTGAGTTTTATTTTAAGGAAGATTAAAAATAATTCATATTAGGTAGGAATATAATTCTTGTTCTAAAAATGTCCTTTTTCACGAAGGGAAAACCCAAAAAAGTAAAGAAAAATAAAAACAAACTTTTTTAACGTAGACAACTCAAAACAAAACGATTTTTTTAACCATTTTTCAATTTGCTCAAGATTCTCATATTTGCTCAAGACATTTTACGGTAGATTTTTTAAAAAATCTTTATTTTTATATATGGGTTCTTGATTTCGTTTGTTGAAAATTTGGAATCTTGAAAGTTTGTTGTTAATAATACTGAAATAAAATGTATGAGTTTAAATGTTATATGCTAGTTTGGGTTTTTCAAATTCTGAATTATCATTATAATATAAGAGAATTTTTTGGGTTTTGATAAATTCTTATTCACTATTTATACTATTACGAAGGTCGTGTGTTTAGTTTTTATACCGTGATTTCCATAATTTTTTTTAATCTATTAACGAAAAGATTCATAAATTAATAAAAAAATAAAAATAAATAAAAGAAACAAGGATTAGAAAACTAATCCATAACATAATCTTTCAAAATCTATTATTAAAAAAAAATTGTTTCTTTTTTTCCCTTTGAAATAAAACACCAAATATGAATTATTTTAGTTTCTCATTCTTGATAAACTTTTTTTTTTAAATAGAATCAAATTTATAAACCATAGCATAATTTTTCCAATTTATAATCATTGAAATAAATATTTTTAATTAAAAAAGGTGCCAAATATATATATATATATATATATATATATATATATATATGCCTGAGAAGACAAGTAGTTAGGAAATGAAGACAGTAAAGAAAGTTGAGTAAAGTAGTAACGTCGACTGTTAGAAGAAAACATAATTTTCAAAACCACAAAAAGGAGTAAATGAGATTCGAGAAGAAGAGGTGGTGTTTGGGAACAAGAATGTTATGTAACATGACAAGAATAAGGACAATGTTAGAAGAATGGTATTTGATTATCATGGATAAAGTGCATAGAAACATTGTTTACAATTTTAGGATACTGCTTATTTTTCGTGTTCACATGATTTTGATTTCCATTTGAAAGTGTGATACGTAATATATGTCACGTCAATAGACAATTTATTGGGTTAGGTTGGTGTTGGATTGGGGGGTTGGTTGCTTTAATTTGATTTACTTATCTTCAATTATTTGTTAAAGTTACTTATGTTTTTTTATCTTCTTTTTTCCGTTTTTATATGCTAAATTTGGGAGGTTTGTTCTTGTGGTCAGAAAGTAGACAATAAAAATTTAAAATAAAAAATGAATGTAAACCAAAATAATTTAATACGTCTTAGGTTTGCTAACACCCACATCGATTCAAATTCCTTGCACTTCATTTGAAAGATCGGATTTACCTGATGAAATGGATTCATGTATCAAAAAGTTAGTTCGAGATGGTGAAGGAACTCTGAGGGAAACAAAGCCACAATCACCATAAGTCATAGAGTCGAATCGGTCCTCCCAACCTTGTAACCTAGGACTCGGAGGATGCCTAAACACCCATTGTATTCAACTACAAGAAGATAAAACTAGACTCAACGACCTAGAGATTTCCATGACACCAACATTGGCACGAAGTAGACAACGATTCTACTATCACATATTCTAACAAATGAATGAGTAAGCAACACTTGTAAAAAGACATGTAATATAAAAGCGAATGTAATTTGTAAAAGCACATTTTACTTTCTCTAAGAGATAACCCTAAAAAGGAAAACCCTAATTTGGAAACGACTTTTTTACCCGATGATTACTTTTAGTGTCTCATGGGATTTGTCAGGGTGTACGAAAGTTGTTCTAAACACATATGGTTATCAAAATTAAAAATAAAATGATTTAATAGAAATACTTTTTAACTTATTTTTTATTTAAAAATATGTAGGTTTTGGGTATTAGAAAGATTGATTAAAATATGGAGAAAATGAACCTTTCTGACACTAGACGCTCCATGATCCTCCTCGTAAACCCGGCAAAATTCAATTTTTCCTCGAAAAAACAGGTAATACGGTATTTCAAAGAGGGAAAAATCAAAAATTTTTAAATATCGATGACTAAATCCGACTTCACTGCTAAAATTCTCTTCTCATGAATCTAATATCCCATCACCCCCATCGACCAGACAAATAAAATTTCCACAAGCTGGCGTGACCGAAGTCACAAGTGACACTTGGCATCTTGATTTGGTGGCCTGGGCATCGAGCCACGTTTCAAATGGAGAGCAAATCAAACAAGAAATTGTTGGTCACGCGACAGCGCCACCACTGATATAAAGGAAATCCAAAGCATGCTGGAGGCAAGAGCAGTTAAAAATTCAATTTTAACAACATGAGGTCGACATGCTAAGTGAGAAGAGGATATTCACTGATCATGTTGGACCAAACCAGTGGGAGGAGGAGAAGGGAGAAAGAGAAAAGAAAGACAGAAGGAGAGAGTAGAGCTCCACCTTCTTCTCTAGTTTTTCAATGATCGGATCGCCTACTGGGTTTCGAGCAAGAGGAGAAAGTTCTTTCCACGCTAAGAAATCAAGCAGAGATTTAATCTTAAGTTTTAAACCCAAGAGGTAAGTGCTTCTTACTGGCTTATTATCTAAGAGTCGCTCAAAATGGCAACAGGTGCCTGGGGGTCAGAACACTGCGGCGCTTAGGTCCCAAAATTCGTAATCAATGTCGGGAATTCTTGGCATCATTTCGGGTAGTCCTGGGACCGATTTTCGAACTATTATTGGTCTGGCGCCGCTTGTGTGTTATCATAATACGACAACACGTTTGGCTACAGGTAAATTATGTTATTATATGCGTATATGATAAATTAACACAATTGGTATGAAATGGCATTTTGTATCATATAATTTGAGACAACGATAAGACAGTGTTTGAAGATGACATGGTTTATAAATTATATCGAGAGTTGTCCACAAATATTACTGAGTATGTCCACCAAATTATACTCCGAGGGTTGTCCACAAAACTATTATTTATCTGAGACCACTAAATTATACCTGAGGGTTGGATAAATGGAATTTTAAAATCTAGATTGTCCAATGAGCTAAATACAAAAACTTTGTTCTGGGGGAAGTCAGTTTTTCATACTTTGCAAATGCATATGTGAGGGAGTCTGAGGACCCGAGGCAAGGGGTACTGGGCATGGCATGTGCAGCATTCGGGTGAGAGAATGCGCACACTCTTACTTGAATGTGTGTGTTTGTCATTGCATGAGCACTCGGGTGGAGAGTAGCCCTAGTAGGGAAATTCAACTACTTGGCATTGCTCACCCCATCGTGGGAAAATAATTTCAAGTACTGGAGGTACACAGGGAGACGAAGCTCATCCGAGACCTTATGGAGGAGAAAATGCCGATTTGGCTTTGTTTTGTATTTTGTAAAAATCTGGGTAGAAAATTCGGTTTTTGTTTAGTGTAAAGAACATAGAGTTGTAATTAAACTCGTTTTTTTGTATGATTAATACATTTGGGAAAGTTTTCCTGGCTTCCTTTGTCTTTGTAATAAAAAGACTAATTTACATTGAAATTATGGTGTTTTGGAAAGGAAAGGAATAAGGAAAAGAGAAACTATAAGTGAAGGGAAGGCAGGGTGGGCTACTACCATTTTCGACCATGTGTCACGATCGATCCTCGTAACTCGACAGAGTGAGCAGCGCAGCAAATACAAGACGACGTAAGCGCAGTGCATCGCCAGCAGCCGCGAAGACATCTTACATGCACGCCACGAACGGCGCACACGGATTGCGCGATGGCCTGACGCGTTAAAATCCCTATCGCGTATTGCATCTTCCACGCCCTTCACGCAACAGACTTCTCTATAGCAAACGAGATTGCCCCGTGTCGCTGGTATTAATCTTTGGTGTCGCTACGCGTTCGGGGGTCGGTGACTGCGACCGGTCGCGGACCGAGGTTTTCCTCGCCGCGGTCAGTAGTCCCTTTGACCCCGTGTCTCGACCGTGGCCCGCGGTCACTACTGGGTGTAAGGCGCCAAAGGCTCAGGTCGGGCGACACATAAATCAGGTCGCGACGTGGAGCTGCGCGGACAAGGATCCATACCCGACCAAGCGTCACAGTAGCACGATTACGTAGAGGCTCATGGCGATGCACCACTCGGGTCGCTTTATCGCGACATAGTTTATCAAGAGTAAAAAAAGTCTAAAAATTTCAACCCCGAATCGTATGTCACCTAGCATCGCAGCCAAAGTTACACGTAATACTTAGACTGATGGGGCACGGGTTTAGATCACACATTCATTGTGCATTTTGTGAATTGATATATGCGATACGTGCATGTTTTGTGCTTAACATGTGTGATTGAGTGTTATAAAATGTATACAAGATAAATCGTATGTGGAACACTAGGGTTTATTAAAACATAACCTTAGGGGTTCGAGAAAACAAAATGAACATGAAAATTTGGAAATTTGATTGAATTGTATTAGTGGTTGGCAGTTAGCACCACTAAGGAAAAAATGGATGAACGGATTAGTGTAGAACGACTAAGTCTATTAGTGGTTAGCATGTGCACTACTAGTTAGACTGAGATAGAAATTTAATAATTATGTTGTCATTTGACATGTGTAGATGTCAAGTCGAGATCGAACGTAGAGTCAGCCCACGAGGTGCTAGCCACCACCGCTTTACCACAGCCTATATGGAGACCGTGGGGGACTTCGTGGAATCTCATCACATCGCACGTTAATGCAATTAGCAAGGAGGGTCGAGTAACCTCCAACGATTTATAGCACATCATCCTCCAACATTTACAAGGGGAGGGATCCAGTGGTAACTGATCACTGGTTCCAAAAGGTGGAGAGGATTTTGGAGGCTATGGAGATCACCTCCGATGCTACGCGGATCAGGCTAGCCACATTTCAGCTAGAGGGTGAGTCCTAGATATGGTGGGAGTGGGTTGGGTCTCGAGGGATCCTGAGACGATGTCATGGGAGAGTTCAGAGAGCTCTTCATGGGTAAGTTTTTCCCGGCAATTGCCAGGCATGCGAAGGCCCAAGAGTTCCTGGGAGTCACAAGGGACGGCGATTGATGGGAGTACGTGGCAATCATAGAGGCAAATTTCGCTTATCGATGACTATGTGGCCACAGATTTGTCCAAGGTGCGGAAGTTCGAGGATGGCTTGAAGTTGTCCATTTAGGGAAAGATTGTAGGATTTCTCCTACATGACATGGACTCTATGGTCAGGACGGCTATGACTATAGAGAGAGAGATAGAGAATGCACATAATATCCGAGTTGCGGGTACTAGTGAGAAGAGGGAGGATCAGCCTCTTCAGTCTCGGAAAAAGACTTCGTCTCGAGTGTTTCATGGACGGCCGAGGCTATCAAGGCAAGGCACAAACCTGTGGTTCCTAGCCAGCCAGATCAATATGTTTCATTGCCAACAAAACAACATCCGAGACGATGAGTCGCGAGGTAGGATCCTCAGCCACTCGGGCACCCTGGCCCCGGGCCATTCATGGACGTGGCACAAACGCAGTGATGTTCCTTCTTACCTCAAGGCGGCTCGAGGAACTGGGACGCCCCAGAGTACAAGAGACAAGTGCCTTCACATGACAGCCGCACGGGTCAAGGTCGAGGACAGGGTTCGCAGTCCGGGACATCAGGGACTAGGGGCGTGTCAATGCCATCATACCACCAATTGAGCCTACAAATCGCCTACCATATTGCATAGCGAGGTATCTCGCCTATGTGGCAAGAGTGTTATTTGATTCTAGTGCATCGATTCATTCATCGATGCATCGGCCGTAGTGAGAGAATCGGGCGAAGCAGCAGACCTCGAGAAGCTCGTATGTGAGCCCCCTCCCCTGCGACCAGTGTGGAGCGTGGATCTATGTCGCATTGTGGAGTTAAAGATCTCTGGATTCTACTCACAAAGGACCGTGGTCATGGACAGCTGTAGTTCGACACAATCCTGGGATGGACTGTTGATGGTATACCGAGTCGCCATCGATCGTGGAGTATAGAGGGTTACCGCTCACGTGACTCGCACTGCGGTTATGCTTCAAGGGACAAGCAACGATATTCTACCCCGCACTGCGTACAACCTCTGACGGCATGCACGCCAATGAAATACCTAAGTCTTACTCTCGAGGACTAGTGAGATCGAACTGATCTACCTCGGGTGGTCTACGAAAGAGGATGTTTTTCCTATTACCTTCCTAGCGGATGTAGACTTCGGGATTGAAGTTACACCGCACACGCTCATCTTTATGACTCCGCATAGGATGGCACCATTTGAGTTGCAAGAACTCAAGGTCCAGATACAGGAGTTGTTGGACAAGGGTTTCATTAGACCGAGCACTTCACCATGGGGTGCTCCGGTTTTGTTTGCAAAGAAGAAAGACAAAACCCTTCGATTATGTATCGACTAATGACGATCAGGTTACGATCAAGAATCGCATCCCTTCTCGAGATTGATGACTTGTTTGATCAACTGAGAGGGGCGCGAGTCTACTCTAAGATAGACCTTCTAATCGAATACCACGCTGAGAGTTATGAGACTAATATCCCCAAGCACGCTTAGACACTAAAAGATAAGCACTTCGGAGTTCGCCGTGATGCCCTTTCTGATCGATTTAACGCGCCTAAACAAAGATTCATGGATCTCATGCATAGGGTATTCCAACCCTATTCAGATTAGTTCATCGTGATCTTTGTAGACGACATTTTGATCTACTCCCAGTCTGAGGAGGAGCATGAGGATCATTTGAAGGTCGTTCTGCAACTTATGAGAGACCATCAATTGTACGCCAAGTTCAAGAAGTGGAGAGTTTCATTTTATTTATGAGAGATTCAGCACATGGTGCCCAAGTACATGCACAAAGGACCCCAAGAAGGTCGAGGCCGTGATGAGTCGGGAGAGGCCACAAAGCTCGCCTCGAGATATCGTAATTTCCTTGATTGGTAAAGTACTACAAGAGGTTCAACGAGATTTCTCCACTAGCAAAGACCTATGACGACCGAATCTTTAAGGAGTGTTAAGTTTGAGGGAATGACTTCAGGCGAGAAGGCATTCTAGAATTGAAAAGTGAGGCTTACTACCTTATTTATAGTCCCAAAGGGACAGAGGCAGTTACGGTATCAGGATACCGGGCGACGGACGGATGTGTCATGACCCGTGGGTGGGATGTGCTTCTGATGCACCGAGGATAAGAGCTTATGGTTCTCAGAATCAAAGAATCATGAGAGGAATTACCCCACGCATGACATGGAGTTGGCGGCTATAGTCTTTTCCTTGAAGATTTGGCTCCACCTACTCATACAAAGGAGCGCTTTGCTGTGTTTTTCGTAATTCACAAAAATTATGAGGTATATTTTCATTACGACCTCAAATACGAAAGAACTAGCGCTGATTGATTTTTTTGCAGGACATAACTTCACTCAGACACCATCCTAAGAAGGCAAATGGGCCGACGCGACTCAATAAGTCACGAGGTTACTGGCAAGATAGCTTCCCTGGCGGCAAGATGTCGGTAGACCATGGGACGCTCGACTACGCATGTGTTGAGCATGCTCAAGGTACTTTGGGGAGTTTGGTGGTTATTTCGTCCCTATTGAGAAGAGGACGAGTCTCAGTGATAGGACACAAAATAATATCCCCGTGGACCGTACAAGAAGGGCAATGTGTTTACTTAAGGCTTGGCCATTCACACGAATGGTAGTCTTGTAGCCGACTCGTGGCTGCCCCCGCTGACAGATCCGAGAGAGGAGATCCTGGGTGGAGTTCCACTTCTCCCAATTTACATAAGATCCAGCGGCATGAAGCACGTATCAAGATCTTCATCGCCGCACTATCGAGCAGATGAAGAGGCACACTAGACCTTTGTACGACGATGCCTCACGCGGTCAAGAGTTAAGGCTTAGCACGAAGCACAGCGGTGGCTACTCCATCCATCGAGGTATCGAAAGGGAAGGAGACACACGGCTTGATTTGTGACCCACTTCTGCCAGAACACCCATGAGGCATGATGCAATATGGGTGATAGTGGACCGACTCACGAAGTCGGCACATTTTCTAGTCGTGCGGATGACCTTCACACTAGAGGAATTCTACCGGTTGTATATCCGAGAGATTATCTGGTTACATGGAGTGCTAGTGTCCATAGTGCTCGATAGAGACTCCACTTTACTAAGACACTCTTTGAAGAGCCTTAAGGCCATGGGGACTCCAGTCAGACCATGAGAGCACTACATTTTATCTATATCGCATGGTCGTCAGAGAAGACCATACTGTGTTTTAGAGGACACTGTCATGAAAAGGCCCTGATCATAGCGTAATCGAGATGAGAACTTACCTCATGGAATTACCATAACAACAATTATCAGCGTAGTATACAAATGGCACCTATGAGGCTTTGTACGAGGCCACGCCGATCACCCATTTGCCGGATGTAGGGAGAGAGCTCTACCACCAATCGAACTGACAGAGACACTGTAGAAGGTGGGTTTACATGCATATTGTTTCAAATGTCAGACCAGAAGAGCTATGTCGACAGCGACGTCGACCCTGTAGCTCGAGGTGGAGCGCATCATACCTTCAAGATACCTAAGAGAGAAGGATCGTTCCTGCTTGCGTAAGCTTTCATCGAGGTACATCAGACCCTTCGAGATACTCGAGAGGGTGGGCACAAGAGTTATCGCTTGTCACTACAAATGAGACTATCAAGTGTACAATTTGAGGTGTGCCCCACGCCTCCATGCTTTCCAAAAGTATACCATCCGGGGCCATGTAAGTGGATCGAGGAGAATAAGTCGGTTCATGATAATCTCGAGGAGGGACCAAAGGTACATCATGGATAAATGATCAGTTTCAGGATGTAAGACCAGAAGGTTAGTGAAAGTACTACTAAGAACACCGCTGAAACGAGGAGTAAACGTGGGAGCCGCGGCGACACGACGCTGGCCGCCTATCCCTTCTTATTTGTGGATGAAGCGTACGCATTTAATCAAGTTAAGAATTAAATTACCAGTTATGCACAGATTGCACATTTGCATACGACGCCAGTTTTATTAGAATAAAATAAATTGAGACCTAATTTCTTTTTAAAAGATGTAAAACCCGAGAAAATTCAATTTTTCTGAAAAAATGTAAAACAGTAATTTCAGTAGGAAAACCTAAAATTTTTCTAGATCTTGGATGACGAAACGGACTTCACCGTTGGAATTGTCCCATGAAATCTAGCTACTTTTTTTTATTCGTCGAATTCCAAGATACCAAAAATTAACATTGAGTATTGAGAGTCACCAAAGTGATGACTGGTATTATCAGTGGCTCACATTGAGCCACATGTCAAATGGAGAGCAAGTCAAACAAGAGGCCTGCTGACCCATGTGCATGATATGCGTGTCACCACTTGATAGAAGGAATCTTAAAGTTACGGATAAGAGGATAAGAAAATCCAAGGAACAATAAGAGGCTGATACGGCAAGAGAGGACACTCCCACTCGATCATGTCAGATCAAACCAAATGTGGGAGAATGTAGGTGGAGAGAGGTGGTGAGCAGGTAAGGAAGAAATCACTTTTCTCTATTTCACACACTGCAGTCAGCCGGAGCAAGAGCGAAAGTTCTGCTCGCAACAAGAGCCACAGATCTGACCTGGGAGTTTTCGAGAAACCCCAAGCAGCAGGCTCTTCTCTAACCCTACATTTTGGTCTAAGAGTCATTCAAAGGGCATGAGGTGCTCAGTCCCAAGAACTACTGCGGGGCTGGGTCCTAAAATTCTGGTAGAATTCATTGTTTGAATTTCGGGATCGTTTTAGGTAGTTCCAGATCGATTTTCTGACAGTTATCGGGTCCATGTGGTGTTTTTTTAAAAAGATATAATAGGAATAACATGTTGGTCAGGTAAAATTATGTTATTATATGCATATATGATAATATTAACATGAATTTATAGAAATTAAGATTTCGCATTCCATACATGCACTATAATAACTAGAGTATTAGGTGTGTGTGCATGACCTGGTTTTTAGAGAAATTATACCAGAGGGTTGTCCACAAATATTTATCGGAGTATGTCCACTAAATTATAACAAAGGGTTGTCCACAAAACTATTTATCGAAGTATGACTACTAAATTATATTTGAGGGTTGACCTATAAATTTTGAAATCGGAGATTGTCCAATAAGCTTCCAAAAACAAAAATCTTGCTTGAATAGTTTTCATACACAGAAACAAATATGAGCTCAGAATGACTGAGGCATGTGGCATGGCATGTAGACATTCGAGCAGAATGCATAATTTCCATTTGAATGTGTGTAAGCCAAGTCATTGCACAAGACTTAGGCAGAGTAGCCCAAGAGAAAATTCAACTACCAGTATCGCTCACCCCATCACGAAAAATAACCCAAAGATCGATGCACACAAGGACGGCGTTCCTCATCCAGACCTTAGTGGAGGAGGAAAGGCCGACTTGGCTTCATTTTGTATTTGGTAAAAATCGAGGTAGAAAACCCAGTTTTTGTATAGTGTAAAGAACATAGAGTTGTAATTAAACTCGCTTTTGTATGATTGATACATTTGGGAAAGTTTTCTAGGCTTCCTATTGTCTTTGTAATAAAAAGACTAATTTACATTGAAATTATGGTGTTTTGGAAAGGAAAGGAAGAAGGAAATATAAACCGGGAAGTAAAGGGAGCTGTGGTGGGCTATTGCCCATTTTCACTTATGGTGGTTACAACGTCCCTTGTCACGATAGAATGGGCGCAGACCAACGCACGCAACGCCGCGTGACAGCACGCAATGCCGCAGCTAGCCAAGACACAACACGCATGTGTGCACACGCCAATTAAAGATTCCCCGCGGCGTGATTTGAGGCAGAGGCTGTCATTAAAATCCCCGCCGCAACGTATAATTTCGGTCGCCAATGAGATCGCTAGCCTCGCGGTCCCGACAGTGAATCTCTTGCACGCGGCTGTGGCTCGGGGCTAGGATCGCGACTAGGTCGAACCAGTTTTCCTGCCGCAACAGAGTCCCTTTGACCCTCGTGTCACGATCAGGCCTCGTGTCATACCGTAGTGGGGTTAAGGTCAAGGCTTCCAGGTCTAGCACGCAAATAAGCGATCCGCGGCGTGATCGAAAGCGCGCGTAGGCGCTGACACAAAGAGGCTCGCTGCCATTGCACCACCTGCCGCATCGCATACCCTCCGCTTTAATGCAGAGCTGGATCAAGAACAAAAAAAACCGAGAATTGAGGTGTCACATCCTCTCTTTGTTGTTTCATCGACAAGTTTTACTACCAAAATTTTATGATTTATCACCTCTAGTCATAATTTTATTAAGAGCAGATGAATTCTTAAAAGTAGTCCTTAATTTTTTTATTTTTTATTTTGACATATGTGGTCCTAAATGTTGTACATGAGAGCAATTTGCTTAAACAAAACCTAAATCTAAGGCTAGGATTATAACCAGTATTCATGAGTTACTCCAACGTCAACTTGTACTTAATTGACCAGCTTAATCGAATCGTAACCCTAACTCCGCAACTGCCGTTTCAGCCAATTGTCGAGGTCGAAGTTCAAGTATAATAATATCCAATCCTGTACCATTTGCAGCGACCAATCAATCGCTCCTATTTCGAAGATAATTTTTTTATTCAACTATGTCGAGCCGATTTAAGAACTCACTATTTTTTCACTCAGCCACGCCCAAATAGTTAAAACAATCAAATTCAAATCAAATTGACCAAGTTTTTTAATCGAAAATGGTGCCTTTAATTACCTCTTTATAAACTCAACTCCAACTCAATTGTGTTCCAATTTAAATATGAGATATTTGGTTTCATTTTATTCCATAAAACTTTGGTTTCATTTTACTCCTTTAAAATGAATAAATTTGACATGAGCCAAAAAATAAATTAAAAAATTTTAAATTTAAAAAAAAAAAATCTACACACGTATATAATAAAAATTAAATAAAATTATTACTATATTTACTTTCCATATTTAAATGAGTTAAAACTCCAAAAAATTTGATTTAAATTTAAAAAACAAATTTAATAAGACAACATTAACATTAATGCTTTATACAAAATCGCACTGCCTGTATTCCCATCATCGCTTCTGACATTCTTTCATTTCAATTAATTTATTATATTTTATCTCTCTTTTTTTTAATATTATATTCTATCTTAAATATCACTGCCCTTTTCAAAAATTTAATTTATTTTTAATCACATCAATAGTAATGTCCTTTCTATAAACCTTAATTTCTTTGTTCTTCCCCCCCATATGGGCCTTCTCACTCTTCTACCCAATCTAAATTTTTATTTTATTGTTTATTTATTATGACAAGTGGTTGTTTCGTTGGTTTTTGTATAAATGATTTAGACGATATCATTGTTTCGATCAATGATATTTTAGTTTTTATTGTCAAAAATTAAGTCACATCAATATTAATAACCACAATCATTTATTTGTTTCAGAAAAATGTCAGGTTGAGTATATTGAATTGAATTAAAGATTGGATAGGCAAGCTGGAGGGGGTAGATACGAGTTGAATGTATGGTAGGAGAAATGGAGAAAGAAACCTAGTCAGATTGAAATTGGGTAAACGTTCAAAGCAATACACCAACTCTCATTGCATTTGCATTTAATATTTATTCAATTTCAATGAGTATGTTGGCTGGGGAATTTATTGAGATGTAACAACCCACATGCATGTCTTCCTTCCCTGAAAAACCCATTGATCACATGCTTTGTTTTTTTTCTATTTAATACTTAATAGAATTTTTTTACCATTAATAAAGATTTTCGACAAAGACAAGATAAGCCATCTGCTTAACATCGCAGAGTCAGTGAGGATGACAACGAAGTCGGGACATTTTTGTTTTCACCCCGGCCCCGTTTTAATTGACGAGTTTTGATTTAACTATAATCAGCTTTTAAGTAAAGCTATTATTTTCAACCAGACTGCCGGACGTTTCAGATTACATTCCGCCAAATTTCATCCCGTCTTAATATATTTAAGAATATTTTATTATTTTATTTTTTATACTTAATATAATTAATAATTATTATTATTGAATGTTTTTTTAATGTTAATTTATAAAAATTATAATTGTTTTTATTTTTTGCTTAAATATACACTAATATAATAACAAAAATCAACATAAAAAATAAAAATAAAAATAAAACAAAATCAATTAATAACGGCTAAATTTTCCATTCATGCTTCCGTCCCATTTAATTTTTTAAACGAGATATAGCCAGAATCAAAAAACAAACGAACGAGTCGTAGATGCACTGGCCAAAAGCACCCCGCATTTCACTATTATGCTGCTTCTCACTGAAAAGGCAGACTCGTTTATTTAAAAAAAAAAAAAAAAAAAAACCATTTTTAGAAACTAAGCTGAAGCACTTATTATTTTTGCTTTTATTTTAAAATGAAAAACAAATAAGAAAAGAAAAACCCTAAACGCGACTTCGATAAAGAAGTGCCGCAAAGTCCGGGGAAAATCGAGTTCAGTCCCAACAAATACTTATCTTGGGGCGTGATGTAATTGCCAGAAGATTCTCTGCCCCCTAAAAGTTTCGCCTACTAAACCAAAGAAAATACGCAATTTCAATCAACCAATGGTAATACCAAGACAAAGAATAACAATACAAAGACGCAAGCATATATAAATAAATAATCAAGAAAGCCATATACAAAAAAAACGCTAGACTGACGACATGTCGTTACTTATCAATCGAAACAATGCAATAAGAATGACAAAATACAAACTATTATTCAATTGTAAATAGCTTATAAATCACATGTCAAATTATTTATTAAATAATGTCTAGCCCCCACCTGCCTCTATTTATACGTTATAATAAATTAACTCCCAAGATTCCATTTATCGAATCAGAATTAACCGCTTCGGTGATTCAAAACCCAGGCTTGAAATCGAAGCTTAAAATCAGAAATAAATCAAATTGGAATTCGGTAGATTTTTGACTCTCAAATTTGTGAAATTGGTGAATTTTCAAATTTCAAGACCAGGGACAACTCGACCAAATCAGATTCTCCGAATTAAATCGATCGTCAATTTCAATTACGAATTTTTAGAATTTAAACCTGAATTTAAACTACGAACTGACTTCAATTACGCACTGATTAAAATTGTGACCAGACTCTAAATCGAATCATCAAAAATTCAAATTGGTGATTCGGAGGACTCTGACTTTCTTAAAATCGAAAATTGAATTTGTGAACGAGAATTTGAATTTGACACTTAAAATCAGAACGAAATTTAAAAATTTGCATTTTATTAAATTAAGTGCAAGACATTCATATTAATAAAACAAGCAAAAAAACAAAAAACAACAACAACCACTTCCTTTAAATAAACAAAAAGAACAATATAATTACAAGGAAAATAAAATAATAAAGACTATAAATTAAACGACTAATATATACAAACATAATTAAAAATAAATAAAAAAATTAACTATATGTTAAGAATAAAAGAAACAAGAAAGACATACTCCTAGACGGTATTTCCTCTGACCAATCCACCTCAAGTTCGAAATTGCCTCCAAAGCTGATTTGGCTCTCCTGCAATCAAGCCCCCAACCAAGATTTCAGCAGACTCTCAAACTTTTAAACTCGAGACCACTTTGCACCTCCCACTCAACGCTACACTCATAGCCTTCCTTAAAATAAATTTGGGGCTTAACTAATACTACCAAATTATATGCACCAACGCCAATTTATTCTCCAAAAAAATATTTAATCGCGCCACAGTGCCTTCCAACCTTTTTCAAGTGGCAGTTCTCACGCTTCCTCTTTTTCCCCTCAAACCATGCAGAGGACCCTTTTATGCGAAATGAGCCTCTACTTTCAGAAGCCTAAACGGGATTGCCTCCCACAAAGAAAATCTTGCCCTCAAAACGCGCCTACACCTTCCTCAGACTAACGATCACCACAGTTAAAAATCCTACCAAATTCTCAGTGCCATACCGCTGGTCTCAAACTATCTTCGTCATTATTCCTAAGAGGCTGAAAAGATTAAGCAAGATTTCTTTTATGAATGCATTTTAGTTTTTATTTTTTATGAACGATTTTTTTAATATTTATTCAGAACTTTTTAAAAATTTCAAGAATGTCGCGAATATTTCAAAATTAAACATCTTAACGCCAAAGTCTATTCGTCGCATAACAAACAAACACCACTCTAAATTTATATTATAACAAACCCGAATTCAAATTCAAGTGGTAAAAAAAAATGAGACGGACATACTAGAGCATCAGGATAAGGTATTTAATTTGATCATTTCTCTCTTTGTATTACACGTCTCCTATGTGATCTCTGGTGCTCGATCCTTGTATTACACGCGATAGAGCTCGAGTCTAACCTTTCAGAAACTTCATTCCACCTTTTATTAGTCAGGCTTAGCTATGATGATTTTTCAGTTTTTAAAACCAAAAACCATCTTATATGCCTCTCGCTTTAATTAAGCAGAACGCTCAAAGTTTCAAACATTTAATATCAAAAAAAAAAATACTAAAAGTAGTCCAACTTATAAGCTTTATTATTATAGAAGGTTAAGATAAAAATGATTTTCTTTTTTATAAAACAAAATTTCATTTTTGAAATTTACCTTAAAATGATAAATGACTTTATATTATAGTATTACAAAAGTAAGAAAATATTATTAATTTTTTTATATAAAAATGTTTTTAGACTTAAGGCAGTGAGTTAAAAAACGATATTTTAGACCATCTAGACCGTTTACCAAAAGCTTTAAGATAAATACGCTAACAATTGATTCTCCAATGACAACATTTTTTTTGGGTTATAACATATCACCGATGATGTGGTGCCACTCCCATTAATTTTCAACCGTCCAACGTGAAATTCAATTTCACTCATTTAACTTCAACTTATATTGATCCATCTTCAAATTAACATAATTGAATAGAAAATTGTTGTTTTATTTTAATCATTATTTGTATTTATAAAAATAATGTCTTATAATTTTACTTTTCAAAAATTAATATTTTTATTTTCTTTATCTAATAAATATAACTTATACTTACTGGGTAATAAAACCGTTGTCCTTCAGCGGAGGAGAGTACAGGTTCAATATGAGATATGCTTTACTCTGAAAATTTCTTTGTTGTTGCATATATCTCCCTTATTTGGAAAGGAAAAAAAATAATATATATATATATATTTTGAAGATAAAAATAATTTTATTGATTTAAACTAATAATGATATCCAATTTAAAAAATATATATAATCAAATAATATCATGATTTAACAGAATTTAATTAATTGACTTAATATCTATACATTCGAGCACTGAAATCTACATATTTAATATTACTATTATGATTATAATACGGCGATTCAAATTTACAATATATCGATAACCATTTATTTGATTCTATCATCGATCAATAATTGGCTGGTTTAATTGCTTCACACAAATAAACGCTACATAAAGACAGATAATAACTACACTACATCGCACAAATTTACCAAAACATGTTAAAACAAATAAAAACCTAATTAAAAAAAATCACCCTCGTTTGAATAAAGGCTAGGAAAAATGTTAAAATGCGGCATAAATTTTTTGACAATTTATATGTTTAAAAACAACCAATTGGTTTTTATTTATTTTTATGGGTTATCTTTTTTTTAAAAAGTAAAAATAATATTATTGATTTAAACTTGTAATACATCGATAGATTCAAGATACAAATAGGTGAAAAACCATTTATACTAAATATATATGTTATCAAGATAATAAATCGGCGTAGTTTTATAAATTGATAAAATATCGACATCATAATTGACATTCGATTAATCAAATATATCTTGTATGTTTGAATCGCCCTCATATGAATAAAATGCTACAACAAGATAACGAACATCATCACGTTATAACAAAGACGATGACAAACCTAATATCGATAAAACGACGACAAGTCAAACGTCAATAAAACGACGACAAACCAAATATCGATAAAACTACCACAAACTAAATATCGATAAAATGACGACAAACCAAATATCGATAAAACGATGACAAATCAAATGTCGATAAAACGATAACAACCCAAAAATAAAATAAAACCTAAATCTTCATGAAATAATCATTTTATTAAACAATAAAATAAAATAAAAAAAGAATTTAGAGGTGTGATTTCATGTCAATAATGGCAAAAAAATCGCCAATTTTTATTTGAGAAAAATAGGTTATAAGAGACTATTAGGGTTTTTAGAGAGAAGTTTAAGAGCCATTCTTTTTATGGGTTGTCTAGAAAATATGTAAATATATAAAATGATTAAATGCAACGCGGAAGGCAAATGCAAAATATATTAAAGATTGTTTTGATGGATTATTGATGGTGATGCAAGGAGTAGTTGGGGCAACAAGCATTAAGACTAGTAATTACAGCAAATGCAATTTTGTATCATAAACACGTCACCAAAAGTTGAAGAAGAAGATTGAGTTTTTTCATTCAATAATTTATATATTCCATTCCACATGGAAAACAGGGTGGAAATTAACTATTGATGATTTGATTCACTTCTAGATGGTGTTTATTTTATTTTATTTTAAATAATAAATAAGTATATGTATCTATACATTATACATTATTGAAAGAGCTTCTAACTTAACAATATTGTTTTTAAATTATATATATATATATATATATATATATATATATATATATATATATATATATATATATATATATATATATATATATATTTAGGTTTTACTAAATGAGCTGTTGTTTAATATTAATAACTAATTGATAATTAATTATTATTTTATATTTTTTGACATCTATTTATTTTACATATTATATTATAATATTATTTTCTAATTCGAATTTGGTTTTTTCCAATGTTTACGCTATGTTTTTATCATTTGAGTTATATCTCAAAATATTTTAGGTTTTATATTTAAAAAAATAGGTGTTTATTAAATTGATTTTTTGTTGTTTTACATTATTTTTATTTATTTTTAAGGGTTGTCTAGAAAATCTAAAATAAATATATAAAATGATTAAATTCAGTAAAAGGCAAAATGCAAAAATGCAAAGTATGATGATGATAATTGAAGATTGTTTTGTGATTATTGATGGTGACATAATTAGGGAGTGGTTGAGGCAACGAGGATAACCAGTCATTACACAAACACGCCACCAAAAAGTTGAAGAAGATTAAATTTTTTATATTTGCTTTTATTTTTATTATATTAAAATTAATATTTTTCATAAAAATAAAAATATTATGAGCCACATAAATTATTTATTAAAAAACACTATAATAATAATTATTATTTATATTAAAGTATAAAAATAAAATAATAAAAAAATATTTTTAAAATATAATCAAGGCGGGACTTATTATTATTATTTGGATATATAGTTCGTATTAACCCCCGTTCGAATTCGTTTACGCACGAAATCGAAAAAATCTAGTCCTTGGAGTCAGCTGGTAACTTATCGAAAAATCGAAAAAATTCTGTTTGTCTCGGTCGACGAAACTTTAGTCGGCTGGGTTGTGAGGCAATTGTAGTGTGATCAGTTTCGTTATTCGAGATCTAGAGGAATTTCCCAAACTTCCTGACCACCCATGACAGTTTATTATTTTTGTGTATTTTCCATTTTTGAAAATTTCCTAATTTTCTCTGATTTTCTTGTGGTAACAATACTTGAACGTATTAGTTTGAAAATAAACTCAAGTTTCATTAAAAACCCGATTAAATTAAATTAAACATGTGTCGTTAAAACGGCGCGGAGACGAAGCACCAAATAATATGTTAAGTTGTCGTACTCTTCGCGCTCTAATGTTAGCAAAAGCAAGTATTTATCTTGTGATGTCGTCTTATTCGGCGTTAAGGCACGAAAAGTCTTTATTCGGCGTTAAGTGAAAAAACAAACATGACATGAGCAACTTATTCAAGTTTTGTTGAATATAAACAACCATATATGTTATAAACTGGGCTTAACCTCATTGAAGTTTGTTCAAATATAAACATGATGGGTTAAGTTTGCGTATATAAAGTTATGTTAAGCACAGACTTGATATGTTGAGTTTATTTAAATCTTCTTATGATTAAGTCGCGTGCATAAAAATGAGTTATATTTATAATATTTTTTGGGTTTTAACACATCAAGAGATAATTTTGTCTAAAGTGGAGATATTTTAAGGTTATAAAATCAAAGTGTTAATTTTACAAATAACTTTTATTTTTATTCCCCTTCAACCAATTCCTCTTTATTTTATTTTAAATAATAAATAAATAAATCTATAAATTCATTATTGAAAGGACTTCTAACTTAAGGATACTTTTTCACATTAATTTTTTTTGAAAATATAAATAATTTTATTAATTCAAATTAGCAATATATTAATTCAAATGAAACAATATTCAAGTTAATAGCATAACAACTCAATTTAAAGTTATATTTGATAGTTGAATCTACCTTTGTTTGATATTATTATTATGCTTATAATCTTTATGATTTAAGATCGTAACATGTGTGGTTATTGATTTGATTTTTGTTGTGTCGAATATATTTTCTTAAGTGCGAATTGGCTTCTAGAATAACGTCCTTGTCATGTAGCATTATGACTCATGACACTTGCGTCGCATCAAACTGACAGTAAAATCTGAACAAATAAAAGCGCAAGTATTGTAGGGAATAACCCATTTAAAGCGATGAAAAAATGATGAAAATAAGTGTAAATAAGTGATTTCAAGCCAATAAGCAATAATGGCAAAAAAAAAAACTCATGATTACTTAAAAGGAAAAAAGGCTAACAAGGAAAAAGTTAAGAGAAAATAAGACTAATAATGTTTCAAATTAATTATTAATATATATTAAGTACTAAAATATTATTTTAAATAATTATTATTTCATTATTTAAAAAATATTTATTATGGTTGAATAACATTTGGTGTGTTTATGCAATTTTTATAAGGTATAAGTATAGGTTATATAGATGTCAAAAAAAGACACAAGGAAGGCTTAGGGGCAAAGATCTCTTCTTTTTTTTTTTTCAAAATTTTTTCCTTATTTTAAAGGGGAATTGAACCATTTTTCCTTATTTTGAAGGGGAATTAAGCCTATGAAAGAAAGTATGCTCTTGATTTTTTTTTTTTCCAAAATTTTCTATCCTTATTTCCTAAGAGAATCGAACATAAAAAGGAAGGTATGTCCCTATTTTTTTTTCCAAAATTTTTTATCATTATTTACAAAGGTAATTAAATAAAGAAAGAAAAGTATACTCTCTTAAATCCCATAAGCCCTGTACCATAAGTCGAGGCTTTTAATTGTTAATTTAACAAATTTTTCATATGTTAAAATGTCTCACACAATTTCTAGATCCGTAGTTGAAAAAAGAGTATAAGTTTTATATATATATATATATATATATATATATATATATATATATATATATATATATATATATATATATATATATAAAATCAAATAATTTAGCTAATTATCAAATTTTCTTAATCTTTTAATTTGTAAAATAAAAACTAGTTTTGGAAACCCTTGCCAAACAAACCCTAAATTTAAATTTATTTTCATTCCAATGTTTACAAAATAAAAATATGCATTAATACTTCTAAACTCACTTTTATTTTTAAATCAAAAAAAAAAAACTCACATTTATTTTCGATGAGTATTAATTCAAAAAAAATTCAGTCACAATTCAAATTTTGGATTTTCTGGTGATAAAACCAACATCTCAGTTATCCAAAATGGATATTTTCTTTTCTTTTTGTAAATTAATTTTACATTTTGGAGCATATTCTCGAACATCCCAAATGAAGTTTAACAATAAATAAATAAAACTACATACCTACAAAAATTATTAAAATAAAATTTATGGATTTATTGAAAAAGTTAAAACAAAATATTTCACGAAACTACACATCATATCACTGTCAAAGGCCATTCTTATCAAGATTTTAATCATGCTTTTTCATATATTATTGTATTTACTTTTATTCTTATTTTCTTGTAGCATAAGAAAATTAATCCAAACAAAAATATTTGGTCATATAACTGTCAAAGTCCATTGTTTATCAAGATTTTAATCATTTTTTTTCATATATTATTGTATTTACTTTTATTCTTATTTTCTTGGAGCATAATAAAATTAATCCAAGCCAAAATATTTAGACATCAGCCAGAAGCTTTGTTTAACATCCCACTATATTAAAATCAATTTATCACTATAGTACTTTTCACAATTATTTTATTTAACCTTATTAAACTATATGTTAACTGTCTAACTTTTCTTAGTTTAAAAACAAATTTCAGAATCAGCATTGAAGAATGTGTAGTGACATTTTGTTATTTAGTGTTTTTTAATAAATTATAATTAGGTCAAATCGTAAGCAATTGGAACAAGAAACTCGCGGTTTCAGAATCCTTTCAAAAATATTATTTCAGATTCGAATCATTTTAAAATAGAATATTACAATATGATGTATAAAATTAAAAAAAATTAAAAATCAAACATAAAATCTTTTGATCCTTTATCATAATCCTTTGACATCATGGTGTAAAAGGGTTTCAAAATGTTATTTATGATAGACGGGGTGTTAATTTAAATATAAAATTTATTTCTGTAACGTATTAAAATTGAATATTTGAATCTTAAGCTTCACATTTCTCTGTATTATCCACGGAGTTAGTAGATTTATATTGAAGCTCAAAATTTTCAACAATTCAACTCGTAAACCTCACACTTGTCGAATTTCAATGCTATCCGTGAAATAGATATTATTTATTAAATTTATTTCATCGGTTTAAGTTTAGTTTGTTTTAATTTTTCTAAACATCACTATTTTGCTTTTCATCTTTTTTTCAATTTAATTTTAAAGACATAAATTTTAAACCTTACTCTAGAAAATAATATTATTTTACAATTTAAAGGTAAATTAGTAATTTTCATAGTTCTCAATATAAATATGAAATGGTAATAATAAAACCCGCTATTTTATTTCTCTTTGTATAGATCGTCATACTATGAATTTTTATTATCTTGATTCAAGAAAGTCTTTCAAATGCGAAAGTATTTTCTTCTCAAATCTTTTCAAATAAAATTATCGTAATGTCGGTAATCAATTATAAAATTCGCTTTCTGCGTATTTTTTTCAAACACAAGTTCTTTCGGTTTAGTATAATATTTTTGGAAGATCTAGAATGTCAAATTTAGGGCTAAAAAGCGATTCCAAAGGTGTTTATTCATTCCTAGTTTTGAGTTCTAGATTTCTTTTTATTATAGATTTAGGAATATTTGTTAGGGTTGGATTAGATCTTTAAAATAAAAAGAGAAATAATAGTAAGCTTAACTTGAAATTGGAAATCAAAATAATAAAAAATAAAAAAATGAAAAAAAAAATAGAAAAAAACGAAGAAGAAGTAAACAGAAGAAAAGGAGAGAGTGGATCAGGGTACCTTAATAAGAATAATATATATATATATAATATATATATATATATAATATGGAAATGAGAGTGGGGACAATTATATTTAGAGAGAGAATGAAAAAGGAAAAAAAAAAATCAAATTGTATAGTGTCTTGTGTCAATATAAATGAATTTGAAAAAGGTCAAAAGCAATTAGGTCTTTATGGCTGTGTATGTAGAAAAAAAGAAATATATATATATATTTCCATGTCTAAAAACCTACATAAAGTAGGTCTTAAAAAACTTTAGGTATTAGTGAAAATTTGGATAAATAAAGAAATAATTATAGATATTAAAAAAAAACAAAAATATTAGAAAGTAAAATAATTATTTGAGAGATAAGTTCTTATAAAATAATTAATAAATAAAAATCTAAGAAAATGGCTTGTTTGTTAATAAATTATTTTATTATTTGTTTTAGGTGAATAAGTTACATTGATTTTTGAGTTAACGTCGATCCCGACTTACTTTGAGGTAAGGAAAATTTAATTTTTAAATGTATTTTTATATACGCACGATTTGGAAAATGCTGGTCTGGAGCATTGCTTTTAAATATGGATCAATGTATTTTGTATGTAAATTATAAGTGACTTTATGTTTGTTGTGATATAAATTATGAAGATATAATGTTTTGTATCAAATTATTGGAAACTATGTTTTTGCATTCTGCACTCTTTATTCATATCAACTAATAATAGCTGACATTATTCTGATCATCACAATTAAAATAATAGCGATATTTATCTCCTTGACGTGTGGACTGGGACCATTCAACCCTCAAATTTTCTAGTGTTTCATGAATGTTGTTAACATAAGGGGGCTGCTTTGGCTCCGTTTCACCTTAAACGACACTCCTGGCGCTAAAGATTTGAAAGTCCCACATAACTGCATGACATTCATCATTTGCACCAAAGAAAAGTTTTAATTCGACTATTCGAATTTAATTCCGATACGAAAGCCGCTATGACCAACGAGCCGATTATTAAATATTTTAACATTGGACAAAAAAAAATTGAAAGTGATTTATGATAATAGCCCTTATTTTTTCCAGTAATTTGAAAATATTTGATTCATAACTGCATTAACTTACCTTATTTGAGCTTCGCTTTCACCCTCATTGTCTACCACCCTTTTTCGTGCAATTCTAAGCCATGGAGGAGTGATCGGCTGTGTTGAGAAGAGTATTTTAGGATTTGACTTTGAGTTAACATTAGACTTGTTTAATAGATGAATTTAATTTTATTTAAACTATTTAGTTTATGCGTTTATTTTGGAAGAACATAGATTTTATTTTGGACTCTTATGTTAATTCGTACTTGGATGTTGATTTGAGATTTGGAGATAGTAGAATGTTGCGTTTTTCCTTTGAACAAGTTTTTGATAAGTGGAATCAGTTTAATCAATAAATGACGAAGTTTTCATATTAAGCTGCCAGCCTGTGGTTTTGCCGCATAATCGACTATTATGTTCCTAGGGGACTAAAGCTAGCATGATAATGCATGCAGTATTAATAATATTTCATTACGTCTCTAACGGATTACATTTAATTAAAACGAACTGTAAAAAATAATGGTAATAATCTGCTAGTAATACAAAATGTCTGGTAAATATTTTTTGTAAGAATTTTTTTGTGTTTGATAATAAAAAACTTTTTCTATTTTTTGTTGTTAAGACATAAATGTTTTCAAAATATATATTTTAAATTTATTTGTCATTTTTGTTTTATTTTATTAAAGTTTATTTAAAATAATAATAATACTAAATGTAAAAAGATTAAAAATAAAATATAAAATGTAAAAATTATTTTTAGATATTAAAAACAAATTAAAAAACATTAGTTTTTTAGGGTCAATTTGACATTGATTCTTGTAACAACCGCTTGAACCATTTCTAGGGTCAAATTAAAATACACTTTAAATGTAAAATTATTCTATGTAGGCTCGAACTGCTTTTCTCATTATTACACTGGAGATTTGGCCATCCTAATGCTGCTTTTAGCTTTGATTTCTTATGTCGGGATGTAAAAAGATATTATATATTTCGCCTTATTGTCAAAAATATTTTTATTATTGATTTACAATTTTTTTTTAATATGTTAACAAAAAGATTCATAATTCACAAAAAGAAGAAAAGAAACAAGCATTAGAAATCAATCCATAAATATAAATCTTTCAAAATCTATTACAAAAATTGTTTTTTTCCTCTTTTAAATAAAACACAAAATATGAATTATTTTTGCTTTCTTTATTCTCATAAACTTTTTTTAATCGAATCAAATTATAAACAGGCATAAATTTTTCCAATTTATAATCATTGAAATAAATATTTTTAATTAAAAAAGGTGCCAAAAAAAAAAATGCCAGAGAAGGCAAGTGGGTAGGAAATGTAGACACTAAAGAAAGTTGAGTAAAATAGTAACGTTGACTGTAGAAGAAAACATAATTTTCAAAACCCCAAAAAGGAGTAATTGAGATTCGAGAAGAAGAGGTGGTGTTTGGGAACAAGAATGTTATGTAACATGACAAGAATAAGGACAATGTTAGAAGAATGGTATTTGATTATCATGGATAAAGCGTGTATAGAAACATTGTTTACAATTTTAGGATAATGTTTTTATTTTTCGTGAAACACATGATTTTGATTTCCATTTGAAAGTGTGATACGTAATATATGTCACGTCAATAGACAATTTGTTCGGTTAGGTTGGTGTTAATGGGGGTTATTGCCTTAACTCCGACTCCACCCATCCTCCTCAACTCATCTTTAAAGCCACTTTATGCCTTCATAACCTTTATCTTTATCTTTCCACACATACGCCAACCCTGGAGTACCCATCTCAAGATCCGCGTTCAGACAATAAAACAAAATAAAATGAATGTAAACCAAAATAATTTAATACGTCTTAGGTTTGTTATCAATGGTCATTGATTCAAATTCCTTTAGGACCATTGAAAGATCGGATTTACCTGATGAAATGGGCTCATATATAAAGAAGTTAGTTTGAGATAGTGAAAGAACTCTGAGGGAAACGAAACCACAACCATCATATGTAAGACCCAAGAACATTCTAATTTTTTAAAATAGTAATCTGTAATTTCAGAAAATCCAAAATTTTTCTGTGATATCTATTTATTTAAACTGGATTTCACTGCCGAATCATTCTCGCGAATTCAGTTTAACACGCCGAATTCCGGCACAGTCAATTTCACGTTTTTCGGCGCGACCGAAAGATCGCCACAAAACTGCTCATAGATACGCCACGACAAAAGCCACCTGACTACACGTGACTCAAGTACATGTCAGTAAAGAAAGAGACATGATTTAAAATTGACAATGTTGATAATACAAGATCAAAATCCAAGATTTAAGGACATAGATGACATTAATTGAATTGTAAAATGATAATAAGGGACAAAAGAGCTAATAGTGGTCATCTTCTTCAAAGAAAATACCAAACGCAGGTGATGAGAATGGAATGCAGCGCTTAGGGTTCTTTATTTTTTGTATAGATCGCAGAATCCTCTAAAATCTCAATGATCGACCACTCCGATTTCTTCGCCATACAGCAGCTACTCACGCGGCTATGACTCACGCTGGGCATCATTCGTGTGAGCTTTCGACAAACTCCCGCGAGGAGTGCTTATCCTACTCGATTTACGATTGCTTAGCCGGCTTAGAATTAATCGATTTTAAGCCGTGAGTGGCCTTTGATAGGTCCCAAACTTAGACCGAAATGGAAATTTTTGCCTGCTTCAGCGCCCATGGACTGCTCGTGGCGCCTCATAAATTACACAATAAATCGTGTTTCGTGTATATGAGGCCTGAATGTAATATGGATTTCTTGCCCACAGTGAGCCGATGTGATGAGGGGTCGCCCACCATGCCTAATCGCTCTGCTGGGACCGTTAAAAACAAATTCCGTCAGTTTGAACTGACCAAAAGTCAATGTGTGCGTGCGAAATTGCTTTGAAATGAAATGGCTTGAGCTGGGTGGAAATTAATAGGTTAATGCATGAACTTAATGTGTTAACATGATGCCATACAATTATATAAAACATAATCACAGTATGCAGGCCATCAATAATTATGATTAGCCCAAGTGAGTTATTCTGGGGTGTTGGTTGATCAAAATTGAATAACATGTAGACGACGTGTAAATTTGAGAATATATGCATAATTGATATATTGCACAAATTGCGCTGAATAAGATAACGATTTCATACGTGACCAGAATCTAAATTGGGATGCTGAGCGCATGATACGAAATCGAAAGAAAACAATACGGTTAGTTTAAAGGAATTTCAAATGGATGATTTTCCTGATAATTTGTTGGCTGTGAGATTACTTAACAATTACACGCTTATGTTCTCATGAATTGTTTAAGAAGGTTCTCCAACACATTCGGGCCTTTGAAGGATAATCCAATACTTTACCGAAATCTCTAAGAAATGTACTTCGAGAATACCTGTGTTTTGTTTTGAAAACTGCGTTTTCTCACAAGGTCGCCAGCAGCGCGGCGGAGCTCAACGGCACCGGCATACGGAATTCGGCGACGTAGACATTTGGCAGATCACGTATTTACTGTTAAGACATCGTGATCAGATACGCACTCCAGGCGAGTAACCCATTTGTGTAATTCCACTCATCAAGTAATAGCTCACCGTTTATGAATATCATTTCAGACAGTTGGTTGCCTCTCAAGACTACCATCTTAGAGGTCGATTAAGAAAGCCTGGTCATGACTTCGTGTTTTGCATAACATGATAGAATCAGGAATTTTAATGTGGTTCAGATTAAGAAAGTAATGTAATAACTCTTTGAACCATTGGAATATAGCCGTAAGGTATTTTGATGAGTATTGCGTATGGGGCCAAAGTGGCCATTTTTACTAGATGTCTCAAGATACAGACGATAAGATTTTCCACGCCACTTGATTGTCAAATGCACTCTGTTTCAGTACTTCACACCATAAGTCATAGAGTTGAATCGGTCCTTCCAACCTTGTAACCTAGGACTCGAAGGATGCCTAAACACCCATTGTATTCAACTACAAGAAGATAAAACTAGACTCAATGACCTAGAGATTTCCATGACACCAACATTGGCACGAAGTAGACAACGATTCCACTATCACATATTCTAACAAATGAATGAGTAAGCGACACTTGTAAAAAGACATGTAATATAAAAGCGAATGTAATTTGTAAAAACACCTTTTACCTTCTCCAAGAGATAACCCTAAAAAGGAAAACCCTAATTTGGAAACGACTTTTTTACTCGATGATTATCTTTACTGTCTCATGGGATTAGTCAAGGTGTACGAAAGCTGGTCTAAACACATATAGTTATCAAAATTAAAAATAAAATGATTTAATAGAAATACTTTTTAACTTATTTTTTATTTAAAAATATGTAGGTTTTAGGTATTATAATGATTTTGATTATATATTTTTATTCAGATCGGTTTTAATCAATTTTTTTTTTTAATTAATGTGAAAAAGTATCCTTACGTTAGAAGCGAATTTATAGATTTATTTATTATTTAAAAAAAATAAAGATTAATTGGTTTAAAGGGAATAAAAACAAAAGTTATTTGTAAAACTAACCCCTTATTTTTATAACCTTAAAGTATCCTCATTTTAGACAAAATTACTCCTTAATGTGTTAAAACCCAAAAAATATTATAAATCTAATATTTTTTTATGCATGTTAGACTTAACCATTGTTAAATAAACATTTAAAATGCAAACTCATGATATCGTTTGGGGATTTATAACACAACTTTATACACGCTCGATTTAATCATCGCGTTTATACTCAATAAACTTTAAAGAGTTTAAGATGTGCTCAGAACAAATACAAAGAGCTTATTTACTTATTTTAATCATCTTTAAGCTTATATTCTCAATAAACTTAAGTAGCAAGTAAAGTCTCTAAATTTCAGATTGCAAGGACAAAGAGATAAATTTATCAAAATAATACAAAAATATCCTTCGTTTTTTAGGTTTTAAGAAAAGGTGTTATATTTGCCATTTTTTTTACTTTTTGTAAATAAACACCATCTAGAAGTCAGTCAAAGCTACCATAGTTAATTTTGCCCGTTTTCCATGTGGATAAATTATTGAATGAAAAAAGTCAAATCTTCTTCTTCAACTTTTGGTGGCGTGTTTATGTAATGACTAGTTTATCCTCGTTGCCTCAACCACTCCTAATTATGTCACCATCAATAATCCACCAAAACAATCCTCAATTATCATCATCATACTTTGCATTTGCATTTGCCTTTGCACTGAATTTAATCATTTTATATATTTATTTTTAGATTTTCTAGACAACCCTTAAAAATAAATAAAAATAATGTAAAACAACAAAAAAAAAAATCAATTTGTGAAAACGCCTATTTTTTTAAAATATAAAACCTAAAGCTCTTTGAGATATAACTCAAATGATAAAAACATAGGGTAAACATTGGAAAAAATCAAATTCGAATTAGAAAATAATATTATAATATAATATGTAAAAAAAATAGATGTAAAAATATATAAAATAATAATTAATTATCAATTAGTTATTAATATTAAACAACGGCTCATTTGGTAAAGCCTAAATATATATATATATATATATATATATATATATATATATATATATATATATATATATATAATTTAAAACAGTATTGTTAAGTTAGAAGCTCTTTCAATAATGTATACTGTATAGATACATATACTTATTTATTATTTAAAATAAAATAAAATAAACACCATCTAGAAGTGAATCAAATCATCAATAGTTAATTTCCCCCCTGTTTTCCATGTGGAATGGAATATATAAATTATTGAATGAAAAAAGTCGATCTTCTTCTTCAACTTTTGGTGACGTGTTTATGATACAAAATTGCATTTGCACTAATTACTAGTCTTAATGCTTGTTGCCCCAACTACTCCTTGCGTCACCATCAATAATCCATCAAAACAATCTTTAATATATTTTGCATTTGCCTTCCGCGTTGCATTTAATCATTTTATATATTTATATATTTTCTAGACAACCCATAAAAAGAATGGCTCTTAAACTTCTCTCTAAAAACCCTAAGAGTATCTTATAACCTATTTTCCTCAAAGAAAAATGAGTGATTTTCTTGTTATTATCGGCATGAAATCACTCATTTGAATTATTTTCTTTCATTTTATTGCTTAATAAAGTGGTTATTTCACGAAGATTTAGGTTTTATTTTATTTTTTGTGTTGTTGTCATTTTATCGACGTTTGATTTATCATCATTTTATCGATATTTGGTTTGTCGTTGTTTTATCGATATTTAGTTTATCGTCGTTTTATTGATGTTTGGTTTATCGTCGTTTTATTAACGTTTAGTTTGTCGTCGTTTTATCGGCGTTGGTTTTGTCGTCGTGCTGTTCTGATAACTGATAATGTTAATTTGTGGCATTCTGGCTGCGTTTTATCCCGTATGAGGCGATTCGGTGTCTGATATAGATTTGATCGATCGAATATATCAAATTATAATTAAATCATTTATTTTATCAAATTTATAAACTTTCTACCGATTTATTATGCTATTAACATGTATATTGTTTCATTATATATGGTTTTTAGCTAGTTATATCTTAAATCTATCGATATATTACAAGTTTGAATCAAAAATATTATTTTTCCTTTTAAAAAAAAAAAGACAACCCATAAAAATAAATAAATAAACATTTTAATACAATAAAAAAAATTTTCATTTGAAAACACCCAATTGGTTGTTTTTAAACATATAAATTATTAAAAAAATTTAAGTCTCATTTTCTCTTATTTTTTTTCCCTATTAGCCTTTTTATCCTTTAAGCAAGAGGGATGATTTTTTTTCTTATTAGGTTTTTATTTGTTTTGTTATGTTTTAGTCATTGTCTTGGTGTGAAGTATGGTTGTTATCGTCTTTGTGTCACATTTATTTGTGTGAGAGCAATTAAAGACAATCAAAATTTATTCAATCAGTGACAAGAAATCATATCAATGATCGTCAATATGTTGTAAAATTTGAATCATAAGTATTCTAGTCACAATAATAATATTAAATATGTAAACTCAACTATCAAATGTATAGATATAAAGTCAATTTATTACGCTATTAACTTGGATATTATTTCATCCTCTATGATTTTTAGCGTTTGATTATATATTTTTATCTATATATTGCTAGTTTGAATCAATAAAATTATTTTTATCTTCAAATATATATATATATATATATATATATATATATATATATATATATATGTAAAATAAAAACTAGTTTTGGAACCCTTGCCAAACAAACCCTAAATTTAAATTTATTTTCATTCCAATGTTTACAAAATAAAAATATGCATTAATACTTCTCAACTCACTTTTATTTTTAAATCATGATAGGGTTTAAAAAATAGGCTTGAGGGCCAACGACCAAGCCCGAAAGAGTGGTGCGCCCGATGCGATACGAGAACCGCCGATGCAGGCCCGAATCGAGAGGCTGAGGGCCGGGTCCAAAGGGCAATCCGGAATGAATTGGAAGCCACATATCATAAATCCCGGATTATTGCATCGCTCATACGAGAAATAGAATAACCCTAGAAATATGTTATCTGCTTAGATCCAACCAAACCTTATCAATAAGGAAGGAAAATAATAACGAGATCATCGCCGGTTGGGTCTCCCCCGATAAAGAAGTTTATCTCGAACAAACGACTCATTCTATATCTGTGCCAAATCAGATGAATTAAAATAAATATCTGTGCGATGGGAAGAACTCTAGCATGTCCATTGGTTGTTATACTTATAAATACAAGACCACCCTTCGGTGAAGATGCGCAAAAACCAACGCATGACATTCTTACACACGATGTAGAGACGCATGCGTATGCAACGCGTCGCCCTCTAAGTGGTCTCTTTTTGCCGGATGGCCGACTTAGGCGTGAGACGTCGTGGCGAAGCCCTCGCGACCCCCTTCTTCCTTGTTTTTGCGAGGAGGAGTGCTTCTACGTCAGGAGCTGCTGATTAACAATCTGGCGATCTACCTCGGCGAGACAATCGAACGCTACCTCGAAGCCCACAAGCGATCGGTCAAGCCCGGCCAGCGCCACGGCGTTCGTGATTCGAGTTGAAAAAACGTAAATCGATTTGGCGTATGCGGCCCAGGAGCAGCGGTTTCCTTTATAAATATAAGCGATTTCCGATTCGCGATGGTATCGACAAGGAACTGGCGACGCGCCAATCGCGAGATGCGAGATCCTGAGCGCGCGAATATGAACCTCTGGGAGCGGTGGAGGCAATCGCGAGCAATACAGCGAAGTAGGCGCGCTCTGGAAGCACATCGCCTCGTCAATCAACGCCTGATAGAAGAATTGGAACAACTTACCAGACAGTTGCAACATCCCACGGGAATCACAGCGGGCGGGAAGACCCGGGACCTTCCTCCCCCGCTGAAGCGGCTTCGGTCGCGAAAATTCAAATGGCGTCGGCGGTAAGTCCATTGCGTCCAGGGGGCACGGACCCCGATTGGCCCTATGAGAGGAAGCGAAGCGATACTTTCGGGCGGTCGGAGCCAGCTGCCCTCGGCCCGGGAGCGGGAGGGCGGACTGGGACGGGGTTTCGAGTCTTGAATGGGGCTCGGTAGGTGTGAAGGGAGGTGGTTGGGGACGCGCCACAGATACTATGGATGCCTTGGTGACAAAGCTAGAGTCTCCCTTCATAGTAGGGTGGTACACTTCCCCGCACCAGGCGAAGTTCGAGGAATGCCCTGAATAGAAACATTTGATGGAGTCGAGACCGTCGATCACCTTAATACTAATCAGGATGGAGCTACATGTGGGTATCAGATTTTTTTGTGCGTCTGGGGCGTCGCCACTGCCAAAAGGGCGGCCTTGGCACGGTTGATAAATTCCCAGCCATCCATCTCGTCATTGAGGGCTATCCATTGCGTTCGTCTCCCTTCGTGAACCCGAGCGTCTGGCAGAGTTACCATACATTTAGTGTCAAGCGGGGCTCGGGAAAGTTTTAAATCATGCATTGCAAGGTTAATGGCGAGTCCACGAAAATAGACATACTTGGAGTGAGGAAGTTCGTCATCACGGCATTCATTGCGGGGTTAGAATGCATTGAAAGACTTGATGTTTTCCATCTTGAAGAACCTGAAAGCAAGCATGTAGGAAGTACTCCTTGACGAGAAGAAATACATAAACGGCGAGGAAATTTTTAATATCAAAGAAGAGAGTTCTTCCACGTAAAGAAAAGTACGAGCAGTGGCTTAGCGAGGATGAAGTCTGAGCGAACGACAGGACAAATCCCGAGAAAAGATCGAAACGATGCACAAAAGGAAGGAAATCTCGGAGGCAAAATGCGGGCCCACCCGCGATATGAGAAGCGACGCGCTACTCGCCTCGTGCCACACCCTGCTCGGCCTCGGTGTCCACCGGGGTCTATTTTTGTGAGGTGCGAAAGCGAGCGATTCTGAGATGGCTGACTCGGATCGTCGAGGATCCGCCGCGAGGGGTGACTCCCAGGCATAATGCGGGATTAGTGGGATTCTACGGGCATCGCACGAGACGATTAATATCTGATACAACCGAAAAGAGAGATTAATACTTTAATACAGCCACGATATCTCCGCTGCTTCATATCTCCGAAACTGGGCCCGTGACCTGGGCCCAAAGTCGTCCTGTCTCCAGAACCAGTCCCGACCTCAACACACCACCTCGACAAATCCAAGAACTCAAGACAAGAACCCCTCGGAGAAATCCACGATCTCGGAGGATCATATAGGAGGAGGAGAATCTACTGGCTCTAAGGCCCACCCGCGAGCATTAGATCTACAGAGACGGGGAAATATAAGCAAGAACTAAACAAACACGACCGACACTACCATCACATTCTCCGACTCGCACCGAGGATGCGAAGATCCCCATCACGACCATCGGGTGGTCACGCGATCGTGGCCAACACAATAGTCCATCTGGGTTTTAACTGATAACGGAGTTCAACATATCTTCGCTTCGCCTCTTCGACAAACGGGCATTGGGAGAAAGCCAGATCCCGTCAACACACATCTGCTTCCGGGTTTTCAGAGAGAAGGTATTACCATCGGGCTCGATTCAACCTGCGCTAACCCCGCAGAGCTCCTCACTGTGCGACGACGACAACGAGGTTCCTAATCGTAGACGCCCGTCCGCTTTATAAATATTGGCCAAGGCACTCCTCAACGCAATAAAAAGCCATCCCCTCTCGTATCACATGATAATCAAATTTCCAACCATACATGGTGTAAGAGAATGGTCCGAGGAGATCACCGAAAGTACTGCGGAATGCTACACCGCCTCTATGAAACAAAGGGTAGTCGACAACGTGAATGTGGACGAGCTTGACATGCGCCACGAGATACCTTCCACCCTGACCCTCTGAGAACTATGATCCAGATCGCTGACGAGGACCCTAAATATCTCACCTATACTCCGGATCTAAAATTAATCCGAGACCCCAAAACCTCCCCTACTCAATTTTTAAGACAGAATAGAGACATTTTCGCGTGGAAACAGGCCGACATGGGAGGAATCAATCCTACGTTACTACCATGTGTTGAACACCAACCCATCCTTCAAACTACCAATCAAAAGCGCAGAGCTACAATGTAGCCAGCAGGTAGTTCATCAACGAGGAAATCCAAGAAGCTTCTCCAAGGTGAGCGACATAGGGAGGTAGGAACATCCCGGAGTGGTCGCTAACGTTGTCCTCGCAAAATGGCGTTACGATCGCATCACCCCACCGACATACCAGCGTACGCCCGGCTGACGCTTCGCTAAGAATCGACCTCATCGGACGCCACCGCGGCCACGAACTTCTCGCTTTATGGACTTATTTTCCTACACAATCAGATTAGCATGGACCCGATGACCAGAAAAGACCTTCATCACAACCAAAGGAACTTATCGTTATCGAGTGATGCCGTCGGCTCAAGAACGCAGGAGCGACCTACCGCAGGCTAGCAACCGAATGTTCCAGCATAGCGCAACTATGGAGGTATACGACGACATGTCGTAAAATCTACTACAGCCAATTCCACATCCCCACCTCGTACGCTCCGCATCCCTAAGGAATTACAACATGAAGTCGAACCTGTACTAAATGGCGCCTCGCGTGTCACCGGAAAATTTACGGGCTTCATAGTCAACCACAGGAATCGGGAGGCAAACCCGTGATAAATAAAGGTCAGGCTCGACATGCCATCGCCATCGAATAAAGGAAGTCCAACAACCGACAGAAGGATCATGCCTCTAAGCCGACAGGTCCGTGGCGAGCGACAAGGCCACTCTTCTTCAAAGTTCAAGAAGCGCCTTCCAACGGATGTTATGCGAAGAAGCATTTACTACATTAAAAATGTATCTAAGTTCTCCACCCATTCTAGTAAGCTCCGTGTCGAGGAGAACCTCACTCAGATTGGGCCGTGTCCGAATTTCTCGACTACTGCCGGGCAGATTCGTCAGAGACAAAGAATCCAGTACAACACCTGGGCCATTGTCATAGCCGAGCTCCGAGAGGAGCCGCGAGAGGTACCCGAGAATGGAAAAAACTAATACTAAATAATGGTAACCACAGCCTGGCGCTCGTCCCTATTTCCGTGCTCACACCATAAGTCCCGATGTAATATCCGATGAAGCAAGTATCGACAAACCGGCCTCCCGGAATGGCGAAGGGCCATAGAGCTAAGCGAAGTTCAAAGACCGCGATACAAGCCGAAACCCATAAAAGCACGTCCAGCCACTGTCATGGAATTCACCGGATGTAACTTGCTCAGACCACTCACTAAAAGAACGAATTCTCCCCAACTGAAGCTCGCATGGACTCAAATGCCAGCGAAAGCGGCGGTCTAATTCTAACCTCACTGTATGGATAGACATTGAATATGCACTCGCATTTGATTTCATGCTTCAACAACGAGGCCAAGTATGAGGTCAGGATACAGCCCCAACCTTACCCATTCACAGGTCGCACCGCCAGAGGTGATACGCGTTGATTCCCCACCGGTGGTCGACAAATAGAAGAGACCTACGGGCTAAAAAAGTGAAACGATGATTCTATACTCCTAAAGGTCCGCCGATCTATTAAAGAAATTTGTGTTGGTTCAAGTCAAACATGTCCCGTAACAGAATTCCCAGCACGCCTCGCCGGCTAGCCACAACCTCACAAGAAGACCCCAGTCGATCACTATTGAATACTCTGCGACTGAACCCTATGTCGATCCTTATAGCATGACTCCGCGGTTCCGATAGAGTCCGGGAAAGCCAAGTTGAGGACCCCATTTTGGAACTATATAATAGGTTCGGGGTCAGCCGACGAATCTCGAAAGAAGCAAGAAAAATATGGCCAGGTCACCAGTTCACTAATCATAAAGGAAGTCTCTACAAGCGAGGATTTTTCACTCCCTTTCTAAATGCAGCATCGAGGACACCAAGTACACGAGAGGTACACGAGGTGTAATGCAATCAGCATCTGGCCCCGCATTAGCAGTGAAAAGTTTTAAGGTGCGGATGCTACCGCCAACCATACTCAAGGATGCGACCGATCTAGTCAAGAACGCAGGATCCGCCAGATACCAAGATCTCACGCCTCCCGTTTAACCCTTAACATCAATCACAAAGTCCGGCCTTCCAACAAATGGGGCTCGATATATTGGGACCCCTCGTCTGCAGCGACAAGGTAAATTCATAATTGTCGCAAGGATTACTTCACCAAGTGGGCGTGTGTCGAACCTTAGCCACACCACATGAGCAAAAAAATACTTCGTGTGGCGAGCCATCATATGTACTCGCATCCCCCAGAGTCTGCATCGTGATAACTAAAGCGCTCGACAATGCTAAATTCAGAGATTTTCGTGCCGAGGTCTAATTAAAAATATTATTTCAGCCTCTGCAAGACATCCGCAATCGAATGGACGGCCAAGTCACGACGTAACCCCCTACTACGCCTTGCATGCACCAAGATCTTAAAGGGAGTCGGTAATGAATTCCTCGAGGTACCTACAAGCCACAGATCTAATACGTAAGTCAAGAACCCTGAAACCCCATTCACCACTCGCACGTACAATAGCCCCGCTGAGATCGGAATAACAGTTCCAAGAGCCTGTGTTAGCATCGAGAGCATAATGACGAGCCCTCGCCTAAACTTAGAACTCCTAAAAACGAAAGCGTGTCTAAAGGCGTATGGAGGAGTATCAAAGGAAGACAACGAGGTATTATAATCAAAAAGTCAACCCCAGGAGCTACATGCCAGGCGACTTAGTCTTAAAGAAGCTTGTAACAACCCAAATTATACCCTAAACGCTTTATAACACAAGCTGTGATAATAAACGTAGTGATATTTATTCTAATAAAATAAAGATAAAACAAAAAATAGAATATGTATAAGTTAAATTACAAATAATAAAGAAGATTTGGAGGCTATTGTAAAAATATTATAAATTGATTTGCAAATATTATAAGAGTTGAGGACCAAAGTAAAATAAAAATGGGATAAGATCAAATATGATGTTAATTCAAAAGAAATATCTTATTTCGTCTTCGAGAAAAGGAGAGCAACAAGAAAAGAAGAAGAAGAAGAAGAAGAAGATTACATGTATGGAACTAAGTGATTTTGTATCGAAAAGTATGGAAATATAAGTATTGGTATGGAATTAAGTGATTTGGTATAGAAAAGTATGGAACCATGAATAAGTAAAGTGTAAACTATGTGGGAGGCTGAAGTCTAGTTTTGACACAAAGTTTAGATACATGGTTAAGAACCTCATCTTGTGTATGGTTTGGTTTAGAACCTAAACTCCTTTCTTGTAGGGTTGAGTTAAGAAGAGCTTTAAGGTTCCTAAACATGGGTGTGAGAAGGGTCTAGCTGCAAGTTGAACCCAAAATTCCCTATTGTCGATCATATGATCCTGGATCTGTGAACGGATTGTCAGGGGTCAGAAATACAGGAATTCCGAAGTGAGTCCTTCTAGTAATTGCAGCCACATCAATGAACTGATGTTAGGCTTTTGAATTACTCGATTTGGACCTCAGAGACCAAGTTATAGTCCTTTATCGAGGTCAACCCAAATGCAACTGTAGGGGGCGGTCACACTAGGTCAACTACCTCACCTTAGAACAGAGTTTTGAAACAGAATAAAGAGAATTTGCAGTAAGTCCTTCAGAATTGTATCCACATCAATGAACTTGATATTAGGCTTTGAATTTTAATTCGACCTGCACTGTTATGGTCTTTTTACTCCACTAAATGGGTGATGGTCGCAAACCAGGTCGGCTGCTGTGGGTCACAAACAGGGGTCACAAACGAGGTCGTCAGTGTCCGGTGCTCGTCCCATGTGGTGCCGTCCTGTGGCTACACTACGCAGAGGTCGCCCAGCGAGGCTCAGACCATGCAAGAGAGGTCACAGACTACGCAGCGAGGTCACACACCATGCAAAGAGGTCAATGTAATTTCATGCAACGAGAGGTCGCCAGACCTCATCCTCGTGAGGTCATCCCAGAGGTCAGCGTACACTGGTCCTCGAAGAGCCTCACCGCCTCCCGTGAGCTCACTACATGTAGCCTCAAAGAAATTTTTGTCAATTCGCTTCAAATGGCTAAGATCGATCGCGCATGACCTCCAACTAAGGTCATATCTCCTTCGCTCGAACTCCGAGATTGCGTTCTGGGGATTTCATGAAGCCCATCGAGTCAAGAATCCATCCATGCCTGAGGAGAATATTACATGTCAGACCAGTGTTAAAAATGAGCTCGTCATCAGCGTACCGTCAGCTCAGGTCACCGTCAAGATCGATCACGATGACCTCCAATCCCCTAAGGTCATATCTCCTTCGTCCGAACTCCGACGTGTTCTCGACTTATGGAAAGCCTACTGGAGTTAAGAATCTCATCCATATGCCTGAGGAGAATATTAGATGTCAGATCAAAGTGTTAAAATGAGCTCGTCACTCAGCGCGTACCGTTAGTTCAGACGTCACCCGTCAAGATCGACCTACATGACCTCCAATAACTTCTATACCCTTCGTTGAACTCCGATTTGCGTTTCGACTCTATGGAAAGCTCCATTGAGTCAAGAACCATCCATATGCCTGAGGAGAATACTGGTTACGTCAGACCAAAGTGTTAAAATGAGCTCGCCACTATGCAACGCCAGTCGGGCCAGGCCGCCCGTCAAGACCGATCGCGTATGACCTCCAACTTCTAAGGTCATATCTCCTTCGCTCCAACTGATTGTGTTCTTGGACTCTATGGAAAGCCCATTGAATAAGAATCCATCCATATGCCTGAAGAATATATTAGATGTCAGAGCAAGGTGTTAGATCTGAGTCAACACTTCAGTGCAGCTCGTCGCCAGTCACTGTCAAGATCGGATCGCGCATGACCTCCAACTCTAAGGTCATATCTCCTTCGCTTCAACTCCGATTGGGGTGTTCTGACTCTATGGAAAGCCTACGAGTCAAGAATTCAGAAATAGACAAATTTTGATAAGATTGGAACTCATATTAGTTCCAGAAAACACGGAAAACAGTAGGCGACAAAACTATAGTTATTTGTATTATGAACGCTATTGAGGAATTCACAATAGCCTAAGTATACAAAGTAAGACAGTTATTTATGCATATAATGAAGGAAAATGTAAAGATATGAATAATCTGATTAGATATATATATATCTCATATGATTACCGAATGACAATAATTATTCGAATGAGATATATACTCGAACATAAAATACATATTGATCGGTTCTGGCTTAACCCGGGTAGAGGGACAGATAAAGTATGCCTATTAGGAAGCAATAAGTCTGCAGATATCGCTTATATTCGAAATCGGACCCCGTGTGGGCTAATGACACATCCCGTTTTGATCAAAAAATTCAAAGGGTCACCACAATACCCGCCCTCATGGAAGTCACCGCCTCGAACGCTGATGATACCTTCTGCATATTATATTACGCTCCTGCTCTCGCATCACCGTTTACACAAAGGAATATAGCACCTTCTGGGTCCTCACGGATTATATATATTATCTCAGATCCACTCCTAAGGTTTATGCGCATATTGAAACATAAAAGAAATGATGTATATGCAAAGGAAACAGCAGAATGATGCAAGATAACACCATGCTGATGATAAAAGATACGCCATAAAGAATAAAGCAAGAAAAGCGACAAGATTACATGAAAGTATCCGGAAGATGATATAAAATGAAACCGGGTTATGATAAGTATATATGAGAAACACAAGAATCAGATCGTTATATGTGTTATATGCATTTGTATAAAGTGTGTGACTCTTAATAGAAGTCATTCCACTAAGCGCAGCTTGGGGCGACGGGTGTTCAATCCGGCCAGCATTTAAGATGCAAACCGTCAGGACAGACAATCCACATCAGCAAATAAAGGCCACACATCATCAGTGCCCACCGGGAAGACCTTAGGTCTATTTTGTATATGAAATTTTTGTAAACTAATGTAGTTATTGTAAATGTTGAACATTTCATATTTGGAGCTTGTATATATATTTTGTAACTCAAGCACGTAATGTAATACAAGCACCGTTTAACATTATATGATTATGCAAGTGTAAAGGTTATAAGTATGATAAAAGAGTGACTTTCACTCATCCTACGCCGAGTCACGCCATGCTTTAGTGGTATCAGAGCATCCCGGATTCGGTTCGGACTCGCCAATCGGGTCGGACTAAGAAGGGGTGTTACGCTTTAGTGGTATCAGAGCCTAGGTTTAGGCGTGGAAAAGCCTGTTTAGGTGGCTCGAATAGAGTATATAAAATAGAAAAGCCCGTGTTTAAAAATGTAAAATCTGATGTGGATGTCCTCATTTTCAGAGTAGATGGATCGTCCCAAGAAGTCATTCGAGAGTGTCAACCCAATGGAACAAGGGTTATCGCCGAACCTTCCTAAAGTAATGTACCCAATGAACCCACCGAAGCCTTGCCGAGAATATCTGAAGACATGGCTGGTTTTGATAGATCGACTTCCTAAAGCTCCAATAGACACAAAGAAGAAGACATGGAGCAGAGGAATTCCATGGGTCGAGCATGGAAGAGTCAGAGAAAGCCACTGGTTAGAAAAGCTAGAGAGGGTATTAGAAGAGGTTAGATGTCCTCCGATCGAGAGCATCATGTGTGCTCTCACTATCATAGGTGAGGCATATGATCAGAAACTAGTACCAAAAAGTCCAAGGATCTCCAAGTCCCCTCGACATGGGAATTCTTTGTCCAAGAATTCATGACAAAGTATGTTACTAAGATGTATGTGGATTCCAAGTGGAAATGGGGCTTCCTAAATTTGAAGCAAAGGAGCTTATTCAAGGGTCAATATGAAAAAGAATTTAGCCATCTTAGTAAATATGCACCGACCGTCCTCACCGAGGCATTTCGGCAGTAAAGTAATTTGAGGACGGACTCCATGATTCCATCAAGAGGTATTTCCGCACCTATGACTTCCTCTCCAAACGCTGGGATTTTATCGGGCTGGTCCAAGTCGCAATAAAAGTAGAGAGACTAGAAACGAAAGCAACAAAGAAAGATTTAAAAAGAAGAAGTTTTCAGAGGAAACTTCGTCCTCCTCGGGAAAAAGAGCTAGAGAATCTCCAGCCCAATCAGAATATAGTTCCGCTTCGAGGGGTAGAAGGCAAAGGTCCAATGTACCAAGTAGCATTGCAGAGGTGTCAGCTTGGACAGGAGAAATTCCCGACGCCCTCATTGCCATAAAAAAGCCATATCTGAGCCTGCAGGATATCGACTGTGAGGGAATGCTTTTCGGCGTGGAAGCCTCGGTGCATTTGAAAGCACAAAGGTCCCCAGAGTTAGGGGATAATAGAAGCAACAAGAAGTGGCAGAAGATTCATGCACCACTTCCGACTCGTGATCGGGTGGGGGTCAGAGTGGCCCATCTCAAAGATGTGAGGACGAGAGGCATAGTGTCTAAACAAGAGGATCGTCCTATGCCTACGAAGCATCAAAGACGAGCATATGCTATGAAGGCTCGTGGAGGACGTAATGCTCCCGGGTTATAGTCAGATATTTACTTTATATGATATAGAGATGCATGCATTGATTGATCCTCGGATCTACTCATTCATATGTGTGCATGGAGTATGTATTTGACAAAGTACCGGAAGAATGGAGAAATTAAAGATATGACACGCATGTAACTAAATCACGGGCAACAACGTTGCAGAATAACATATATAGAAATTGTCCCATTGTTATACAAACAAAAGAGTTTCTCGCGATTTGATAACCTACCATTCCGAGAGTTTGACTTGATTCTAGGAATGGATTGGTTGCTACAATCGAGCTATCGTGGATTGTGGACAAAAGACTGGTAGTGTTGAAATGCTCTGACCAAACTGAGGTAATAGTACAAGGCATTGGATCAAGTGTAATGTCTAATGTCATCTCCACTATGCAAGCTAGGAGAATTATGAGGAAAAGCGATGTGAGACATTCTTGCTTTGATACTGACCAAGAGAGGTCAAGTCGATAGAAAAGATCCCAAGAGTAAGGGAATTTCCCGATGTATTCCCGAAGAGTTACCAGGTATTCCATGAGAGAGAGGTGGACTTAGCCAGAACAGTACCAGAACATTCCTAAGTGTCAAGGGCAACGATGTGATGGCTCCAACTGAGTCGAAAAGAGTTAAAGAATCAATTGCAAGAACTTTTAGATAAAGGATTTATCGACCCAAGCAGGTCCCCTGGGAGCACCTGCTTTATTCCAGGAAAAGAAAGATGGCACTTACTGACGTGCATCGACATCGGCAGATTAATAAGGTGACGTGAAAATAAGTACCTATCACGAATTGAAGGAGATCTTTGATCGCTTGAAAGGAGCGGGTGTCTTTTTCAAGATAGACCCGCGATCGTGGTATTATCGCTGAAAGCAAAGGAAGGAGATAGTCAAGACCAGATGAACCCATACGGTCATTATGAGTTTTCGGGTCATGCCATTTGGGTCGACTAATGCACCTAAGCAAAGATTCATGGATTTGATGAATAGCTTTCCGACCCTACGTGGATCAATTTGTCAGGGTTTTTATTGATGATGGTCTCAGTGTATTCTAAGGATGCAATGTGAACATGAACAACACCTCGAGAATAGTCTTAGAGATCGCAAGAGAAAGAAGAGTATGCTGCTCAAGAATGTGATTTTTGCCAAAGGAAGTCTCATTCCTAGGCCATATCAGGTCTCATCGGGAGGGTATAAGAGTTAATCCTGCTAAGATTGAAGGGTCAGGACTGGAAATCACCCCAAATGTAACCGAGGCGAGAAGCTCGCACATGTAAGACTATGAGGAGGCTTTTCACCATAGCTTCTCCGTCACCAAGTTACTCGTGAAAGGAATAAAGTTTGGAGTGGACGTGACAAATGTCGTAATAGTTTTGAAACAGCTTGAAAGGGACGGGCCGGCACCAAGATCGACACGCCTTCTACCCGAAAAGAGTATACCTTTGTATACCGATGCTCACGATCGTTTAGGACGCCGATAATGCAAGATGGGAAAGTAGTGGCTTGCGCGTCCGCATACGCTTGAAGCCATGAACAAAATTATCCCACCTGACCTAGAGTTAGTCAAGCAGAAGGTTTGCTTTAAAATATGGCGACACTACTTATACTGAAAAGTGTAGAATTTACACCGATCATAAGAGTCTCAAGTACTTGCTAACTCAAAGAGTTAAATTTCGAGACAATGTGAGGTGGTTAGAGTTATTAAAGGATTATGACTCCAGATCATAGATTACCATCCCTGAAAGGCTAATATAGTAGCCGATGCTTTGGGCCGGAAAAAGACAAGGGTAGCGATGTCACTACGCAGCGATCGGAGATTAGTGATGATGGAGCCATGTCACTTTCTCTCTCTCAATTAGAAGCAAGAACCCGCTTTAAAGAAAATGATTATAGATGCGTTAAAAAATGATGAAGAGTTACGTAAAATTCATGTGATGGTTAGAGAATAGACAAGACCGAGTTTTTAGAGAAAAGAAGTCGAAGTTCAGGGATTTTAATAGATTATGTGTGCCGATGATAAAGAGCTAAAGAAAAGGTTATTCGAGCTCATAATACGGTATTTACTCATGCATCCCGGGAGGGAATAAGATGTACCAGGACTTGAAACAGTTTTATTGGTGGAAAGGAATGAAAAGAGATGTGACTGAATATGTGTCTATGGTTCGACGCACGCGAAGTCAAAGTCGAACACCAAGTGCCAACAGTTTGTTAAACTTCCCTTCCAATTCCTCAATGGAAGTGGGATAACATTACGGATTTTGTGTTCCGTTTTCCCTCACACAACAAAAACATGACTCGCTGCGGATTGTAGATAGGCTCACAAAGTCGGCCCATTTTATACCATTCAGGATTGACTATTCTATGGATCGACTAATGAAGTTATATGTGGATGATTGTGCGACAGATGGTGCCAGTTGCTTCATTGTGTCTGATAGAGATCCGCGATTTACATCGGGTTGTTCGAAGGAATTACAATACTTAGGCACCAAACTGAATTTTAGTGATCTTAAGATTCCATCCGCAAACGATGGACAATGAGAGATTGATACGTATCAAGACATGTCGAGGCTGTGGTTATGGAATTTTCTGGAAGTTGATATGGTTCCATTGATGGAATTTGCCTATAACAATAGTTTTCAAATAAGCATTGGTATGCACCATATGAAGCTTTGTATGGTCGAAAATGTAGAACTCTCGTGTGCTGGATGCACTGGAATGAGCAAGTAAACCTATAGGTCCGCATATAGTAAAAAGATACAAGAGAAAGTGCCGTTATTCTGGCAGAGGTTAAAGGCGCAAGGATGTACAAAATCGTATGCCAATCCTAAAGAGGAGAGATATTGAATATAAAGCTGAGACAAGGTCTTCTTAAAGGTATCACCATGGAGGAAAATTCTTAAAGCCAATAAAGGCAAGTCGAAATCCAAGGTTCATGTGGCCATATGAGATTTTGGAACGTGGTCAAGTTCTGCGGCTTATCGATTGGCACTCACGTAGCCGTCAAATTACACGACGTGTTTCATGCGGTCGACGCCGGGAGATACCGCCACGAAATGCACATACTACCAAACAAGTAAAGAAATACAAGACAAGAAGATTTGTCTTCATATGATGAGGAGCCAAAGACCATTCTCGCTCGAGAGGGTGAAACAATAAGTGAATAAACAAGTACTATTAGTGAAAGTTCTCCGCAACACCATGGTAGAAGAAGCTACTTGGGAGCCATAAACTATGAGAGCACAAGATCCGCAATCCTTCGAACAGTATGAATTTCGAGGACGAAATTCTTTTTAAGTGGGAGAGTTGTAATATTCAAATTATACCCTAACAGCTTTATAACACGTTGGGTATAATAAACGTAAAGTATATTTATTCGAATAAAATAAAGATAAAACAAAAATAGAATATGCATAAGTTAAATTACAAATAATGTTAAGATTTGAGCGCTATCAGAAAATATTATAAATTGATTCAAATATTATAAGAGTCGAGGACCAGCTTAAATAAAATCTTACAAGATCAATAGCTGATAAAGTTAATCAAAAGAATATCTTATTTTGGTCTTGGAGAAAAGGAGAGCAAATACTTAAGAAAAGAAGAAGAAGAAGAAGAAGAAGACATGTATAACTATGATTTGTATCGAAAAGTATGGAAATATGGGTATTGGTATAATTATGATTTGGTATAGAAAGTATGGAACCATGAATAAGTATGTAAACTATGGAGTATGGAAGTCTAGTTTTGGATTAATAAAGTTTAGATACATGGTTAAGAACCCTCTATCTGGTGTATGGTTTGGGCTTAGGAACCCTAAACTCCTTTCTCAGAGGGTTGGAGTTAAGAAGAGCTTTAAGGCTCCTAAATATGGGTGTGAGAAGGGTCTAGTTGCAAGCTGAACCCAAAATTCCCTATCAAGCGATCATATGCATCCGGATCTTAGAACGGGATTGTTGGGTCAGAAATACAGGAATTCCGAAGTGAGTCCTTCTAGTAATTGTAGCCACATCAATGAACTTGATGTTGTGCTTTTGAATTACCTGATTCCACCAGAGACCAAGTTATAGTCCTTTATCGAGGTCACCCAGCCTAAATCTGGTAGGGCCGGGTCGCTAATTAGGGTCAACTAGCCGACCTTAGAACGAGTTTTTGAACCAGAAATAAAGAGAATTTGGCAAGCCTTCTGTGAAATTGTATCCACATCAATGAACTTGATGTTAGGCTTTGAATTTCTTAATTTAATTCCCGTAGACCAAGTTATGGTTCTTTACTCAACAAATTAAACGGGTGAGTGGCTTCAAACCCAGGTCGCTGCTGTGGGTCGCCAAACGTGGGTCAAAGTAAACAGGTCGTCAGTTCCGTAGAGGTCATCCTGCTGGGAGGCCCACGCCCCGTAGAAGCTACAGATCTCACAGCAGATAGTCGCCTGCCAGGTCAGATCCATGAAGAGAACAACTGCGCCAGTTCACACCAACAACAGGTCACAGACCTCACGCATCAGAGTCGCCAGACCTCATCCAGAGGTCATCCTCAGAGGTCGCACCTCGCCCGAAGAGCTCGGGCCGCCCCGCCAGAGCTCACCGTCATGTAGAGCCTGCCAGCCTCGTCAATCTCAGCCAAATTTCTGTCAAGATCGACCGTGCATGACCTCCAACTTCGTATGTCGCATCTCCCTTCGCCTCGAACTCCGATTGGTGTTCTCGACTCTGCGGAAAGCTCCATTGATAAGAATCCATCCATATGCCTGAGGAGAATATTACATGTCAGACCAAAGTGCGTTCAAATGAGCCGTCGCCAAAGGTAGTCATTGCCGCTTCAGGTCACTGTCAAGACCGACCACAAGATGACCTCCAACTTCAAGGTCATATCTCCTTCGTCTCAACTCCGGATTCAGGTGTTCTTGACTCTATGGAAAGCCCATTGAGTCAAGAATCCATCCATATGCCTGAGTAGAATATTAGATGACGTCAGGACCAAAGTGTTAAATGAGCTCGTCACTTGCGTACTGTCACCAGTCACCAAGATCGATCGCGCATGACCTCCAACTTCTAAGGTCATATCTCCTTCGTTCAACTCCGATTGGTACTCTTGACCTATGGAAAGCCCATTGAGTCAAGAATCCATCCATATGCCTGAGGAGAATATTAGATGTCAGACCAAAGTGTTAAAATGAGCTCGTCACTTCAAATAAGCAGCTTGTCGGGCTCAAAGTCAGCTCGTCAAGACCGACTACGCATGACCTCCAACTTCGAAGGTCATATCTCCTTTCGCTCGAACTCCGACATTTGCTCTGACTCTATGGAAAGCCCATTGAGTCAAGAATCCATCCATATGCCTGAAGAAGATATTAGATGTCAGACTGAGGTGTTAGACTGAGCTCGTCACTTCAGTTGCAGCTTCGTCGCTTCAGTCACCGCCAAGATCGACCGCGCACGACCCCTCCAACTTCTAAGCGTCATATCTCCTTCGCTTTTAACTCCGGGATTGGTGTTCTCGGACTCTATGGAAAGCCCATTGAGTCAAGAATTCAGCAATAGAGAGCTCGAGCAAGATTGGAACTCATATTAGTTCCAGAAAACATGGAAAACAGTAGGCTAGCATGCAGAATCATGGGCTTATTTGTGGCTACTTAACGCCTATTATGAATTCATAACAAATATAAAGATACAATGTAAAGATAAGTATTATGATATAATGAAGTAGAAAAATGTAAAGATATGAATAATCGATTAGTATATATATATCCTATATGATTACCGAATGACAATAATTATTCTGAATACGGTATATAATCGAACATAAAAATACATATCGACACCGCTAACCCTCAGAGGATACGGGCATGCCTATTGGTGAAGAATAAGTCTCCGCAAAGATATCGCTTATATTCGGAACGGACTCGTGTGGTCAACGACATGTGATCCCGCTGATCGTGCCACTCGAAAGTACACCACAAATAAGCCTCCTACTCACGGATAGTCACCGCTCGAACAAATAATGATACCTTCTCGCATATTATATTACGCCTCCTCGCTCCTCATGGATCGTTTCATACGCTGAATATAGCACCTTCGGTCCTCATGGATTATAGTATTCCCGTGATCCACTCCTAAGGTTTGGCGCATATGAAACATAAAGGAAACATTGTATGCAAAGGAAAATGAAGAGAATATGGGAAGCATACGATCACATGCGACGATAATATACGCTACAAGAACAAGAAGTAAAAGTACAGATTACATGAAAAGTATCCGAAGATGATATAAAATGAACCTGTTATGATAAGTATATATGAGAAATGACAAGAATCCAGACTATATGTGTTATATGAATATAAAAGTGCGCGACTCTAATAAGTCATATTCCCACTAAAACAGAAAGCTCAAGACGGTGTTCAATCCGTAGTATTAAGAGGAAACCGTATGACGCGACAATCCATTATCACAGTCAAAGGCCACACATCATCAGGCGCTCCACCCAAGACCTTTAGGTCTATTTTGTATATGAAATTTTTGTAAACTAATGTAAATATTGTAAATGTTGAACATTTCCATATTCGAGCTTGTATATATATTTTGTAACTCACGCATGTATCGTAATACAAGTTAATTGCTTAACATTATACGACATAAAGTGTAAAGGTTATAAGTATGATAAAAAGAGCGACTTCACTTGTCATCCACGAGTCACGCCACAGCTAAGGGTATCGAAAGATCCCTGATGGCCTGACCAACAATCTAGCCTGACGGAGAAAGGGTGTTACAAAGCTCCTGCCATCAAGGAAGAATCCGGCACACGGGAAACTAGGCCCCAACTGGGAAGGCCCATACATCATATCCCGAGTCATCGACCAGTACCAGGAACTCAAAAAACGTAAGAGGAAAAAAATCTTCGCGACATACGTGGAATGTGGAACATCTTAAGCGCTTTCACCAATAAGCATCGCATGTAATGTTAACAATGCCTTATCTGACCATGTGACAGATGAACGCTTATTGACCATTTGGTTAGACATCTCAAACAACTCATATATGTAAGATACGTAAAAGGCAAATAAGAAGATACTCCACATAAAAGCAAAAGTGTCTCTTTATTTCAATCAATTACTATCCACACAATCGTTGTGTCCTCGATTACATCTTGAGTAATATTCAAGACAAGTACCCTCAAAAAAAAAAAGGGTGATAGGGAGAAAAGAAAAGAAAGTGGAAAAGAGAAGAAGAAAAGGAAAAAGGGTACAAAAGAGTTCAGACGGAAGGAAAAAAGAGACAAAGGAGAAAGACAGAATGAAAAGCTGGAGAAGAAGAAAAGGGAGTGATAGGGAGAAAAGAAAAGAGGTGATAGGGAGAAAAGAGAGGAGTAGAGGAGGAAGAAGAAGAACAAAAAACAGAGAGAGCAGCGCAAAAGATGCGCCACCCTCTCTCGGATGCATCTCCCTAAAGACTGAGCTAAACATGACTCCCATAAAGGGAGATCAGTGGAAAACACAACTCCCACATGCGTAAGAAAACAAATACGACCCAGATTCTTCGTAAGAATCTCCGACGATGATCGAACTCGACTCTTCATCTCACGCAGATTCCGCCAGTATTACACAAAGAACAAGCCTTGCAGCAGTGAAACCGATATTTATAAGGAGATCAGAGTATTCGAAAGTTTGTGCAATCGATCCAAATTCTCCATAAATCCGCATTAAAGACGCTCACCTCTTTCCAAGAATTGAAAATTAACTAGCAACACGAAGCGTTTCAGCGTATCAAACTCTTCAACTACCAAGGCCATTAATACCGAGCCACGTCAGTTCACCTGACGAGCTCACTCCATCTCGCACAGCCACGCCGTCTTAGAGTCGACTACCAGCTACACGCTACTCCCCGCCTTAGCGCCCGAGCCACGCCGCCACTCGACGAGCCCACCTACTCCGCACAGCCACGTCAGAGTCGACTACCAGTTACATCGCCACCCGCCCTGGGCCGAGCCACGTCAATTTTGACGAGCCCACCGACTCCGCACAGCCACCGCCAGAGTCGACCACCAGCAAGACGCCACTCTGGGCCACACCGAGCCATCGCTTCACTCCGACGAGCCCACCTACTCCACACAGCCACGCCGGAGCCGACCGCCCAAAGCCAAGGCCGCCACTTCCTGCTCAGTACGGAGCCACGGCCGCCACTTTGATTTAGCTCACCTACTTTTGCACAAAGCACGCCGTGAGTCGACCAGCTCAGCTACATCGCAATTACAGCCACAAAGGCCCGAGCCACGCCGCCAAACTGGACGAGCCCACCGATCCGCAGACAAAGCCACGCCGCCTCAGAGCCGACCCGGGCCAGCTACATCAAGAATTGGCACACGCCGGAGCCACGCTGCTCACTTTGACGAGCTCACCTACCAAGACAGCCACGCCGCCCTCGTGAGTCGACCTACCAGCCACATCACACCAAGGCCACGGGGGCCGCCGAGCCACGCTTCACTTTGACTAGCCTATCCCATCACTCAAGATGGACGAAGCTCTACTTTTATTATTCATCCCGGACGAAGCCTATCCCATCACTCAACATGGACGAGCTCCTCCTCAATTATTCATTCTGACGAGCTCTTCCCATCACACAACATGGACGAGCTCTACTTTACTATTCATTCTGACGAGCTCATCCCATCACTCAACACGGACGAGCTCTACTTTTACTATTCATCTCACGAGCTCTTCCATCACTCAACATGACTCCAGCTCTTGCTCACCCCCGACGAGCTCATCCCATCGTCAAAGACCGACGAGCCTCTCTACTTAATACCATTCATTCCGACGAGCTCATCCCATCACTCAACATGGACGAAAGCTCTACTCAGACTACTTCATCCCGGGCATTCTTCCCATCACACAACATGGACGAGCTCCTCGTCACTATTCATTCGACGAGCTCTTCCTATCACTCAACATGGACGAAGCCCCGCCTTCAATTATTCATGCTCGACGAGCTCTTCCCATCACTCAACATGGACGAAAGCCCTTCTCAATTATCATTCCGACGCAGCCTCATCCCATCACTCAACACTTCGACGAAATTTCTACTTTTACTACTCATTTTCGACGAGCCTATCCATCACTCAAGATGGACGAGTTCTACTTTACACTACTCGACGAAGATCCCATCACTCAAGATGGACGAGCTCTACTTTACTATTCATTCCCGACGAGCTATCCTATCACTGAATACGGACGGCAGCTCCCATCAGACATTTCCATCCTCGACGAAGCTCTTCCCATCACTGGACATGGACGAGTCTTACTCAATTATTCATTATGATCAGCTCTTCCATCACTCAACACCTGACGAAGCCCCCGCTCAATTATTCATTCCGACGTAGCTCATCCCATCACTCAACATGGACGAGCTTCCATCAGACATACTCATCCTAACGTTCTTCCCATCACACAAATACGGACGGTTCCTTCACCATTCACTCGACGAGCTCATCCCATCACTCAACATGGACGAGCTCTACTTTACTACTACTTCTGACGAGCTCATCCCATCACTCAGCATGGACGAGCTCTACTTTGCCACTACCCGACGAGCTCATCCCATCACTCAAAGACGGACGAGCGCTCACTATTGACTATTCCCGGACGGCTTCATCCCATTAATTCAACATGGACGAGCTCTACTTTACTACTCATTCTGACGAGCTCTTCCCATCACTCAACATGGATGAGCTCCTTCTCAATTATTCATTCTGACGAGCTCATCCCATCACTCAACATGGACGAGCTCTACTTTACTATTCATTCTCACGAGTCATCCCATCACTCAGTACGGACGAGCTCTACTTCATATTCTCGCTTCTCGACGAGCTCATCCCATCACCTCGCCATGGACGAGCTCTACTTTACTATTCGATCTCGACAGCTCATCCCATCACTCAAAGATGGACAAGCCTCTACTTAATATTCATTCCGACGAGCTCATCCCATCACTCAACATGGACGAGCTTCACTGCACTCACTCATCCCGACGAGCTCTTCCCATCACACAATACGGACGAGCTCCTCGCTTCACTGACCATTTTGACGAGCCTTCCCATCACTCAACATCGACGAGCTCCTCCTCACTATTCATTCCTGACGAGCTCATCCCATCACTCAACATGGACGAGCTCTACTTTACTATTCATTCTGACGAGCTCTTCCCATCACTCAACAATGGACGAGCCCTCCCTCACCATTCATTCCGACGAGCCTTCCTATTACTCCCAACACGGGCGAGCTCTTATTCGCATGGACGACCTCTTATTCAGCAACTCACATTGACGAGCTCTTCCCATCACTCAATATGGATGAGCTCCTCCTCAATTATTCATTCTTACGAGCTCTTCCTATTACTCAACATGGGCGAGTTTCACCGTACGGACGAATTTCCTTATTCAACAGCTCACATTGACGAGCTCTTCCCATCACTCAACATGGACGAGCTCTACGCATTTTGACGAGCTCATCCCTCAGTTCACACGGTCGAGCTCTACTCAATAGTTCACACTGACGAGCTCATCCATCAGTTTACATGGATCAAGCTCACGACAATTTACATCTAAGAACCTCTTCCCTCACCAGTGTGGACGTAACTCAGCCACAACTTGACATCGACTAATCCCTTCCCAACGTATTAACTAACTGTTCAAAGCCACCCTGCAACACGTCAACTAAGTCTGACGAGCTTATTCATCTCACTCTGATCCTCAATCTGGGCCATTCAAATCATGGAAGATAAGCGACGATGCTACAATAAGAACGCAGACGATATAAAAAAAAAAAAAAGAGTATATTTATATATATGTTTCGGAAAGACTACACGTGTCTCGGGCCCTAGGCCCGACCAAAGGAGAACATACATATATATGAACAAATAAAGCCGGCACCAGGCAAACATAAACATAGGAGATCGTGACGCCTACAGGAGGAACGACGACGAAGAGGGGGGAATTGGTCAATACGGAGTACTGTGCTCTTGAGAATAGTTCGTAGAAAAAGATTCTCCGCTTCACACCTGGGAGGTCAAAATTAAAGTCCAGATCCGAGTGCATGCTAGCCGACAGCCTTTCATTGAAAGGCGACACCCGTAGCCCACCGAGCACCGGCCCGGTCCTCACCTTAATGACCCCATCCCTCCGGAAGCGCCTAAACTAACTCACGATGAAGATCCGCAATCCGCGAACATTCCTCGTCACCGTTTCGCCAAATTTGTCGCCTAAGATTCCCGATGAGTACTTCTAGCAACGCCTTGCACTTCTGAAGCTTCCGCGACGAGCCGCCTAAGTCAGCGCTTTGCTTATCATTCAGATCACCGTAATCGCATCGTGACCCGCTTTCAAGATCCCGCAAATAGCCGGAGGTGGGGAGCTCCCTAACCACCGTAAGCTCACTCTCGGCAGACTTCAACCCCTCCCGGGCCTCACTCAAATAACTTTGTGAAGCCTGGACCGCTTCTCGAACCTCCCGGGCACGCCGGCCGCAGTCAGTTACTTCGACCTCGTTTTCCCTACTTTCGCCTCGAGCATCAGCCACGGTTATGCTTTAACGGACTTAAGTCGCCTCCACTTCTTCGCCATATGCCGCGCCGCTTCTCGCAGCCGGCCGTTTCGGCGGTAGAGGCCACCTTCGCTTTATAAATTCGGCAATTCTTACGTGCTTCATTTAGCTCGTCTCTCGGCCGCCTCGTATGAGGGCTACCCCGCATATCAAACATGAAGATAACGCTCAAACACGGAGGCAGCATGGAAGCAAGCACAATTATAGACTTACCGGAAGTAACCCCGTGATAAGCCAAAGCCTCACAACAAGCATCACCGACCTCCCAAGGCCTGAGTCCTCGAGATGGAGGAGACAAAGACTTCTCGCGAGTTTTTCGGTGGTTAGAAAGAGTCCGTTTTCGTCGACTAAGGCTTGGCTTTCTTTCTCTTCGGCCTTTTGCCTTTCGAGGAGGCGATTTGACTCCTTCCAAAGGCGGATTCCAGACGGTTATAGGCATAACCACCAACGATCGCTCAGCGGCCGCACTCAAAGGGTCTTTAGCCCGTCTAGGCTTCTAGGGGAATTGGGGGGCTCAAAATCACATGAGCCTCGCCTAAAGGAGACGACGCCCGCCCGGGCTCGAGCAACCGGGAGGCCCGCCACTTTGGTCGTAAACCTACGCCCTCCTCAATGGAGCTTGGTTTTCACACCCGAGGCTTCCGAGACGCGCCCTAAATGAACCAAAATCTTCTCCCTCGGTAGGAGCGCCAAGAAGAAGCCCAACGCGAGAGGATCCTGTAGCAAAGAAAAAGACCTCAAGGCAGGAACGTAAAGACCCCCGACAGATGGACCAGAATGTCCGACCTTATCAATTCAAGGTAAGGACGAGCGTGATATCCCGCCAACGCTAGGCTATGACATTATCTTCGCAAGGTTCAAGACGAGCCTGGAAACAAACAGATAGTACAAAATCAAACATCCGACCACCTTTCAAATAAGTCATACCAAAAATGCACAAATACTCAATGAATGTTATCGTGAGCAAGACTAAAGCCGTGGGAACACCTGGGTGTCAGTCCTTTGGCTGAAGGATAATATTCCTAATCAAAACCGCTAACGGCAAATAGCGTCCTTCCATGACCTATGTGAAGATTTAAGATCGTAGATCACCGCAGAGCCCTGAACGCCCGGGAAAAATAAAGAGCCTGGGTGGTCTCATTCGGGGCGAAAAAAGATGAAGAAACAAGGCCAAGCTAGGGACGCCGAGCCCTTTATCCCTAAAGGAGCCACAACCCTGACCAAAATGCCCCAACCGCCGGGAGCAAGTCGAGGGGCAAATGTTGAATGTCAAGACCCTCGGCGAAAGGGTGCAGAGGAAAGAGGCCCACGCCAAAGACCTCAAAAAACAAACCATCCTGTGCACAAAGGCCGTATGCGTTAAGACATCGGACCCATACTGCATACAAGTGGGGAACATAATCTGGGCCAAGAAGGTACTTCCATACTAAGGGTCGACCTTACTAGGTCCCACACATTCACAAAGATAAGTTGAACGGCGATTTAAGGTACCCGACCCTCAGATATGTAATTAGGTTTATTTTCGCTTTACCCTTATCGCTGAGTGCCGAGGCGCCCGCCATTGCCTCAGGGTTCTGATATACCGAACTACGGAGGCATCTCCGTACTGCATGCAGCCGACAACAACCGAGGAGTCATCACTAATCCCGCAAAGAAGAAGAGCGACCGACCCACACTTCTGAGACAAGCGACAAGAATAAAAGCCAATCTGTTAAACCCTAGTGTTTCTCATTGCATAAATCAAACGATACCTTAATAATAAATTGACCCGTATATAATGAAGAAAGGCTAAGAAAGGCGTGAACGTGAGGGTCAGAGAAAGAAAGGGTCCCGGCGTACAGACAAGACGAAGATATCCAATGAAAGAAACATGAAATTGGAAGAACTGAGAAATAAGCGAAGTTCTGGGCTGGGCCATCATTATCACAAGACTTATGACAAGGACAAGTGCTTTAATCGCCTAAACCTCGAATCCGACACATAGAAACCGCGAACCGATACGAGAAGAATTACAACCTCGCCCACGCCAAAGCCGCACATAAGTACCGGGGCACCGATAGTATTTAAAACAGCCAGAGCCCACCGAATTAAGCCCAAAGGTTTAGTGACCTAACGCAACACCTGCACTTCGCACCGCCCAATCAAGTGCCCAAGGGGCCAGTCCAAAGGACAATCCTGAACGAACTGGGCCCCATATCCTACAAATCGATCAGGCATCGCTATACGTAAAAATAAAATAACCCCTAAAGAATATACATCTCCGCCTAATCCAACCAAACCTTATCAAAAAAGGAAGAGAAATTAATAACCGTATCATCGCCAAATGTATTCCAATAAAAAGTTAGTTATGATTATCTCAAACAAACAGCTCCTTCTATATCCTGTACCAAACTGATACGACTAAAATGTTAAATATCTCGGTCCAACGGAAGGACTACTAACCACCATCCAATCCCATTAACATCTACTATAAATACAAGACTACCCATCTAAAGGGAAAAGCGACGCAAAACCAACGCCAACATTCTTACACACACATTTTAGACGATACTCAGATGCAACACATTCGCCTGCTACTTTTTCTCTCGATAACCGACTTAGGCACGGAGCACACCACGCTCCCTCGCGACCCCCCTTCTTCCTTGTTTTCAGGCAGTCACACGTCCGAACTCCGCAGATCAAAGAAGCTCAACGATCCTACCTCACCCTGTATTAACCAGACGCCGCATCCCAAATTTCACAACAACTACAGTCCAAATTTAACTGGCCTACACGCTCCACCCCCGCCCTGGGCTGGAAAAGATCATCAAATCAAAAAAAAAAAAAACTCACTTTTATTTTCAATGAGTATTAATTCAAAAAAAAATCAGTCACAATTCAAATTTAGATTTTCATAATTTGATAAAACCAACATCTCAGTTATCCAAAATAGGATATTTTTCTTTTCTTTTTTTGAAAATTAATTTTACATTTTTGGAGCATATTCTCGAACATCCCAAATGAAGTTTAACAATAAATAAATAAAACTACATACCTCCAAATATTATTAAAATGAAATTTATGGAATTATTGAAAAAGTTAAAAAATATATATTTCACGAAATGCACTACACATCATATCACTGTCAAAGGCCATTCTTATCAAGATTTTAATATATATTTTTCATATATTATTTGTATTTACTTTTATTCTTATTTTCTTGTAGCATAAGAAAATTAATCCAAACAAAAATATTTGGTCATTTCACTGTCAAAGTCCATTGTTTATCAAAATTTTAATCATTTTTTTTCATATATTATTGTATTTACTTTTATTCTTATTTTCTTGGAGCATAATAAAATTAATCCAAACCAAAATATTTGGAGCAGAAGCCAGAAGCTTTTGTGTAACATCCCACTATATTAAAATCAATTTATCACTAGTACTTTTCTGATTATTTTATTTAACTTTATTAAACTATATGTTAATTGTCTAACTTTTCTTGGATTTATAAAAACAATTCACAATCAGCATTGAAGAATGTGTAAGTGACATTTTGTTATTTAGTGTTTTTTTTTAATAAATTATAATTAGGTCAAATGGTAAACGGTGGAACGAGAAACTCGCGGTTTCAGAATCCTTTCAAAAATATTATTTCAGATTCGAATCATTTTAAAATAGAATATTACAATATGATATATAAAAATTTAAAAAAAAAAATCAATCATAAAATCTTTTGATCCTTTATCATAATCCTTTGATATCATGGTGTTAAGGGTTTCAAAATGTTATTTATGATAGATGGAGCGTTAATTTAAATATAAAATTATCATTTATGTAGATGGGATATGATTACGATATCTTTTACTTAATTAATGGTTTTATGTTACAATTGTATTATATGATAGGGTTTTATTATTTTTGTGATCTCTTTTTATTCGTATAAGAATTCTTTGAATTTTGTATTATTTAAAAACATCTTCTATGTATATACAGTCTTCCACAAAACATTTCATAATCTGACAAACAAATTTAATATTTATGTAACGTATTAAAGATTGAATATTTGAATGTTAAGCTTCACATTTCTCTGTATCATCCACGGAGTTAGTAGATTTATATGGCTAAAAATAACATCGGAGATTGGAAATCTCAATTGTGAACTTTCACATATCCTGATGTTATGCATAGAGTATTATATAGCTTTATGTTGAAGCTCAAAATTTTCAACAATTCAACTCGTAAACCTCACACTTGTCGAATTTTAATGCTACCCGTGAAATATATATTATTTATTAAATTTATTTCATCGGTTTAAGTTTAGTTTGTTTTAGTTTTTTTAAACATCACTATTTTGATTTTCGTTTTTTTTAATTTAATTTTTTTTAAGATCATAAATTAAACCTTATTGGTAAAAAAAGATTAAATATTTATATTTTTCTAATGAAAGGTAAATTAGTAATTTCTTTGTGAAGCCCTAATATAAATAGGAAATAATAATAATAAAACCCTTATTTTAGTTTCTCTACATAGGATTGTCAAACCATAATCTCCACACTTTAGGGTTGAAGAAAGTCATCAAAAGGGAGTATTTTCTTCTGGAATCTCTTTCAAATAAAATGATATGCGTTAGTAATCAATTATAAATGATTTCTTTATTTTCCAAATAGTTTTGAGTTCTTTCGGATTCGTATAATATTTTAGGAAGACCTAAAATGTCAAATTTAGGGCTAAAAAGCGATTCTAAAAGTAAACATTCATTCCTAGTTTTGAGTTCTAGATTTCTTTTTATTATAGATCTAGGAATATTTTTTAGGGTTTGATTCAATCTAGATAATTTTTCTTAAAAAAAAAAAAATAATAATAATAAGCTTAACATGAAATTGGAAATCAAAATAATAATAATAATAATAAAAAAAGAACATAAGAAAAGGAGAATGAGGGACCAATGTACTTTAATAAGAATAATATATATATATATATATATATATATATATATATATATATATATATATATATATATATATATATATATATATTATATATATATATATATATATATATATAATGTAAATAAGAGTGGGGACAAACTATACTTAGAGAATGAAAAGGAAAAATTCCAAAATTGTAGAAAACTTTAGGTATTAGGTGAAATTTTGGATAAATAAAGAAATAATTCTAGATAATACTTTAAAAAATAAAAGAAAAAGAAAGTAAAATAGTTATTTGAGAGATAAGTTCTTATAAAATAATAAATAAATAAAATAATCTTAAGAAAAAAAAAAATAGCTTGTTTGTTAATAAATTCTTTATTATTTGTTTTTAGTGAATAGGTTGTTAATTGATTTTCGCTACTGCTCGAGATCCCTTAATTTGTTTTTGAGGTTAGAAAATTATAATGCGCATTTTTTAAATGTATTTTTATACGTATGATTCGAAAATGTTGGTTCCGTATTGCTTTAAATATGGATCAAATATATTTTGCATGTAAATTATGTTGGACTTTATTTTTTGTTGTGATATAAATTATGAAAATATTATGTTTTATGAATAAATTTATCGAAACTATGTTTTTTACTCTGGTAGTTTGATCATGTCAACGGGAATAATAGTTGATACCATTCGACTCTTGTAAATGAGAATAATAGTTGACATTTACATTCCTTGACGGGGAATATAATTGATTTGAACTCCATCCTCTAGGGGTTTCATTTAAAGGTTACTAGTACTAGTAGTGTTTGGTTCCGTTCACCTTAAAATGAACAATTTGAGACTAACCACCCATTTGAAAGTCCCAGATAACTGGGCACCATTCAATATTTGTGACCAAAGTAAAAGTTTTAATTTGACTATTTGAATGAATTTGATATGAAAGCTTTTGGATCCGAAATGAAAAGATTTTGTTTAAATATTTAAATGTATTGACCAAAAAAAAAGAAAAAAAAATTGAAAATGACTGATGATAATATCCTTATTTTTTCCAGTAATTTGAAAATGCTTTATTCATAATTGTATTAACTTACCTTATTGAGCTTCAAGCTCACCCTGTTGTCGACCATCTTTTCAGGTACTCCTAGTTCTGGCGATAAGTGATGGATAGGTTGAGAAGAGTATTTTAGGATTTGACCTTGAGTTAACTTTAGACTTGTTTAATAAATGAATTTATTTTTATTTAAACTATTTAGTTTATGCGTTTATTTTGGAAGAACATGGATTTTATTTTGGACTCTTATGTTAGTTCGTACTTGGATTGTTGATTTGAAAAAATTTTGTTCGTATGGATTTGAGATTTGGAGATAGTAGAATGTTGCGCTTTTCCTCTTAACAAGTTTTTGATAAATGGAATTAGTTCAATCAATGAATGAAGTTTTGTGTCATTTCGTGTTTCGAGTCTTAAGACTTAAGGTGCGAAATGACGATTATGTCTTGAGACTGGGTTTTGGGGTGTGATACCCCCATGCAGACAGAACGTTCTCGTTGTGTCCCACCGGATTGCAGGACCAAACGAACTAACACCTCCTATGGGGCCAAACAAAACAGACCCTATATCTGGGTCGAGAATTGGTTTTTATATCATTTGTAACGATTCGGTCCAATCATGTAGACATTGTCCACTTCGGTCTCAAGGGGCCCTCATGGCTTTAAAACATGTTTAATAGGTTGAGAAGAGTTCACACTTATATAGTGCCAAAAAATTTCTCTCATATCCGATATGAGTTGTGACATTACTTAAGTAAAATCTAAAAGTATATTTGTTTTACATTAATAAAAATAAGAATAACAATAAGAACTAAGATGAGTGACAATAAGAACCATAAAAAAGGAAGGATATAAGGAAGGAGGAGTCCCGAGTTCGAGTTCCTATGAGGACAAATTACTAAATTGTAAGTAAAGTGTTTAGTTGTTAAAAAAAAGTAGTGAGAATAACGGTTAGTAATAATAAAAGTTTGTTCAGTAATTTTTTTTCTAAGAATTTTTTTGTGCTTGATAATGAAAAGCTTTTTCTATTTTTTGTTGTTAAGACACAGTGTTTTCAAAAAATAAATTTTAAATTTATTTGTCAATTTTGTTTTATTTTATTAAAGTTTATTTAAAATAATAATAATAATATGTAAAAAGGTTAAAAATAAAATATTAAATGTAAAAATTATTTTTAAATATTAAGAACAAATTAAAAACATTAGTTTTTTAGGGCAAGTTTGGGGCTGCTTTTTATAACAATGCTTCTACCCAAAATGTTTCCTGACAACACTTCTATCACAAAAGTTTTTATAGCAATCCGAAAAAATGATTCTAAAAATAGGATATCATAATAAATAAATAAATTTATTACAAAAGGTATATAAATCCATAATACATATAAAAATTCATATTAATAAAACCTAAAGCCATTTTTATGATTATAAAAAAATTAACAGAAATAAGTGAATTAATGAATTACGATTATGAAAATATTTATAAAAAGATTTGAACTAATAAATAAATATACATAAACATTTGCATTAATAAAAATCTAAAATAATTATTCATATGATTATAAAAAATATTTACAAAAAAATTGATTAATTAATAAACATATACAAAAAAATTTATTAATAAAAACTGAAAACAATTATTTTTACAAAATATTTTTTATAATTATAGAATTTTGTTTAAATATTTACAAAAAGATTTGAATTATTTGAATTTTTAAAAGAATTTGATATTATCTGGATTTTTTAAATAAAATAAATAGATGTTTTAAGGAAAAATAAATAGATATTAAACGATAAACAAACATGTATTTTAGATATATCTGTGGGTTCTTGGAGGTGCTTTTTTAAAAAACACTAAAGTTTTTATCAAAAAAACACTCAAAGTGTATTTTTGAACTTTCAAAAACGTTTTTGAAAATGTTGCCAAACACTTTTTTTTTTGTCCTAAAAATACTTAAAAGTGTTTATATGTCTAGAAAAATTGCCAAACTGGCCCTTAATTAGATTTTGTTTTCCAAAAAAATTGTATTTATTTTTAAAGGACTGAAAATAATTTCTTTTAGACTCTTTTACTGTTTTTAAATTTCAATATTTAATTTTAAAAAATTTTACCCAAAAAGTAAAAACGAAAGGAAAAATAACATATTCAGCCGCTCAAAACACTGATCTCGAACGCTCATCTGTCTGTTCGGGTTCCATAGGAAAGAGAAGGTGGGATTGCTCTCCATTTGTTCTCACTCTTCTCAAAAAATCTGTGAACTTATTTCGTTAGAGCTGTGTATGATTTACGTTTTTTTTTTCCTTATGTGATAAGGATTTTGCTTGATTGATATGATTTTTGTGATCTGTTGGTTATTAGGATTTTGTGGTTTGTTTGTTTGTTGAAATCCAAATGAAAACTGAAAATTTTGGGTTTATAAAAAATTGCTTAGGAAAAGGATTACAAACTGAAGATTATTTATATGACAAACTCTTTTTAGTTATTATAATTTTGCATTTATATATAAATGATTGATACTTTGTACTTTCAGCAGCACATTCGAATAACATCTCAAGAATTACGATATCGCCATTAATATACTGTACAATGGTTACGGTCTCAAAATTATAATGCCTTTAGTTTAATTGAAGAAAAGTGATAAATTTATAAAGTTATACTGTTTCCATACAAGCCCAAATCATATTTCACAAAATTTTCCTCAAAAAATGTTTCAAATATTGTGCTAAACGACACTAGGATGTATGACGCTTTCTCAATCTCCTCGTAGACTAAAAAAAAAAACATCAATAAGATAGCTTGGAGACAAGCTGCTCCATTCGGTGCCAGAATCAACAACACCATCGATAAATATTGTGACACGTAGATATATCATCATTCTGCAGAAATATCTCGTGCCAGATTCGCAAATGCATATCCTTCAAGATAAAAGTCTGAAAAGATAATTAGCCTTGTAAAAGATAAATATTTCAAGTTATAAATAACAATTCCTTAAAAGATAAACTCTATCTCTAAAGTTAAAATTTGAATTGTGATCATCTTTTCTATAAAAAAACCCAAAAATATTATTATAAATACTTTATCATTTATTTTATCTGACATGAAAAGAAAGTATTTAACTTTCTTCAAATTTATTTTTATTTGGTTACCCACCGATAGTTTTATTTGTATTCGTTGATTTCTGCTGTGGTTGTTTTGAAGATTTGGGGTTGATAAATGTGAATTGGGATAGACGTTGATTATGTGTGCTGTTTTACTTTTATTGTTGTATCTCACTCTTCCACTCCATGTAAATTTTATTTTATTTTCATTTGTTTCTTATATTTTTTGTTATTGACTTATTAGGACGTGTGATTGTTCGTTGATTTTTATATGGACGATTTAGATGATAACGCTTCTTCGATCAAACATAAAAGTTACTTCAAATCTATATCCGTCCGTATACTTCATCAAACTTAAAATTTTAAGTATTTTAGGGATATTAAAATTATCTCTTATGTAGGATTAATAATTTTTTAATTTATTAAACTTAAATGTTATTAAATGCATGTAATGTTTTAGTAATTTGATTTATATTTTCGGATATAAAGATATTATGATCATGAACAAATGATATTTCAGTTTTTATTGTCAAAAAATAAGTCACATCAATATTAATGTCCTTTCTAAAAACCTTAATTTCTTTGTTCTTTCCACCACTTTTATTGTTGTATCTCACTCTTCCACTCCATGTAAATTTTTATTTTATTTTCATTTGTTTTCTTATATTTTTTTGTTATTGACTTATTAGGACGTGTGATTGTTCGTTGATTTTTATGGACGATTTAGATGATAACGCTTCTTGATCGAGCGTAAAGTTACTTGAATCATGTCGAATCCGTTATCTTACAACTGAACTTAAAATTTTAAGTATTCTAGGGATATTAAAATTATTTTTTATGTAGGTTTGAACATTTTTTCTCACTATTAACTTAAATATTATGTCATCATATAATATTTTTAGTAATTTGATTTATATATTCGGATATAAAGATATTATGATCATGAACAAATGATATTTCAGTTTTTATTGTCAAAAAATAAGTCACATCAATATTAATAACCGTAATACTATATTTGTTTCCTAAAAATGTCAGGAGGTTGAGTATATTGAATTGAATTAAAGATTGGATAGGGAAGTTGAAGGGGGAAGATAGGAATTGAATGTATGGTAGGAGAAATGGAGACAGAAACCTAGTCAGATTGAAATTGGGTAAACGTTCAAAGCAATAGACCAATTCTCATTGCATTTGCATTTAATATTTATTCAATTTCCATGAATATGTGTTGGCTGGGGAATTTATTAAGATGTAACAACCCACATGTCTTCCTTCCATGAAAAAAGGTTCACTAAATTTGGGCGGAGAACAGGGTCTTTAATTTTATAACTTTGAGTGGGAAATGTTTGGTTCAAATGGTAAAATGTGAGACGGGCATAAGGGAGAGCCAAGATAGGGTCTTTAATTTGATTATTTCTCATTTTATATTATATGGTTATAGTATTGTGTTTTACATGGACTTTAGCCTAGATCCTTCCATGAATCTATTCCACCTCTTTATTAGTCAGGTTTTAAAGGCGTTGATTTTTAGTTTTAAAAAAAAATTATTAATTTTTTGTATAAATTTTTTTTTTTTTTGTATAAAATAAAATTTATTTTTGAAATTTACCTTAAAATGATAAATGACTTTAAAATTATAGTATTACAAAAGTAAGAAAATATTATTAAATTTTTTATATAAAAATGTCTAGATACTTAAGGCAATAAATTGTAAAAATAATATTTTAGACCATTAGACCGTTTACCAAAAGCTTCTAGACAAATACACTAACACTTTTAAGAATAAAATATTATATACAAAATAACGTAACTTTGTTATGTAATAAAATTTTATCATTTTTATGATTTCTCTCGGTTTATATGGAGATTAGTTTTAATGTGATATGATTTAAAGACATATTCTATGTGCACGGGTCTATTCAAAATATCTCACCCTTTTACAAAAAAAAATTTAAATATGAAATTTATTTATGTAGCGTATTAAAGATTGAATATTTGAATCTTAAACTTCACATTTCTTTGTATTAATCACCCACGGAGTTAGTAGATTTATATGGCTAAAAATAACATTGGAGAATGGAAATTTCAATTGTGAACTTCACATTTCCTGATGGTATGCATAGAGTATGTAGATTTATGTTGAAGCTCCAATATTTCAACAATTCAACTCGTAAACCTCACTCTTGTCGAATTTCAATGTTATCCGTGAAGTAGATATTATTTATTAAATTTATTTCATCGGTTTAAGTTTAGTTTTTATTTTTATTTTTTTAGACATCACTCTTTTCTTTTCATCTTTTTTTAATTTAATTTTTTTTAAGATCATAAATTAAACCTTACTTAAGTAAAATCTAAAGTATATTTGCTTTACATTAATAAGAATAACAATAAGACCAAAGATTAGTGACAATAAGACCATAAAAAAGCCAAGATATAGGGAAGAAGGAGTCTGCATGTCCCAAGGACAAATTACTATATTGTAAGTAAAGTATTTAACGGTAAAAAAAATATGAGTGAGAATAATGTTTAGTAACAATAATTTGGTTGGTTAAAAAATTAAAAGTTTGTTCGGTAAATATTTTTTTAAGGATTTTTTTTTTTTGTGTTTGATAATAAAAAAAGCTTTTTCTATTTTTTATTGTTAAGACAGTGATTTCAAAAAATATATTTTAAATATATTTGTCATTTTTGTTTTATTTTATTAAAATTTATTTTAAATAATAATAATAAAAAAAATATGTAAAAAGATTAAAAATAAAATATTAAATGTAAAAATTATTTTTAAATATTAAGAACAAATTAAAGCATTAGTTTTTAAAATTAAGCTGATCTTTGTTCTTTGTAGTAATGACACATCTGAAAACATTTTTCGTTAATGATGCTTACATCCAAAGTTTTATGGAAATCCGAAAATGTGATTCTACAAGCCAAAACGTTTCCCTTGGCAAAGCTTCTATTAGAAATTTTTTTATAGAAATCTGAAAAATTAAATTTACAAAAGTTTTTTGCAACATGTCTTTTATATCATTAAAATTACGAAAAATGATATTTAATATTTAATTATAAAAATAGGATATCATATAAATAAATAAATTTATTACAAAAGTATATAAATACATATAAAAATTCATACTAATAAAACCTAAATCAATTATTTGTATGATTATAAAGAAATTAAAAATATTAACATAAATAAGTAAATTAATGAATAAACATATATAAATATAATAAAAACATAAAATAATTATTTTTATGATTATAAAAATATTTTAATTAATGAATAAATATACATAAACATTTGTATTAATAAAAATCTAAAATAATTATTCATATGATTATAAAAAATATTTACAAATTTTTTTGATTAATTAATAAACATATACAAAAAAATTTATTAATAAAAACTTAAAACAATTATTTTTATAAAATATTTTCTATGATTATAGAATATATTTTTTTAAACATTTACAAAAATATTTGAATTATTTGATTTTTTAAAATAATTTGATATTATTTCGATTTTTTAAATAAAATAAATAGATGTTTTAAGGAAAAATAAATAGATATTAAAAAAATAAACAAACATGTATTTTAGGAAATATCAAAAAACTTTTAAAATGTTTTTTTAATAAAACACCTCCCTCCCAAGTTTAAAAAATGCTTTTGAAAATGTTATCAAAAGCCTTTTATTTGTCCTAAAAACACTTAAAAGTGTTTATAGGTCTAGAAACACCGTCAAACTAGCCCTTAATTAGATTTTGTTTTCCAAAAAAATTGTATTTATTTTTAAAGTTTCTTTTTACTGAAACTAATTTCTTTTAGACTCTTTTACTGTTTGTAAAATTTCAATATTTAATTTTTAAAAATTTTACCAAAAAAAAGTAAAAAAATCGAAAAGGAAAAAAATAACATATTCAAAGCCGCTCAGAAACACCGATCTGGAACGCTCACCTTCTCATTTCGGCACTGGTTCCGCAGCCATTAGCTTTCTCTAAGGTGATTTCTTCTCTATTTAGGCTTTTCAGGGTGTAGATTTCTCATTTGTTCTCACTCTTTCTCAAAAAAATCTGTGAACTTATTTCGTTAGAGCTGTGTATGATTTACGTTTTTTTTTTCTTTATGTGATAAGGATTTTGTAGATTGCTTGATTGATATGATTTTTGTGATCTGTTGGTTATTAGGATTTTGTGGTTTGTTTGTTTGTTGAAATCCAAATGACAACATTAGAAAATTTTGGGTTTAAGCTTCTTATTTTGATAATGTCATGTCATAGTTTGCTGGATTGTACACTTGTGCTCCAAGTGTTTGTTAGAATACTCAAGAGAGAATTTACTAGGTTTAGAACAGAAGGGAAGGGTTCATAGTTGTTACAGTTTAATCACGTCACACAGCCTCTGGTCCACTTTCATTCTATCTATTTCATTATAATAATAATAATAATAATAATAATATACTTTGAAACTTTGATGCTACTAAGAATTGAAGAGCATTCCTGGGGGATACATCTATTCAAAAACTAATGTAAATGAATTGTTTCCTATCATTTTTATTTGGTTACCAACCGATAAGTTTATGCTTATGCTTGAGATTCCATTGGAAAAATTAGTGCCTATTTGGTTACTGTATTTTAAAACGGTTATTGAGAGTAGTTTTTGAAAACACAAAAAACACTATTTTTGTGTTTTCTTGTAACAAAAACAAAAGTTGGGAACCAAATATGTTTTTTTTGTGTTTTTCTTTTTCTCCTTGTTTCCTTGTTTTTTAAAACATCGTACATTTCTCAAAAACAGGAAAAAACAAATCCTTACTTTCAACGTTTGATTTGAAGCATTTGAGGGAACAATTCAACGTTTGAAAAAATAAAATATTTTTCCTTTTAAGATAGGAAAAAGCAAGACGGCAAACGGGACCAAATTGATACGGCCTGGGAGTCCATGGCCCAATAATTGTACCGGCCCACTATCAGCCCTATTTCGGTCTTCAAAAACGGCGACGTTTCCTCCTCACTAGAGAATATTAACGCTCTCTTTGAAGTAATGGTCCCGTGCTTTGAAGTAATGGTCCACGTGTCATTGTTACATTCGTCGGTTTGATAAAGGATCAACATCTTGTTTCTTTGACTTTGACCGGTTCTACCCACAGCCAACAATTTACTGACACGTCACCAGTTGTACTATTTCTATCAAATGCGAAACACATTAAAGAGTATCCTTACCGACCTAAACGTACAGCATAAATTGAGATACTATTACTGCCTGGGTTTTCTTCCTCCAATCTCGTTTATCGCTGTTCATTCTCCTCGATCTAGGTGGTTATGATCTCGTAAATTTTGTTAATTTACTGTCTGTTTTGGACAAATGGATTTTTCGATATCTCTCCTCCTTAGCTCTTTTTTCAACTTTTGATCTTCTTTTTTCCTTTTTCTTTTTGTACATTATTACTGCGATTTTTTGTTCGATATATGATATGTTGCGGTATAAATTTGCATTCTTAGGAACAGTGATTTTGTATTCGTTGATTTCTGCTCTGGTTGTTTTGAAGATTGGGGTTGATAAATGTGAATTAGGATAGACGTTGATTATGTGCTGTTTTCTTTTAATACTTTCCCTCAAGCAATTATCAGTGGTAATCGTTATTCTACAATTTTTTTTAATTGTCAGTTTCCCTTTATTGTGTTATTCTTAATATTTATTTTTAAGATCAATTGCAGGTTGATAACTGGGAGGGATTCTGTTAATGTACTTGTAGATTTTCCATTCATTACAATTTCCCATGATTTTGTCGCTTTTGAACTGATGATTGGATTTCTATGGAAACCAAAGAGGGATCTGGATATTTGTATAATCATCAAAGAAAAATAGCTAATTCATGGTTTATCGAGTTGGTTAAAGCGCTGGCGAGTTTTTCGAGTAAGTGATAAGTGAGAAGCATGATGTGTAAAATGTGTACGCTGGTTAACCCGAGTGCACGCGTCGTATCAGGCTGGCTATAGTGTACTGAAATGCAGGATGTCGATCGTAGGAAGAGCGTTGACTATTGAAATTGTTCTTATAATATTATACGGACTTAAACTGCGAGATTTCTATCTAACTAACGTGCGTAATTAAAACTAAACTAAATTACGTGTAGAATTACTGATGTAAAGACTAGGGTTTGTCTCCTGCCACTTTTGATGGATCATTACCTATAGAATTACTACTCGGTCTATTAATGGCTTCTCGATGGCGAGGTGATCGTGCTACTGAGATCTGCACTCTCGAGGTATATACGCCTATCGCCCGATTAGGGTTGGAATTAAATCTGCACTTACGAGCCAAAATACTCAAGGCGCTTAAATGAGCAAACCCTACTCGCCACACTCGGGTTCGGGATATCTACATTCTGGGTTAGCAGAATTCGCTCAATCGGATCACAGGGAGTCCTTATCTCTCGATCTCAAATACCCAACAGAATCATGCCAATGTTGGCCAGACATTACCATATATTTAAATCACAGATATAGAGACGATCGATGCATATCATAAATAACTGAATAATACATGTTTAAACTTTAATCCATTCAATTGTGACAGGGTTCAACAAAAGACGAATAAAAGAAAGTGTCTTCTCTGATAATCAGTCTTGCTATTACGCTTTTGTTGTTATGCGTTCTTTTTTCCTCGAAATTAGGTCTCCATTCCTTTTAATGATGCTGAGGCAGAAATCGTGGTGACGTCGCGACGTTGTGACGTCGAGACGTGGGGACGTCACAACGTGGGTGCCGATGTTTATTACGCCTCTTGCATTCGACAGGTGCGAAACCACCACTTGACCTGTAATTAAAACTCCACAAATAAGATCTTGGGCTATAATAAACATTTAAATTTAAAATCAACTAAAAACATAAGCGGGCGGGTATAATATAGTGTTTAGGCACTCATCGTAGATAGAACTCTGTGTTGGGATTAATCTTATGAATTTACATCAAGATCTCCTTGTCCTCTTGCCTCTTTTGTTGCAATAAAGTTTAATGTAAGGGTTTTCCAGGCACTCGAAGGTGGAATTTAACCAGAAGTGAATTTTCTCTCAAGTTATTAAATCTTTGACAATCAAGATCATCTGGAAATTATCCCTGTTTAGTTTTAATATCATTTGGTATTTTACATGATCACTACATTTCAGCATAAAATGTAGACAGAAGGCAATCTAAAGAAACGTAACCCTCTTGTTTGTTAGTGTGGTTGCTCCTGTAATTAGAAAATTGTTGCTTTTTATACATGAAAAAATATCAGATGTGTGGAAGGAACATCAGTTGCCATTATCTGAATGTCTGATTGATTGATCGCATTTCAAGCTTGTTGAGAAATAATTCTCTCCATTCACTGAAGAAGTCAACTTTGCTCTTTATTGTTCTTAACTTTTTCTTTTTAGTGGTACTATCTTATGAATGAAAACACGGTTTGAGGCTTGGAGTTGTTGCTCATTGAGGTTTTACGCCTTTCTAAGTGAAATTAGTGAGGCAGTTGGTGACTTTGATGACTCTGCCATTACTTTTACAGGTATTAGCCTAGGTTTACTTAAACCCATTGGTTTCTTCAAATAAATTCTTCTTCTATCAGGTATTACTAAAGATGGAAGCTCAAAACAACCAACATGAAACACACCCAGAATCTGCCAAGGTTCCAGTTATGACTTCGTGTCGAAAGAAGAAGTCAGACGATGCCACCTTTTTGCAGGATGTGAAGGATCATATCGACGAGTTCATTCATGCTTCTATGGAGGAACACAAAACTTGCTTTACAAAGACTATTAAGAAGGTCAGTGGTGAACTCCCCAAATCCATGCTTGTACTGCTATACCCCTTAAATTAATCTTAAGCTCTTTTTTTCCTCTTTTTTTTTATTACAGATGTTTGGAATGTCAAAGGTGGTGGCTGAAAGGAATTCCAACTCTGAGGGAGTTGAAAGTTCTCTTCCCCTCCAGACGACAACAGCCGACTAGAGTATCTCATACCCTCCTTCAATGGCCTTATGTCTGTCATAGCTACAATGGGGTTTTTCCCGGACTTGAAGGAGGCCTTATGTCTGTCATAGCTACAATGGGGTTTTTCCCGGACTAACATATATATATATATATATATATATATATATGGTATGCTATTAGTGATAACTGATACCCTAGGAAATTTTGTGGTTTTAGAACCTTGTTTTGTTAATGGGATTATCACATTGGTCATGATCAGGTACTATATATTTAAATCTTCCATAACCAAGGAAATATAATTTCTTGTTGTTACTGAGATCTCACCTAGGGATTTTGTGTCTTCTACCAGGATCATGGTAGACTCTTCTTTTGTGGGAGTATCTCAACTCTCAAGGCTCGTCTATCCTTTTCTGATCTTGTTCAGTTTTCCTATTTGCCTGTCTGCCTGCCTTCCATTGAAGATGAAAATCCCTTCTGAAGGGAAGTCCTTCTTGTGTGGGCTTGGGCCTCGTAAGGTTCAAAATTTTGGTACTTCGATTTGGCCCAGTTTCTAGCCCATAGCAATGTTATTTACAATGCGTACAATTAACATCTCTATTTATAAAGCTTCACTTTTCAAAACATGTCATATTGAAGAGGGGGGCCTTGTAGATTTTTGGAACACTTTAATTGTTGACACTAGTAATTTGTGTAACTTTTTTTTTTTTTTTACATTTTTATTAAATGCTTTGTTTAAATATTATGAATGTAAGTTTTATTAATTTAATTAGATTTTTTAATTATTTTTTATGAAATTGATGTGCACTCAAGATCACACTTCATTTCACTCTGGCGCGTACCTCGGGGTGCGCATGAGACTTTTGCGTCTAAGTTGGTTGGGCCTTACGCCTTTTAAAATTATGATATATTGTGTATAATAAATTGCGAAAGCCTTTAAACTCTCATAACACGTCTTCTAAAGAAAATTTAGTACTAGCCCTAAATATTGTTTACTAATGTGGAAATGTTACCCAATATATTGATTTCACTATATCCATGGGGGCAAAGTGGTGGATTACATCAAATATTGATTAAAAAATTATGACTAAAACTATTCATTGAATTATCATAGATTGTGATGACATGGAATCCATTTAGATCTCGTTTATTTATTGTTTTTTTTTTTTTTATGGGTTTAGTGTGATTCCAAAACTCATCTTTTGAAAAACTAGTTCAGTGCAAATCACATGCTTTCGTATGTCGAAAAGCAAGTTCGATGTAAATTAGCTAGTTTGTTAAAAGATGAGTTTGTCTAATAGAAGCTCATATGTTGAAAAGACAAGTTAAATACAAATTTAGAATGTCGTTATAATTACAAAACTTGTATGTTGGAAAAATGAGTTTTATCCAAATTAAGAACTCGTTTATTGAAAGAATTGAGTTCAACACAAATTAAGAACTCGTCTATTGAAAAGACGAGTTCCATTTAAATATAGAGCTCGTTTGTCAAAAAGACGAGTTCGATGCAAATTTAGAACAAGTCTGTTTGAAAGACAAATTTGTTGCTATGTTGACGCTTATGTGGCAAACTAAGGTAATTTCATCAATACTTCTAAACCTATATTATTTTAAAATTTTGTTATTTTTTAGAAAAAATAACAAAAAATATTGAGCAAAGTATGGAGGGGTGTGGAGGATATGTGCATTTTGTATGGAGCAAAGTAGTGGATTACATCAAATTTAAAAAATATTGATTAAAAAAGCATGACTCCAAAACTATTGATTAAATTACCATAGTTTGTGATGACATGGAATTCATATAGATCTTGTATATGGTGAACATGAGTTTAATATAATTCAGAATTCGTATTTTGAAAAGACGAGTTGTAAAACCCGAGAAAAATTCAATTTTTCTGAAAAAGGTAAAACGGTAATTTTGGTTGGAAACTGGAAATTTTCTAGATCTCGGATGTGAAGCAGTTTATTTATTGAATTTGTCTGTAATCCCCAGTTCTTGTCGAATTTAGTTAAATTCAGAGATAATTCGAATTTAGCATTCGAGCAGTCGGGTGTCAGTGGCCAGCATGTGTCATGTAGATATACGCGCTTTCTAGGGAGTAACATATAGTAAGAAGCCCAGTATGATGCCTTTGTATAAATGTTGCGTGGAGCCGAGTGTCGAATGAGGAAATTATGGAAAAGAGCAGTTCGTGAAAATAAGGAAAAATGAGAAATAAGGCAATGCTTGAGGAGGAAAAGTGGCAGAAGCTACAATCAATTCGATGAATGACAATCAAAAGAAAGAAGTGAAAGGAAAATTAAAGAAAGAGAGAAATAAAAAGAAAAAAATAGAAAATGAGAAGAAAGAAAATTAAAAAAAAAGGATGGAGCAAACAAAGAAAGGTGTTCATGTGGATAACAAAGAAGAAAAGGAAAGAAAAATGGAGGAAGGAAAGAATATGGGAGGAAACGAATAGGAGAGAGAAAAAAAAACAAAAAAAAAAAGGTTTTTCGCTTCTTTCTAAGATTTACGAAAATCAAGCCGTGGGTTTTAAATCCTTGTGAGAATGAAGTCGGTCAGCGCAGCGAGAAATTTCTGTGTAGATGCAATGCAGGGGTTGATCGAGCTACAGAGATAGAGGAATTTTTCCTCCTTTGATTATTTTTACAGCGCAAGGTCGTTTAATGACATGAATTCTTTAGGTAAAGTAGCGGCCGCGTGATTTAGTCCCAGATTTTGGGACTAAATATTAGAGGCCCACTGGTGGATTAAACATTCGGATTTGGGTTGAGGTTTGATTTTAATCTGAGTTGATGTCTTGGGTTTGTTGAGTTTAATTATCGCATTAATTTGTTGATGAATGGAAAAAAAATGGTCCATGGTCGTGAAGGGACGAGAGGTGCAATTTATGTGGGTCAAGATTTGGAGTCATTTGTGTGTTATTGCTGGAAAAATAAATAAATAACATGTTGTGTGTAAAAATCATGTTAATATGTGCTTACGTGATGTATTAACATATAAATTGTGATGAATAGAAATTATATGTAGGAAATATAATTATCCGAAATTTATAAACGTTGCATGTAGCATGACATAGCATGAAATGACATGATTTCATTTCATATGCGCGGTCACATCGCGTCGGTCGGGTGTGGGTGCATGGTATTATTCATCGTTAACGGTGAATGTATGGTGGTTCGAAAATGGGATCACGTTGAAATGCGATTGTATAAAGAAAGCGATAATAAATATAAATCATATGTGTTTGAGCATTGCAAGATGGGGTAGATCCCCCTCAGGGTGAAAGACCCAAATTTATATGCGATTAGGCATGATCACCAGCGGTTAGACATGATCACCAACGGTGAAAGCCCATAAAAATGTCGGAAGGGGTTTGACGATTCTACGATGTGACCCCGAAAAAGACGTGGCCCATGAGCGGCGCCGCAGGTTGATAAAAAAATTGAGTGAATATTGGGCGGTATCCGATAGTTTAAGTCGTTGGTGAAAGCATGATAGTGGTTTTGCCTTGGCATTGCAGTTGTGAGAGAGTCGGTCGGGATGATGCCCAGGCGTGAAGTGCAAATGCTATGCGTGACACGTAATATTGCATATAGGACATTATTTATGGAATGTGATTGGACATTTTCTGGTTGTCATTAAGTAATAGTTTAGATTGGGGAGTAGCCCTTGGAGGTACCTCTTGGGCATTCTTTCGCTAGGTCGTGGGACTTACTGGGTATGGGGTGTGTGGGAGACGGCTGACAGTAGTGATATGAAGGAAGCGATGTGTGTGAGCCTTGATGTGCCTTTGTTCAAAGTATTTTGTATAAAAGAATAGTAACTAAATTCTTTTGGGACTATTATTTAAATAGTCGGGTATGTAATTATGGTAAGAGGGTCGTGATTGGACTCTTACGGACTGTAATTAAGTGTTTTATTTTCATATTTTAGAATTAAATGTGAATAAATGGATCCCGGTAAAGGGATGTATATTAGGGATATGGACAGATGGATCTTGTGGTCGATACTACTTACATTAAGACCTGGATGGAGTTATGATTATACTTTTATCTGAGTTGTATGTTGGGTGAAACAAGCGAGCAAGAAGAAGTACATGCCTTTATTGAAAATATAAATCTAGATAAATGGGACATAGCGGTGTGGTGCTCAGTGCTTTGAGAAATCCGTAGAATTCCCGTGATTGGGGTTTAATCGATGGGACTCCGGTTAGGGTGTCATAGCTTGGTGACTTAGGTATACAGTCTGGGGGCTGATGGGCATGAGTCTAGATCATGCATTGATGTGTGTTGCATGTTTTGTGCTTAACATCTTTGCATTGTGTGTGATTGTGTGATTGTGTGTATAAATTGCGTGAATGATACACATGGAAGAATGTATATAGGAAAAGATGAACATTAGGATTAGAAAACATAACCTTAGGGGTTCGAAGAACAAAATAAGATAGAGATAGTTCGAATGTGGAAATTCGTAGTAAGTGGCACATACCTTTACTAGTTAGATGAGAAAAGAAATCTCGATCTGCTATTTGACTTAAGTAGATGGAAATCGAGGAAGAGGCGTAGGGTTGTCCATGGGAAAATAATTGACCACCTGTGTTTAACCATGACCTTTATAAAGGCTATAGGTCTTCGATTGCCATCATTGTGCGATGAGTCGTGGCTATACCGTCACCTAATTGTCTGGCGGTGGACGAGGAGGATGAGTAACCTGGGGTTTGGGCACATCGGCCTCAGGCATACATGGGAGGAGGGGACTCGATGAATCGGGGTGACCTTAGCCGTTGAAAGAGAGTAGAAGATGTGGGTCAGGGATGCAGGTGCTGATGGCGAAAGGAGGTCGACCTTCTTCTAGCTCGGGGAAAGAAGCGAGCTTCTTCTCCCAGGGTTTGAGACGGGGCGGCCTCCCCGGGGCAAAGGCAGGACGGGGCTTAGTGAGTCGGGGCCGATGTGTTCCATTGCTATCGGCTGGATATATGGCGGGATTGCCTGAGAGCGGGGATCCGGGTATAGGACATCATAGTTCAATCCGCGATGGGACATGCGCGGGTGCGGTTGTTTCCTCCTTGCGGCATGGGCGAGGCGATGTCGGTCGAGGTGTTGCCTGAAGCACCTCTATTTCGCGAATGGCTTGTATAGGCGGGCGTCGGGTTGGGGTCTCGGGCTGTATTTCGGGGACCTAGGGGCATCCTACGGCTGTGATCTATGATGAGCTTGAGATCGATCCCCGATATCGAGGAATACGTTTTCCTCTCCGCAAAGAGTGTTGTTTAGAATTTGGATGCATCGTATTACGTCTTTATAGTTGCGCTAATGTGTGAAAAGTTTGGGCTTAGAGGTGAAACCTTGGAAGCGGTTGTATGTGAATTCTCTCACTTAAGGCCAGGGTGATTGTAGATCCAAATATGTCGAGTTGTGAGTTAGAATCAGGGATTGCTCACGGTGGACCTTCAATTGATGAACATATCGGTTTGATGTCATTCTCTTGGCATGGATTGGTTGACGGCACATCAGTCATCATTGAAGGATTGTGATCGTAGGTGGAGTTCTGCTTTACACAGGGCAATGTGTTACGTTTGGGAAGAAGCATGATGTTTGCCCCGGATGGATGCCTGACTCCAGTGCGTGGGCGGTTGATGGGTTGGCTAGTAAAGCCTTAGCACGGAGGACGAGGGTAGATAGGATTTGGAGTCTACCTCGGGTCTGGTTTTGTAGGTACAGGATGTTTTTCGGTGAGAAATGCAGATTTACCTCCGCATAGGGATGGAACTTTGTTATTGAGTTACACCTTAGTACATAAGCCCGTTTCTATGACTCGCCCATAGGATGGCACGGTTAATACGGGAACTCGAGGTCAGCTACTGAGGTATTGAATGAGGGCTTTATTAGGCCAGGAGCACTTCACCGGCGCTTCGATTTTGTTTGCTAAGAAGATGGAATGAAGACCCTTCTTGTGCATTGATTATAGACGAGTTGAACAAGGTTACGGTCGAGAATCGGGTATCCATTCACAGAAGTTGATGATTTGTTTGATTAGGCGAAAGGAGCGCGAGTGTACTCGGCTATAGACCATGCCGGTTATCATCAGTTAGAGTTGAAACCGGATATCCCACTAAGGCGGCGTCACAGGACGCGGTATGGGCATTCCGGGTTCAAGTGATGCCTTTCATATTGTGAATGCTCAGCGACTTCATTGATCTTATGCATAGAAGGCTGCCACTACTTAGATTAGTTGTTGTGGTATTTGTTGTGGGGAGCTGATATATTCCTAGTTTGAGGAGGAACATGAGGATTATTTACAGTTGTTCTCGGGCCTTTCGAGGCCTCCAGTTGTTTGCGAGTTGATGGGTGCAGTTTAGCTTCACGAGGTGAAATTTTTTAGGACACGTCGTTCTTGGGACTAACCGTGTTAACCCGGGTGTCGATGAATACGATAAAGGTAGAAATTTGTTGAGTTGGGAGAAGTAGTCGTTCTTGAGAATCACAGCAGTTTCTTAGAATTTACGAGTAGGATTCGTGAGGATTTCTCTGATTGCGGCACTTATTACTGAATTGACTGGAAGGGATTCGAGTTAGGTGGGATGACTTGTGTGATAAGGCATTAAAATTTAAGAAGCCTACGGCTCTGTGGTAGTCCGAGAGCAGGGATAGAGGTACAGTGTCTTGTGATGCCCAGAGACGACCCGGGATGTGTCTTGATGCGATCAGGAGGTTGGCGACATGGTTCAGAACTGGCTAAAGAGATCATGAGCGGAATTGCCTACATATTTGGAGTTGGCGGCCATTGTCTTTGCCTTAAAGGATTTGTGACACTATTTGTATGGTGAGGCGGTTGAGTATTTTCATAGCCTGAGAGTCACGATATTTTACAGCGGGACCTTGACATGAGCGGATGGATGGAGCCTCTGGAGGTTATGGCTTCGCTGCATTGCCATCCTGGTAAAAGCGAAATGTAGTGGTAATGCGCTTAGTGAGTCATGGAATCTTGGCCAGTGTAGGCTTCGAGTGGCGGATCTTTCGAGCGTAGGACGATTAAATTGCATTGCGATCTAGGCTTAAGGTATGTTGGGAGTTTAGTGGCTCGCCTGCTGAGCGGGAGTGATTTAGTGAAATTTGGGCCATGAGTCTCGTCCATCGGGGGCCAGGAGCAGTCAGGTGGGAGTGACGAAGGTACAGGCCATCCACTGAGATGGTAGTCTTCGATGGGGACGGGATGTGGTTCCCAGTGGCCGTCTTAGAGAGGAGATCCTCAGAGAGTTCCACTGCTCTCGATTTGTTGTGCATCCAGGTGGCACGAAGATGTACTGTGATCTTAGATTTGCCCGGTATTGTGTAGTAGGATGAAGAACCGTTGGGCGCTGTTGATGATGCCTCGTCTTCAATGATTAGGTTGAGCATCGAAGCGGTAGAACACTCCAATGCGTGGAGTAGCTATAGTGGAAGTAGGAGCACGTCGATGGATTTTATGACCCAGCGCCACGGACACCACGGGCGTGATCACGTGCCGGATGATAGTGGACGGGCTCAGCTAAGTCGACACATTTCTAGCGGTGCGGATGACGCCCTTTCGAGGAATTACATCGGTTGTACATTAGAAAGATTGTCTGTTACATGGGTGCCGTCTACATCGTGCTAGAGCAGAGATCAGGGTTTGACACTTTGGAAGAGTTTCAGGCTATGGGAACTGATTGGCGATGAAGCGTTGCATTTCATATGAGCAGATGGTCAATTGGAGAGAACCATATAGGTTTTAGAAGACATGTTGCGAGCATGCGTCCTGGATCTTAAGGGTAGTTAGGAGGAGCACTTACCCTTAGTGGAATTCGCCTACAACAATAGTTATCAGGCGAGTATACAAATGGCACCCTATGAGGCTTTATACGGGAGGCCGTATCGATCTGATTTGTTGGATGAGGTGGGAGAGTGTTCCATCATTTGGTCAGGATATGATTAAGAGACACCTACCGAAGGTGGGTTTGATACGGACGTCTTCTTACGACCGAGGCTAGGCATAAGAGCTATGGTAACGACCTCTAGAGTTTAAGGTGGGTGATCACATATTCTTGAAGGTGATGCTTAAGAGAGGAGTGGTCATATTCGACAAGCGAGGGAAGATAACGTCGAGAATTATATCGGTATGAAATACTTGAGAGGGTGGAATGCAGTTGCATATGCGTTGCTATACGAGTTTATGGGGCGATCCGTGAGATGTTCACTTCTTCATGCTCGGAAGTATACTCGGATCATCTCGTAGTGGATTGGGAGGAATTATTGATGGATGGGACCATGAGGAGGGACGGTCACGTCATGGATATAGGAATCGGGTTTATGGCCTTGAGCCGTGCGACTAGTGAAAGTGTTGTAGCAACAGATGGTGGAGCGACACGAGAACTTCGAGGACACGATCTGAGCCACCTATCCTTTACATTTGAGGATGAAGGTGCGTTTAATACGATCTATTGAGCCAGAATAAATTGTGCATATTCATGTGTTTGTGTGTGCAAGTGTGTGTGAATTTTGGGGACGAAATTCTGTTAAGGGGGAAAGAATATAAAATCCAGGAAAAATTCAATTTTTCTGAAAAATGATAAAACGGTAATTTCGGTTGGAAACCGAAAATTTTCTAAATCTCAGATGACAAAACGGACCCATTTGTTAGATTAAGTCTCCACGAAATCTGAGATTCTGCGGTCAATTTGTCGGATTAGAGACGGTCGGTTTCACGTTTTTCGGGTGTCGGGTGTCAGGCCACATGACATGATCATGTGGATGACACATGGCACCCTAGGGGAGTAACACATGGAAAGAGCCATGTGGTGCACTTATATAAATGGTTCACATGGAGCCAAGTGTCAAATGAGGAAATTATGAAAAAAGAACAAATTCATGAAAATAAGGAAAATTTGGGAAATAAGACATGTGACGGAGGAAAGTGGGAGAAGCTTCCCACTTGACCCAGTGATGAATGACAATCAAAGAGAGAAAGATAAGTGAAAGGAGAAAATGAAAGAAGAAAAATGAGAAAAAAGAAAATTAAAAGAAAAAAGGTCGACGAACAAAGAAAGGTGTTCGGGTGGATAAGACAGGAGAAAAGGAAAGAAACATGGAGGAAGGAAAGAATAGGGGAGGAAACGAACATGAGAGAGAGAGAGAAAAAAAAAAAAGGTTTTTCGTTTATCTCTAAGATCTACGGAAATCAGGGCATGGGTTTTCGTCGAAGCAAGAGGTAAAGTCGATCTACCTTGGCGAGGGTTCTGGCGTGGATAAAATCTAAGGTTTCGTCAGAAACTCGAGGGTAGGGTACCAACTGCTTTGATTGTTTTAACTCCCAAAGGTCGTTTATTGGCGTGGGGGTTCTTTGGGACATGGCCCGCGTGATATAATCCCAGATTTTGGGATTTGAATATGATAAATTTTAGGACTGAGTTCAAGGCTGATCGTTGATTAAGGTTTAGTTTTAAATCCTGGTGATGTCTTGGGTTTCAGTGATTTTCGGTATCTGATAATTTGTTGATTAATGGAAAAAAAGTTCATAGCCATGAAGGAATGAGAGGTGTCTTTCTTTGTTGTAATGGAGTCGAGGAGATTTGGGTCATTTTGTGTTTTATTTCTAGAAAAAAAATAAATAACATGTTATTGTGTGTGAAAATCATGTTAATATGTGCTTGCGTGATGTATTAACATATAAATTGTAATGAATGGAAATTATATGTAGGAAATATAATTATCCGGAATTTATAAATGTCTTAAGTGTAGCATGACGTAGCGTGAAATGGCGTATTGCATTTAAATATCTTGGCGGTCGCGTCGCGTCGAGTCGGAGTGTGGGTGCATGTCTTGATATTCACCATTCTTGGTGAATGTGTAGTGAAATTTCGAAATGGGATCACGTCAAAATCAAGACTTCTGATTTGTATAAAACAATAATAAATATACATTACGTGTGTTTGGGTGTAGCAAGATGGGGTAGATCCCCTACGAGGGTGAAAGACTGATTTATATGCGGTTGAACATGATCCTGCAGTGGTGAAAGCACAGTAAAAATGTCGAAGGTGCGCGAAAATCCTACGATTAATGACCCAGCGTGTATAAACAAAACAGTTGTTAAAAATTCAGTGAATATTGGAGTTGTCGATAGTTTTTAAGTGTTGGGTGAAACACTATTGTTTGGTTTTAGCTTGGCATTGCAGGTGTGAGGGAGTCGGTCGGGACTCAGGTTGTGGGCATGAGGAGTCTCATCTCATGCATGACACATAATATTCCATATGTGATTGAACGTTTTCATGGTTGTCATTGCAGGTGCATTTAGGTGGGGAGTAGCCCTTATAGGAGAATTTACCTGCTTGGCATTCTTCGCTACAGATCATGGGACACTCTTTCGGTGCGGGGTGTCTGGAGGCAGTAACTAAACAAGGCAAGCGTTATGAAGGAGGCCGATGTGTGTGGCCTTGATAATACCTTTGTACAAAGTATTTTGTATAAAAGAATAGTAACTAAATTCTTTTGGGACTATTGTCTAAATAATTGGGTAATAAGCGTGGTAAGAAGGTAGTGATCGGTTTCTTACAGGCTTGTAATTAAATTGTTTTATTTTCATATTTTAGAATTAAATGTGAATTAATGGAGCCCGGTAAAGGGATGTATATTGGGGATATGGACATATGGACCATGTGTGGTCAATACTACTTCTGTTGGACCACAGTTGAGTTGATTATCTTTGTTATACAGGGTTGTATGTTAGGTAGAGGCTCCACGAACAAATGAGATTCTGCGTTTTTGTTGAAAATAATTTTGGGCCAATGGATGTAGCCGGTGGTATCGGGTGCAGGAAATCCATAGAAATTCCACGGGTTGACGGGCTGTCAACGGGACCTCCGGATTTGAGGTGTCACACGAGTTCGGTGCAAATACATTACTCGTCTCCTAAATAGACGAGTTTAATGCAAATTGAAACTAAGTTTGAAAAGACAAGTTAGGTGCAAATAGAACTACGTATATTTGAAAGAACAAACTCGGTGCGATTTAGCATGTCAGTGTTAATATAGAACTCGTATGTTGAAAAGATGTGTTCAGTGTAAATATAGAATTAAATACATTAAAAATACGAGTTGATATTAAACGGTCTATTGAAAAGGCGATTTCATTCGCTTTCATTTGTTTAAAGACCATTTGCCTGTTAAGCTTAGGTGGCAAACTCTTTGGTAATTTCATCAATACTCCTCAACCTATATTATTTGAAATTTTATGTATTAAAAAAACATCCATATCGAGAGAGGGGTGCTGACGGCGTGTGCATTTTGTATGGGGCAAAGTGGTGAATTACATCAAATTTAAAAACATTGATTAAAAAATATGATTTCAAAACTATTGATTGAATTACCATAATTTGTGATGATATGGAATCCATGTAGATCACGTTTGTGGTGAATACGGGTTTAGTACAATTCATAACTCGTATGTTAAAAAGACGAGTTTAATTCAAATTTAGGACATCAATGTAAATATAGTACTCATACATTAGAAAGATGAGTTATGTCCAAATTAATAACTCGTCTGTTAAAAATATGAGTTCAGTATAAATTAAGAACTCGTTTGTTGAAAAAATGTGTTCATTGTAAATATAAAACTTGTGTTGAAAAGACAAACTTAATGCAAATTTAAGTGGATTTATTAAAAAAGCAGTTTAATTTAAATTTTGCTCATCTATTTAAAGACGAATTTGTTGCTATGTTGGCGCTTAGGTGGTAAACTCTACAACCTATATTATTTTAAAATTTATTATTTAAAAAAAAAAAAAAAAAACTTCCTTTTGCATGCCATATGACTGGTGGTTCTTGAAACCATACCTTCAACCTACCTTGTGAGCATGGATCCATATGAGGTTCTCGAGGATTTTGGTTAAGCATTTTGAAGATTTCTTTTGAACACGTGTTATTTATTTTTAAACAAATTGGTAGTTTAACTATCTTTTTATAAAATATCTTGAGTAATTATTAATAATATGAAAAAATATTTTGAAGGTTTGTATTACAATTCTTTATATTTGAGATTTAAATAGAATTTTTTGTTGAAATAAAAAATTTAATTAGTTAATGATAATATATCTGGGTGAGGCAGCAATCAAATTCATTAAAAATATTGAAATATGACATAATATTCAGGTTAATTACACTAAAACAATGATTTGGCATAAAACCTATATATTTAAAAATTCTATAATGACTAAAATTCAAAATATTCAAGTTTTATATCATATTAATAACCCTGATTTAAATTGATATATCTATCTAATCAAATATATTTTATCATGTGAATGGCTCAAAACACTAATATCCATCATAAAGCCAACGAAAGCACCACATGAAGCAATAGCGTCACAATAAAGCATTCAGTAAAGACATCCGTCATAGCAATGTATGAAATAACAGCGTCGTGATAAAATGATGATAAAAATATGAAAATAAAATTAAATAAAGCATGCTGTTATATGGAATGGCTGTGATTCATAAGCAAGAAAAAAAAAAATATAATTGGATGATTTTAGATCAAAGTACTAAAAATATCCCTCATTGTGAAAAATGGATCGCAATTCAAAAACCTAAAACTCACTTAATATTTATCCCAATGAAGTTACTCTCGAGTTGAACCTATATCGGAAGTACTTGCATCAGGATATGAAACCGACAATGTAACGATGATCATACGCCCAGAGCCGTAACCAAATTGCATTATTGAAGCCTATGGTCAAACTCCACCACCAATCAGTTGCTCTTCAATCATCAATTAATCTCGAGAAACAATCGTATCGAAACCTGGGACCACGCTAGGATTGAGAAAGAATAGAATTTATTATTAAAGTAATTGAAAAAGAGATGCTTTAAAATAAAATAAAATTCTTAAAACATTGGAACCTGCAGGAGTAGGGGTCCATGCACTGGTTCCATCTTCCATACAACCTTTGCTTCCACAACTTTTACGTACGTAATCTTCCTTTCCACTAGCTCCTCTATGCATTGTCGGTCACATGACTCACATCATTTTCCTTTTACCTAAATTTTTTGAGTTTTAGACGAATAACGAAATAGTGTTTGTGGTGGAAAAAAACATGACGAATTTAGTTTTTTAGTTAAATTAATATCCAAATTAGTATATTTGACAAATGTCATTATTCTTAATAGTATTTTTTTTTATTCAATTGTTATTATCTTAAACAGTAGTATTTAATTTTAAAGTTAACAATTATGTTGTCTTGGACATGATATTTAGTATTTATTTTCTTTTCGTTTTATTTTTACTATTTTATTATTTTAATTATTATAAGTCAAATTACCGTGAATTTAATGATTTAATACTTCCAATTATCATTGTTCGTGATAATGGTATTCATATTTTAGAAATTAATTTGATTTCAAATAATTTTATAATTTTTCAAATAAAATATTTCGATCTAAAACTCAAATCTTTTAATGTTTTAATTCACCCTTAAAATTATATTAAATTAAAACGCAAAATCAATTTTTGTTATCATCTTCTTCTCTAAGTCAATTTATAGGTCATTTTATTTTATTTTTATTTATTTATATTTTTGATAATTCAAGTTGCGCCTGTGAGTACCATGGCTTTTAGGCGGGCATTATTAATAGGCCGGCGGGCGGTATGCGACAGCCTCATGGGCGGCCGGTCGCATATTAAAACGGCAGGGCCGTTGAGCGGTGCGATCCTACTGGCCGTTTGGGATCGGGGTCACCCGGCCGGCCATCTCATATGGGAAATTTGTTATGGGAAAATCGCCAAGCGATTATTTATCACTGAATTACTAATTTCTAAATCCTTTGTGTTGAAGGATAATCTTTATTAAGGAAAAACAAATCTTATCCGTAAAGGATATCTTTGATAAGGAAAAGCGGATCTTATCCACTTAAAAAGGATAATCGCTTTAATAAGGAAAAACGGATCTTATTCCTAAAATAAGAGCAGGAGATTTGGGAAACCAGAGCCACATAAATTGGAAAGATCATAGGAATTAAGGTATGCGGTCGGCCTGCCAGCCTCCTTGCTAACTTCCTCTCCGTATTCTTGTAATCATCGGAGGCGATTCATTACCGTCGTCGGATCGCCCTTTTTGCATATTCGCATTGCGCCGCTCATGCCGTCAGTGGGAAATCGAACAAAAAAAAAGTTTCTGCTTAGGCGATTGGCGAGCTTGGATTCCCGATGGTGTCGATAGTCTTTCGTCCACGAACCGGTTAGTCCCCCGTTCCATACGATTCGTCCAGAGAGCGATTCATGGCTCTCATGCAACCCGTAATCAGTCGTGATCAGTTCCTCCATTGGCGTCAAGGCATGGAGAAAGATGAAGGAGTTGCGAGAGTGCATTGAGCATGCGTGAGATAATGACCGGTTAGGACTTAGATTGGAGAAGTCGCGAACTAGAAAATTATTATCAATCAGCTTCCTTAAAGCATTCTCTATCGATCTTTGCGATAGCCCTTACAAGTCGGATGTTCTAAATGCCACTGTCCGATGACATGGTTAATGCCCAGTGGCTCAGGTCACAAAGAAATCGAATGGCGCTCATGACTGTCAGGCCCATTATGGTTAATCACATTGGCTTTCGAGATAAAGTCGGATGGTCACAAATGCCTGTCAGCCTAGCATAGTTAATACTCAAATTTGCGTATGGACCTAAGTCCGGGATGGCACTACATGACTGTTCGGCTAGTATGGTTAATGCCCGGCTAGCTCGAATAAAGTACGGACCAGCCTTGATGCTTACTGTCAGGCCCGGCATGGTTAATGCTGTGGCTTGGCCAAAGTCACGGATGGCACTACATGACCTGTTCGGCCTAGTATGGTTAATGCTGTGGCTCGGGCCAAAGTCAGAATGGCCTTCAAATGACACATCCATTGATATAGTTGTGCCGGTGGCTTTCAGTGTAAAGTCGGGTCGCTAAATACTGGCGGCTCGATCCCCAAGTAGATGGGCTAATGCCTTGTCAGGCCAGTATGGTTGATGCCAATGGCTGGTCCAAAATCAGGATGGCACTAATACCTTGTTAATTGATATGGTCGATGCCAATGGCTCAGTCTAAAGAATCGGGATGGCGTTAATGCCTATCCAGGCTGGTATGGTTTATGCCCGGATGGTTTATAAAATCACAGGTAAGGTTGATGTCTGGTACATAAAGACTGAGCTTTTGGCTCCCCCAAGCACAGCCTCCATGTGTCGGACTTGTGGTTCTAAAGCTAGGTCAACACTTCCTTAATGCGGACTTACGGCTCTGGGTGGCTGAGCCAGGCGTGGCTCAAACTCTTGCACTTTCAAAGTCCATCATTTAGACTCTGCTTGGTTGGCACGTGCTTAAACACAACAATGAGCCTTGGCTGTGCCTTCTTTCTCTTCACCACTTGGGGCGGGTTGTCGTCTTGTTGTAAATGTAGTGATCGGTAGAAGGCAGGCTGTAAGGCTGTGTGATCTCGGCTTGGGCTCTGGTAATGCACTTGGAAAGAGCTACGAAGTTGACTTCCAAAGATCAACCCAAGAACAAAATTTCAGCCTAATGACCTCCGACAGCAGACGGGGTATGATGGGTGCTATGTAAGGAAAAGGGCTAGAGCCTGACTCCTGCGAGTTCTTCATTGATAAGAGGAGCTCGCTGCGCTCCCTCTCAGTGATCTCAGTGTCATTGATATTGAGAAACATGCGGTTCTGCGCACTTTATATCGAGCACACGTTGATCGACATTAATTCTCTAGTCCTTTCCAACTTTCGTCCCTTTCAGGTTTCAAAAGCACCATATTTTCCGTGAAGCCTGACCTTATGGCGGAAAAATGGGGGGCATTGTGAGTACCATGACACAGACGGACCGCTATTAATAGGCCGGCGCCGTGCGAGGCCTTGCTGACAGCCTCATGGAAGCTGGCCAGGCAGCCACTATATTAAAACCACATGGGAACCCGTTTAAGACGGTGCGATCTACGACCAGTCTAGGTCAAGTCCCAAGCCGTTATGGAAAATACGCAAAGCAGATATTTATCCCTGAATTTCCTAATTTCTAAATCCTTTATTTTGAAGGATAATATTTGATAAGGAAAAACAAATCTTATCCCTTAAAGGATAATCTTTGATAAGAAAAAACATATCTTATCCCTTAAAAGGATAATCCTTAATAAGGAAAAGCGGATCTTATTCTAAAATAAGACGGAGATTTAGAGGCAGAGCCTATAAATTGGAAAGATCCCGGCCGCAATTAAGGTATGCAATTCAATGTCTCAACTTCCTTCTTCCTCTCCATATTCTTGACTTAATCATCGGAGGCGGTCGATGTATCCTTGGATCGCCTTTTTGCGGGTCCAGCGTGCGTCATTCATTACTCGAAGATCAGACAAAAAAATTGAGTAGCAACTCGCTGATACAACTAATCTTAGATGGTATTTGTTTTTTTTTTTTATGTAATGATAAATAAAACTTTTTTAGCTCAATGTTAAATAGAATTTAATATTAATAAGTATTAAATTATTTATTTTTTAGTATTGGATAGTGAGAGTGTTGTTGGCTATCATCTTTATTAGAAGTGATAAGCGGTTTCTTATTTGGAAAATGACTTTTTCTATTCAAAATATTTTTAAAGTTGGCTAATAAATCATTAAAAGTTAAAAAATAAACATGGCTAAAGTTATTTAAGTTTTAGAAAAAATTCAAAAAACAAATGTCACCTTAATGTTAATGGTTCGATAAAACCTCCTATGAACTCAGGCCCTGCTTTGTTAAGTTTATTAGGTACTTATCAAGAGTTGATAGCTTATTCATTACCAATCAGTTTTTATAGGATGCTTGATAAACACACTTAATCAGTTCTTGATAACTGATCTGAGCTAATTAGAATCTGATAGGAAAAAACTACAAATGATAGCTTTTTCTTAAACTCTCTTTTGCATATATCCAACTTCTATTTTATCATTCTCTCACTATTTATGAAAGTACAATGATTTCATTTGATTTTTTCTTTTAATCTTATTATATACTATATAAATTATCTTTTATAATTATATATAATTTTATAAAACTTAATTTATTAAATTATTGTAAAATATTGCGTTGCGAATATAATAGAGAATATAGAGAGACGAAGAAGCTAGATAAGCGCCAAAGATGGTAAGGGAAAGTCGGAGGAAGCCAATTTTATTTTCTTTCATTCTCTTATATACATTGAATAGGGAGATGGGCATTCATACGTAGAATGTAGGTTACGAATGTGTCATAATAGGTACATTGAATATACATTGATGTATATAGGTTACGAACGTATAAGTTACGAATGTGTAGGTTACATTGAATATAATGAATATTCATTCATGTATTTCATAACACTCCCCCTTGAATATTCATTGTATTCATGAATGTGCATTGAATGATACTGCCTCATTAAAAACCTTAAGCTTTGAAAAACTGATGGAATAGTCAGACGAGAAAAAGTCTGATCGTAAATATTTATGATCTCTCCCTTTTATGGATGCATTAATTGCCTCGTTAAAACCTTTAGTAGGAAAAACCCGATGGGATAGCCAGGACAAGGAAAAAGAGTGCAGTAAAGTTCACAATATCTACATCCTGATTTGATCCCATATGACATTTCTTTGAGCTAGTTAATCTTGCATCTTATGAACTCATGCTTCTGATGTTATATACTAATTTCTCAAAGTTGACGTTGTGATGATTTGGTAAAAAAGATGCAAGATTATTTATGGATTGAATGCGCAACTTATCGATTTATCGACTTTTCTTTGGGTTAAGTATAGAAAAATTTCGGTGGATATGCTTGGTCTATCACCTTTGATATCCTCCTAACTTATACAGCACAAGCAGCATTATCTTCATAAATTATAGTGGGAGAATTTATGCAAATTGTTAAGCAACAAGAATTGCTGAATATGTGTTATAATGGATCTTAACGAACACACTCTCTTCGGCTTCATATAAAAGCGATGATCTCGAGGTGGTTAGAGATGTGGCTACTAGCGATTTAGCCGTAGAGGCGAGAAATGGCGGTGCCATTATAATAAAATAAATAACCGGTTTGGAAGCTGAGCTTTATGTGGATCAGATCTATATCGACATCGAATATCAACTAAACGGTAGTAGATTCCTTGGAATAATATAATCCCCAATCTATGGTTCCTCGAGAGATACTTGAAAAATATGTTTAATTGGAAATTCAGGTGTGCCGAGAGTTGGCTCAGAACTAAAACATGCCAATAAATTTCACTGGCGATGCAGTCTCATACATTGTGCCAAGTACATCGAGCCCCGGTGCATTGAGATATGGTACTTGAGGACAGTATCTCTTCATCGGATTCTACAGGGCGAAGCAGTCCTTTTGGGGATCCCAGAAGTTATACAACCATAAGTGCTCGATGGGGTGGTATCGTATTGAAGCGTTTAAATGTCTTTCGATGTATGATGATTGATGGGCGATTATTCCATTTGCTTTATGCTCCAAATTTGTAGACGAGACAAAGTTTGGTTTTACCAATCTTTAACTAAATTCCTTTTCAAATACTCGGCGAGTTTAGCTAACTCTTAAGGTTCAATTAAATTTATATCGTCGACATAAACTTCTAATAGCAAATCCGGTTTTTGATTTCTTAATAAACACGCATGGACAGATAGGATCATTCTTGTACCTTTCCTTAATTAGGTACTCACTTAGGCGTTGATACCACATGTGACCGGATTGCTTTAACCCGTACATAGATCTTTGCAATTTTATTGAGAATAAGTTGTGGGGAGTGCATGCATCAAGCATTTTGAATCCCTTGGGAATTTTCATATAAATATTTGAGTCTAATGAGCCATATAGATATGCCGTCACAATGTCCATAAGACGCATTCAATTTTTTAAAGATTACGGACTAATGAAAAAAATGTAATCATATCCTCGCGGTGAATATGTCTCATCATAATCAATCCCAGTCTCTGAAGATCCTTGGAGCAGCAGTCGAGCTTATACTGTGACCTCGTTTTCTCATTTCGTTCAGACAAATGCCGTTTATATCAACGGGTTTTACATTATCGGGGATGCGAGTTATGGGTCCAGAAACCTCTCGTTTAGTAGGAAGCTAATTCGACCTTAATTGTTTCCTCCCACTTGACGTCTTTGTGACATTCAATAATGGGTGCGGCTCTGATCATCATCCATAATTTTATGAGCAGGCGAGAAATTAAAGAAATATCATCGATGATTTTATTTCGATCAAATCTCATTACATTGTTTTCAAGGAACAGTGTCTTTTGATCCTATTGGTCTACTGCAGCCCCATTTGTGGGGATTTTCATCCATTTAGCTTGTCCTTAGTGAGCGGCTATCCTAGGCCCGGAGCATTTACAGCTGGAATGAGTTTCGTTACCTTAGTAGCATCATTAAATGCATCGAGTACATTGGTTATAGCTATAAATGGATTGTCGCGTTGCACCTTGTTTCCTTTCGGGAGTTCTTAGAGATTGAGATAAATTTTCTCATTCGGAGAAAACCTTAAAGCCAGTTTTGCCGCAGCCATTTCAATTTTAGGTGTCCCAATCGATGGAAACATAGTCTCATTGAAATGACAATCTGCGAATCTGGCAGTAAAAAGATCACCAGTAGTCGGTTCCAAGAACCTAATGATGGACGGTGAATTAAACCCAACATAAATGCCCAAACGGCATTGGGGACCCATTTTCGTTCTTTTTGGTGTGCAATGGCTTTTATCTTTGCCTGACAGGTGCGAAATGTGAAATATCAGTGCATAACGGGAACCATTTGAAGGGGAGATTGTAGGAGACTAGCGGTGGGCGCGATCTTATTAGAATGACCCAGCATGCAAAGCTGCATGACCCACGTCTTTGTATCGTTGAGATTAGTTCTCAATATTAGAGTGGAATGATTTGTATATGTTTAATCGAAGGATTACGCGATCCATTTTGAGTATGAACATATGCGTCGGTGCTTCGACCTCGATTAAGTGAAGCCTGATATGTATGCTTCTTTGATGTAAATTCGCGGCGTATCCGTCGCTATCTGTTTAATTGGATAATCGGGGTGTGCGGCTTTACTGTCTGCTTGCGAAAGTAAACGTGCAAGGTGACATTAATAGATAATAGACAAGCGTGGGATCATCTACGGGATCGATTACTAGTACCATAAAATATCAAAATGGTCCACTTGGTGGTTGTATTAGTCCTGAAATATCACCACACAGATTCTTTGCGGGAATAGAAGTTACCAAGATCAACCTTTGTTATAGAGGTTTGATAATGAGTTTTCCTTGTGAACAAGCTTCACAATTATAATCTTTGGGCAACAATACCTTTGTATCCTTTAAAAGGGTGCCCTTTTGTATTCCTGAACTATTCATCATTGTAGCGCTAGGAGTGACGAGCGATCATGCCACATAATCAAGTATTCGAGTTGCAATCTCGAGATATGGTGGAGTAGGTTTCCATGACCTTAATCGACACAATACAAGCCATAGAAGAAGCTTCTAGCTTCTCATGGATTATCTTGAGCCCGTCTTATAAGAGGTAATACCAATATATTCTTTATTTTGCTCATAAATAGTCTCAACATGGTACCCGTTCACATTGCATCTTTGAAGCTAAGTAGATTCCTTTTTTGATCTCTTTGGCAAATGCATTCTCAATATACCCGGGATGGTACCTTTGGCAAAACAATTGGCATTCGAGAAACCATCTGATAGTAGTGGGACCGGATATTGTATGGACATGTGTGCTGCGTGTCATACTCGAAGAATATGCACTACGAGTATGGTATGCATTGATGCACTATCGAGCAAACAAACATCTTCCTTTTCTCGATGTTTTCCATTTGCATTTATGTTGACAACCAGTGTCAGTATCATAAAATTTTCATATTAGTTATAGAATTCGAATAAAATTTCAAAATAATAAATATTATATCAAGTTCATAAGCATTTCATTGCACTTAACCATATTAAGAACAATAAAAGGTAATACATTTTAAGAAAAACAATTATAAAGAAATTATTATAATCATAAAATTCGAAATACAGATGTCATCCACCCGATCGATGCTTATTAGTAATCAAAGGTCCTCAAAGAAATCAGAGACATCAGGGGATGCATTGCTACTTCGGGAGCAAGAGGTCTACAGCCGAGAGATATTGTTGAAACTAACGATTAGTTATGGCGGTAAGTTAATTTCAATGGCGTGAGATTCACCACGTTTGCGTATTTTAAAGATGCATGGTATAGATCGACAAAGTGCTTTGGCGTATGACAAATGCGTGACCCGATTCTTGATCATACCCGCAACGATGGCAAATACTTTCATTAGTCACCTTCTTTGAAGCCTTACTCTTTGTGTGGTCGGAGTGAAGTTAGATTTCTAGGGTAGTTAAATTTTCTGCCGCCTTCGGGATTATATTAACACACTGTTTTGTAGCCTTTAAAATGACGATAATTTTCGGAGTTTGCATGTGTGCTTGAGCGATGCTTTTTGAGCCGACAAAATCCCAAGATCATGATTTTTGAGCAGCAATTCATTAGTTTCTTTCGGTAGTGAGGCTTATAAATTAAATCGAGTATGTAGCAAATTGGCGTTAGATATTCTTTGTTTACTTGTCTGATATTCGAGCATGGAAGGTGGAGAAAGTTTTCTCTAACGAGTTCGCATCGGTGAGTTTGTCTGCGTAACTTCAGCTAGAAACAATATCAAATAAAGCGAGTTATAGTCGAGCCGATTTAAATCTTATAGTACGAGATTTTGCCATTCATATTATGCTTAAGGAAAGGATAAGCAGTCTTAGTATGATCATACCTATCATTGACCTCTTCCACAAGGTTTGAGATTCGAGCGGATAAATATTGAGTCTGCAGGCTCTCAATGCAAATGACGACGAATAAAAATCAGTGCATTTGCTTTATCTTTTGCATTTGAGGTTTCGTCTTACGTAATTGCGTTAAGCAGATCTTGCCATGAGGTGCATTTCCATGTCGAGGCAGGGATAGATAATTATTTCCACTCACTTCGAGGATGTGGAATTTGGACTTTTTAATATTTGCCATAATTCTTGCAAAACAAATGAATCCTTAAATTAATTAGAAGGATTTTCAAATATCCACCGCCACTTCAGGAGCAGAAGGATACTTTTAGGTTGGAAAATTTGGCTTCAAGCCAAGAAAAGAGAAAAAGAAGAATTGATAGAAGATTGAAGTATAGGTTTGATTAATAAAAAAATACTCACCTTGCACAAATATTCACTCAATTGGTAGATCTTCGTCGCGATAGCGTATTGTAAAATATTGCGTTGCAAGAATATAATAGAGAGATTAAGAAGAGAAAGTAAATAAAGCTAGCCAAAAGATGGTAGAAAGTCGGATGAGCAATTTTATTTCACTTTCGTGCTCTTATATACATTGAATAGGGAGATGGGCGTTAAATGCATTAGAATGTAGGTTACGAATGTGTCATAATAGGTACATTGAATATACATTGATGTATATAGGTTACGAATGTATAGATTACAAATGTGTAGGTTACATTGAATATAATGAATATTCATTCATGTATTTATACTTATAAATAGAGATTATAAAATACATTAAAAAATCTTTTATCTTCATAATTTTATTTAAGAATTTAGATTTAATGAACCCATAAAAGAATTTAGGTTTTATTATAGTAATTAAAATTTTTAATTTTTATTAGTAATTAAAATCCCAATACAAATATTTTATTTTTATTTTAACCTAAATAGATTTTTTACTATTTTACAATGATGGATAAAATAAAACATATATTATTTTAATAAAATAAGATATTTATGTAAATATCATGTTGAAAATATTTATTCGTGTAATAATTTTTTTTTTACATTTGTAATAAATAGTATTTTAATAAATGTACTAAAATAAAAACATTAAGAACACAAAAAATACTAAATTTATAGTCTGTGCTATGACACTGCATCAGGGGTCCTTGACAATCCGTCAACCTGTGGAATTCTTGTTGATTTCGGGTGACCCAATATCATACTGTTGTGTCCCCTTTATCGGGATCCATATTTTCATAAAAATCGGTGAGTTTATTTTGTTGGATAGGCACCTGCCGGCATCACAGCGCATATATGATATATTTGTAACTCGTAGGGTTTATTAAGTAGTATTTCTGGCATAGAGTCCGTCTATCCATATCCTGATATACATCCCTTTACGTGACTCATTCATTCGTATTTAAATCCCCAAAATATGAAATAAAATCTTTAATTACGATCAGAGTAGGTTCGATCACGGTCCTCTTACCATAATTACATACTCGACTATTTAGACAATAGCCCTAAAATAATTTAATTATAATTCTTTTAGCAAATACTTTTCTGAGGAAATATCGGTAATGTGTCGGCTGTGTAATCATTACCTCGTCAGGCTGTGGTTCCCCTATATACCTCATGTACACGAAAGGGAAATTCATGAACAAGCGATGCGATGAAAAATTACTCTACGAGGCTACTAAAAGCACAAATGCGCGTCTGATAGTATCGTAAAATATCAAATCATATTCCATATAAATAATGCAATCACATATGGAATGTTACGTGTCGTCGTGAGATGAGACTCGCCGTGTCGTAACTTCCGAGTCACCAAACAGGCTCACTCACACCGCAACGCGAGAGTGAGAAAAACCCGATCATTGGTGTTTCATCGATGACTTAAACCGATAGACCAGTACTCCGATTTAATTTATCAAATCCGGTGTTGTTCATGGGCCACATCTTTTTCGGTGACACATCGGGATTGTCGTGCGCCTTCAGAGCATTTTAGGTTTCAGGTCGGTGATCATGTCTGTAGCATATAAATTTAGTCTTTTCGCCTTGGGAGGGATCTGTTTTTGTCTTGCTACGCTCGAACACACATAATTTATATTTATTATTGTTTTATCTGATAGCGAGTCTGATTTTAGGCGTGGTTGGGTTTCAAGCTCACCACATTCACTAAGAATGGTGAATAACGATGTCATTACACCCTTTTACATTGACAACGATGTGATCGTGTATATGAAATGCAATAATGTCATTTCATGTTATGTCATGCTACATTCAACATTTATAAATTTCGAATAATTATATTTCCTCCATATAATTTTCATTCATCACAATTTTCATGTTAATACATCATTCAAGCACATATTAACATGATTTTTACCTGTAATGACGTATTATTTATTTTTTTGACAATACGCACAAAATTTAACCGAATCTCAGAATTCGTATAAAATAGAGCACATGCGGGTCAAAGCCCAGCCCAGTTCGTCGTGAATTCTTGTGATACCAAAACCACGACCTGAGAGCAGAAGGCATCGGTCAGGAGTTAAAACCAAACTTAAACTGGTTGGAATTTGCCAGGAAGCATTAAAAAATTTCGATATTCGAGTCCCAAAATATTGTCATATTTGTTCGAAAATAATTAAAATTTAAGCGAGCAGTCAAAATTCACTAAAAATTCTGTTGAGTCAAAATTTAAATTTAAAATTTATGGTCTCTGAGCACTAAAAAAAACACAAATCATTAAATGACTTTTAAATTCTAATCCTTCAAGCAGAAAAATTCTACTATAAATGAAGTTTGATGAAAGCTCCCGAAGATTTTAATCTTGCGTATAACTCTCGATGTGGAATGATTTCCTTTTAGCCGTAAAACCTATGATCTAATTGCCTAAATCTTAGAGAGAAGCTTAAGAAGACTTCTCTTTCTAGAAAAAAATTCCTCCTTCTCAATCTCTCATCTCTCATTTTAACTATTTTTGAACTTCCTTTTTTTTCTTTTTATCCTTTTTTTTAAATTTGAATATATGGCTCACATTGGACCATGTGTCCAAATCTGCTGCATTAATATCAGTTTTTATCTGAAACGATTTATTTGACACTGATTTAATTTATTTTAAATGAAGTAGTTGGCCAGTTTCATTTAGATTTTTCGTAAAAAATTGTTCGTATAATCGCTAATGACTAGAAACTACGTAAAATTTCGATTATCTGAGGTCGTGAAATTTATGTGGGTCGTATATTTGTGAGATAGATTTAGCAGCCTTGTCGGTTTTGTCGTCAAAGATCTAAGGAATTTTTGAGAACTATACAAGCAATTCGACGATTATTTATCATTTTCTGAAAATTCTTAATTTTACCGGGACTTCTGATAAATGATTCTCGAATACTTATCAAAATGAACATTCCTGCATAACATCAAAATTATTTCGAACGATTTTAAAAAATAGGAATCGAATTGGGCTTAAGATACTTATTTGTTTTTGTCTTTCTTCTATATATATTATATATACTTAGCATTGTCAAATTCTTACAATCAACTATTTTATCAAATAGTAATTTATAATCAACTATTGGTATCGACTATCAATTAAACCAAACATGCACTCAAAGGACAGTCAATTTTATTTTAGTTTTATTTATTTATTTATAATTTAGATTTGTGTTTGGTCCCGCATTTTCTAATTAAAAAAAAAATCTCCATGTAAGATATGATGTGTTGCTCCTACTACCACGTGGCTAATTTCAAGGCGGATAAAGTACCTACACGTCAACAGGCCTTTTATTTACTTATTATTTTTGTTTCAAGGAAAAATATTTCCGCTTTTCTCATTCATGATCGGTTTTCAGATTTAATTACAGGTTGGAGCCGATTGCAAGGTCAGATGTCTCCGAACCCTAATTCAAATCTGAAATTTTGATTCTTGTGTTGATCTCATACATGTATTTCGATTTTGATTTTATCAAATGGAATGCTCACGAAGGAGAAGAAAACGGAGAGCAATACGTAGTACGTATTTTATTCATAGGAAATTCATCGAAATAACAACACTAACAGAAGCAGATGACATTGATGTCATGCTCTCTGCATTGATACGTTCGTAGAAGAAAACTGGAATTAGAACAGCAGAAAAGTAGAAGATAGATAGATAGATAGACTTGCTAATGCATCTTAGAACGGGAACTTAGAACGGGAATAGCAAAGGATCGTTCTGGTCCGCTATCCGAATTTGTTGCTCAGCGGAGCTTCAGATTCATCATCCTGCATGTCAGATTAATGAGAAAAAGACGAAGAAAAATTCGATGTTAGTTAGTAAGAAAGAGATCATATTATTTTGTGCTAAGAAAATTGTGTACGTAGTGCTGAATAATTGTGAATAAGAAAATTCTGTGATATTTTGCCGTAGGAAGGACCAAAAGGGGAGGAAAATGGAGGTGTAGGATGTAGTTAAAACCATTACAGGGAAAGCCACGTGAAAAGTGCAATTCGAAATTGGGCCCATATAGAAAAGACTAGAGATATATGATGATTTTGTAGATGGAGCTTTGTCGGGGATCAATGTGTTTTTTGTTAATTAAGTGTTTCCTAAATGGGCATCTGTGGCTGCCTTATTATGTGGCTATCAGGTGTTCATTACAATTTATAATACCTTGTGCATATACTATTGTTGTGATATGACTTGGTGTTGAGATTGGTTGCTGATGTTGAATGTTTATGGTTTCAGGGACATAGCGAATTGGGTTGTGTGCAAACATGGTAGTGGTGATAATTTAAGACCATTATGAAAGGAAATTGTTACAGATAGAGAGGTGTATCATGTATGGTGACTTTGTGTTGTGAGAACTGGTTGAAGGAATTGTTTGTGCTATGTATTCTACCTCTTTTCCTGGTCACTCAGGTTGGAACGGCCGCTGGCTCCAGTAGTTGTGTATTTGGGGAAAGGGACTTTGTCGGAGTCGATGCTCTTGATATCCTCAACAAGGATCTCCTTAGGTGCCTCTTCACTTCTGCAGTTTTCCCTGTGCTCTGGCAGCATTATACCAGCGGTCAGGGGTGTCTTTGTCGCACACCATGACGCCTCTTCAAAGGCTTTGTTTTGCTTGGCAGTCCAGGATGAACTGGAGCTGCGGGAGGACATTGAGCTGGATGCCATTTCTTAGGGTGGGAATTGGGATTGGTGCAAGTTTAGGGAGGGAACACTTTAGAAGGTTTATAAGGTATGGCGTAAAGGTGGGTATTGAGTGAGTTGAAAAGGGGAGCTTGCAAGAGCTGATGAAACTGAGGTCAAGAATATTGAGAATGATGAAAAGAGTTGAGCAAGAGTACTCTATTCAAGAGATGCTATGTGCAAAGGAGGTGTCAATGCCTGCTATTTATAAGCTTCATGGCTCGACGGGCTGAGGTATTGCTAATTAGCCTTTAAAGGTTGCCAAAATGTAATGATTTCTTTGATTGCCAACCACAATAAGTAGGACAAAGTGCAAGGTAGACAAACGTATCTCCCAATTACTTCTTTCTTTCTCTTTTTCTATTTCATTTTGGTTAAAGTTTTATTCTTACAAAAAAAAGAAGGAAAATTCAAGTCTTTTTCTCTCTTTTACATAAATACCATGTCCTGTAAGGAATGATTCTCTTTATCAAGCCATAAGTGTGAGGAAGTAATTCTAAGTTGTGAAAGTTACGGTATTATAAATTCTAAAATAATTTCAAGGTTTTGCAAATAAACTTGTTGGCAAATTTATGTGATCAGGTTTCTAGGAAATGCCCACTCCTTGATTATCAAGTAATTTATGTGGATTTGAGCCTGAGGGAAATAGTATGTCAATGGAATGAAGGAAAAGGAGTAGGAAACTCAAGGTAAATCCTCCCATATGCAACAACTTAAATAAGGTTACCATCTCCTGGAATGCAGACACTCTGCCCTCTATGCCTTAACAGAGTTGTATTAGATAGCATAACAAAAACAAACCACATTTCATGAGTGAGCCTGTTAACTACTTAGTATCATAAAAAAAAATTGATTTGGTTGACTGATTTTAATTTGCCTCTGGATGTATTCATTATCAAAATGACAGTGGATGATTTTTGCTTATCAGAAGGCAGAATTCATTGCACTGATTTGATATCATGGGAGATGAAGTGGTGGATCCCAACTGTTTCACAATGCCAATGTGGCCTCACAAAAACTGAAGCGGTAGAAAAGGCCAGGATATGGAAGTAGGAGGTGATGCCTATCTGAAAAAAGGGTTTCCTACGTGTTTTTAATTCTCTTCCTTTATGGTGCTTACAATGTTGCTAGACTTATAACCGACAGTAGATCAGTGAGTAGTACCAAAACTTTTTTACTTTCACATGCATGCCACAGTTCACATTGTTTCACCTTCGGGAGTCCTTTAGCTAAAGAAACCTTTATGATATCTTCATTACATGATATCTTTTATGTGTACATTGTCCTGAACATGCTGCCAAGAACTCTATAGCTGGCTGACTGGATGGGTCCGTACAATAATTATACTGCGTTTTTTTTCTCAGAAGAAGAAGGTCCACACGTGTTACCTTTGCAGTTGGGACCCCCACCTGAGTGCTGAATTTTCAAATGGGGAGCTTGCAGATACTGCTTTCTTGTTGATTGGTGTATGATTGCTTAGACTAAAATTTCTGTTCTTATTATTCAAGAATGACTTTGTAGCCAGCTGATTGTACATGTACTTTCTAGGTTTGTTCTATAATCCATTTATATTTCCTGAGAACTGCATGGTTTGATATCCTCAAAGTTGAATAGGAGCCCTCTAATAAATCTTGAATGCTATTTAGGAAATGAAGAACCGATTTTATGGATTCTAACCTTTTGCCTTAGCCCATCATATTACAGCCACTTCATCGATGTTCTGTTGTTGTGTCTTACATCAATCATGGAACATCAATATAAATATTCTTTCTTTACCATGTTTCTGTGATTGATAAATAAATTAGAAATGTGATGTGGAATTCATGGCCCACTACATGATTAATCATATCATCATAATATTTTACAGAAATATGGTTCTAGGTCTTGCAAATGAGGCAAAAGCAAATTTGAAAAGTGTGCACTAAACAACAGCGGGGAATAAATCATTTTGTGATAACTAGAAAGGATTTGATACTTTCTTTTGTCAAACACATTCAAAGAATCTATTGAGGTATAGGAGATAAAAGACCACTACATATAGCAAGGATAACCAGAAATGATTTGTTTGCTTTGTTGTTAGCTGTTACTTCACTATGATATGCTGGTCTCGCTTGGTTCATAAGGCTAGCCACCTTTTATTTTATTTTTAACTCGTTATAGGATACATTTCATTGCTCACTAATGCTATTTTTGGTTATCCCTCTATTAGGAGAAAAGCGATTTGAAGTTTTACTTTTCTTAGGTGAACAAATTGTTTGAGCTCATTTGTCTCATATATCAGTCTTATTCTTATATTTGTCGATGATGGTGATCTACAATTGTATCCTAACTATATCAGGTAACTCATGGGTGATCGAAATGTAATAATTTGAAAGAATCTCTTACTGGGCCAAATGCAAGGAGTAACTTTGCTGGTAGAGTTGCTTTCCTCCATGCTAAATCACAGAGACATTAATGCAACCCCATTTTAGTGAAGATTATATGAAAAGATTAATGTGTTTCTTATGTTTTAACTGGTCCATTTCTCTGTTTCTTCTCAATTAGGGCCTAATGCTATCTTATTTAATAGAATTCTCAGTACAATACTGTGGTCTAGTAGCATACTACCATTTGAAGTCCTATTGATTAGTAGTAAGCTATTTAGTCGAAATCAGAGCTTCCTACATGCTATCATCGCATTGTTTATTGTATTTGAAACATACCCAGGTGCTGAGGCTCCTTTCCTTTGATAAATTTATTCATATTAATGCAAATTTGGTTCAATGGTATGATATATTGAACACTACTATTGGTATTACATTTTAACATTTGCAAGTTGATTTTTCTGCTTAATTCCCACAAGGCTTATAAACACCACATGTTGCCTGATTAGGTTCCAGGAAACTAAATATCTGTATGGAATGAAATCCAAGTGACTATCAGATTGCATAGGTCGGTTGAGCGATACCATATAGCTTCGGGCTGCAAGTTGTCTACACTCTAGAGTAGCCCCAACCTAGAGGCCTATGTTGTGTAAAATCATGCAAGTAGGCTATGCTTTAGTCTATTCACTACTAGAATCCATGGAAACAACTATCAAATTTGAGTTAAAAGGAATAAAATGAAGGAAGCCGAAAGTTTGCGTAATTGAAAAATGGGGTATACACTGTGCCTTCAGTATTGATATTGCTGTTGTCCCTTGTAAATTTGCCAAGAAGTTTAACATGTTGCTTTTTAACCCACTAGGAACTTATGGAGCTGAAAAAAAAAATTAAGAATTATGTAAATCTTAGTATCTTAAAAAATTATTGATGTTCTAGTAGTAGGAATAATCTGTTCCCTAATCCTTCACTGGTTTTATCATTAAATGGTGAAACAAGTTGACCCAAGAAATTTTCAAATCAATTCTACATATTCTTCATACAATTTGAATTCCATTGTGAAATGATGAGAGCAATTTTCTTACTGGTAGTGAAACTTATTAGGGTTGGATACATTGTAAATGAAAGTGGCTCCAATTGTCAAGTTGTGCATGTCCTGGTCGTGGGATTCCGATCGCATGTAGTGGGGCTGGCGGTGATCATTGGTTGAAAATTACTTATGCAACTTTCTAGGAATCTGTACGAAAAGAGTGATGCCTTGAGATACGCCTTCCCAATGATATTAAGAATCCTTATCATCCAATCCCTATCTCCTCTAGAGCGTAATATCTGTGGATTCTTCTGTAAATGCGTGTGAGGACTATTCATCTTCTGCCAGTGGTCCTTTCTTACAAGTTGAAGAAGTTGGGTTACATTGCACTCTAATCATTCCATAATTATAACTGTGCTTAAGGACTGCTTTATGTCACAATGGGTTGTAGAAACCCAAGATATATATCTTCATCAGATTGAACACTTATTATTTGCCACAGAAAAATAAGAATCTTCAACTTTTGTTAGGGAGGGGAAAAAGTTCCAATGATTATGCCTAGGCACTGGTCCCACCTTGACATATAAAAGCAAAAAGATATATTTTAAAGGGAATCTTCAAACATTTGGGGAATTTTAATTAGTGGAATTAGATTTGGCAAACATTTTGACAGCTTTAATGGAGGGCATGACTCCAGAAGGAGCTGAATTTCTAGAAAATGAGATCTGTGAAACGACCCAAGTAGTTAAACTTTGGGCTTTATTGAGTTAAAACTTGGGTCTTGGTGTGGGAAAAGGATTTTGTGAATAATTTCATGTTGAGGAGAATTATGCAGAGTGGTACACTTTCTGTGTGACTGAGAATTGTACAACACCCCCCCCCCCCTAATGTATGATAAGCATTTGTTTGTGTGTGTGTGATTCTAAGAGGTAATCCTGAAGCCATATAGAAAGGCTTTAAGTTGATAATATGTATGTGGCTAGTAGAAGTTGGATAAGATATGGTGCACCACATGGAACGAGAGCCAAGCAAAAAGGAAAAGAAAAAAAATAAAAAATATAACAGATAATTACCATGTGATCAGTTTTGAGTATCACCAATCATTACTCCTATTTCGGTTGTGACAATGAACTTGATATCAAGTTTTCGAAAGATCATGCTATGAGTATTGGACTAGAATTGACTGGGGGTTGAGGACAGAATTCCTTTCAGTTTCCTAACTGTAATTAGACTGCTACATACATACATCACTTCCAAAGCTAGCTGGAAGAGTCAAGGAGACCACAGAAGATATTGTGGGGCATGGATTCTTGTATCCTCATGCTGATCATCAATTGTCATTCTCTTAAAAGGGTAGTCCAAAGTCAATGATTTTGCTTTTTGTCTCCTTGGTTCATATATTCTTTATTTTTTTTATTTTCGGGTTACACTTTTATGAATGGAATAGTGTTCTCTAACATGCCATTTGTCTCTAGTTTGTCCTCTTGAATTTTTGTTACTGATTATCCTCCTGTGTACCTTCTGCCTTCACTAGAGCACATACATGGAATATCTTATCACCACAGGACCTTAACCAGATACCTCTATAGCATTTGCACTTCCTTTTTCATTCTATTGTTTTGAGCTTGGTATGTTTCTTACGATTGGGATAGTTTACTGTCCAGTTTAGAATCTTCTTAGCACAACTACCTTTTGATCTCACAATTAATTTCTAGCTTTGTTTCGCTTTGTTTCTTTCTAACAGCTTTGATTATAAATATGTATGTTCTTTCGGCAGTCGATGAAAATCGAAAGAGTTATTTTTATACATGGCTTACCGTAAATTCTTTTGCATAAACATGAAATCTAGAACATTTGGTCTTTGAAAAGGAATTTGCTTTGCTCTCTTTAAGCTCTACAATCTTGTAACTTAATCGTTCCATGGAGGAATGATTGTTGCCATTTCAAGAAGTTTCTTTTAGGGCTGAACACCAGGATTAGATTATTCATTAATCGTGATTGCTAATGAAGATCAAACAAGAAATCTTTGCTAGTTTATCACTGTTTCATTACTAAAAGTCTGTTTTTCTTTTTGGTCATTTCCTCTTTGTTTTCTGTGGACATTCTGTATTTTGCATTCCCTTTTATTTGGGCTTATTTCGGTGATTTTCCATGGAGTTCAAAGATTAGAAAGATAATCCATTATGAAATGATGCCAAGATTTACCCTTCCCGCTGTAGACATTTTCTGCACTTCCATATTTACTTGGGACTATAAAGTTGTTTTGCCCTTAGATAAATCGCATGTCTGAGAAAAGCCTGCACTAACCATCTGAAGTGTAGCTTGTTCAAGAGGATATTTGAGATTATTGATTCGAAAATCTTAGGGTCTGTTTGTTTACCTTTAGAAAAACAAGGATAACAAGGAAAACATAAAGGATAAATTTGATTCTTTTTTTTATTTTTATTTCTTTGTTCTGAAAAACACAGAGAAGAAATAAAACACTTAATTAAGAGAATATAACGGT